>JAEQBH010002251.1:600000-1067078 GCA_016808115.1 Tetrastigma voinierianum | reverse complement strand
AACATTTCCTTTCTCCCTTGCATTAACCTATTTCCTAAGGTCAATGATTCATTCATCAAGATGTTTAGCTTCCTTCGAAAATTTTCCAACATCCTTATATAACATAACATCTATTGGTTGTGTGTCCCTGTTTAGTGCAAAATGAGTGCATTGAAATTTTAGTTTATTTTCTTCACAAGGCTTAACAAAGGAAGTTTTACCACTACTAGGAGTGATGGACTCATCAATGAAACCTAAGCTTGTTTTATCAAAAGATTTTCTCCCTTAGTTGATCAATTCATCCAATCCTTTAGAGCTAGGATGTGACTCAATTCTTCCTTTAGCACTTGATTTTCACCCTTCAATTCGTCATATTTTTTTCTTCATCTCAAAGTGTTCTTTTTCTAGGAAAGCAATTTTTCCTAGCATTGACTTCTTTTCATCCTTTGGAGTCTTAACTTCATTGATTAGGCTCCTTTTAGAAGCCTTCCACACAACTTGTTCCTTCTTGAGACTAAAGCACTAATTGTAAAGTCTCATATGCTAAGTCAAAGCTCATTTCATCAACTTCGGGTCACTAGACTCATTTGGAGTTTCCTTTTTAAGGGAATCCTCAATGCCACTAGCCATAAAGACTGTAAAATTAATGCATTCATCACTTTCATTTACATCTTTTTTTCACTTGAATGATATGATTCGGTGTCACCCATGTGACTTGCAAGTCTTTCTTTCCCTTTTTTTTTAAGAGACATTCAGTGTCATAATCCCTTTTTGATTTCCTAGGTGAAGTAAGAGTCATTTCAAAGATTTGTAGGGATCCTGCAAGTTGGAGTCTAATTTCAAGGTAATCACATCCTTGAACTCTTCAATGACTATGACTCTTGCTTTAAATCTCTTTGAAAGAGATCTTAGAATTTTCTATTACTTTTGAGTTAGGAATGGGCTCACCCCGAATTAATGCTAGAATTCTGTGTCCATCGATTTTACTTTTAGAAACTCTCCAAAGTCTCATTCTCTTCCATTCTTATTGACTCAAATCTAGCCGGTTAACATCTGAAGTTTAGACACTCAGCACGTGGGTTTCCTTCATGGATCACTAGGAGAATGTCCCAAGCTTCTTTTGTCGATGTACAAGTAGCAATCATATGGAGTTCATCTATACTAATGGCATTGAAGATTGAGTACATGGCTCTGGAATTGTTTTCACTAGCCTCATTCTCATGTTTGTCCCATTCTACTTTAGGCTTAACCACACTTGTTGGTCTACCTTCTCTATCCAAAACCTTAGGAGAATTCCAACCAAACTCAATAGCATTCCATACTTTCTTACTTTGCATTTTGCCCACGAGGACAATTATCACTGATTAAGAAAGGAGGTCTACCTATTGAAGCACTCTCTAGATGATGCTCCATAATTGAAATCAATGATCGAAAATGATTTTTGTTTGAAAACCTGTTCTAATACCACTTGTAGGTTGAATCTCACTTAAGGAATACACCTAGAGGGGGGTGAATAGGTTTTTTTGACAAACTCTTTGAAAAACAAATTCAACAACCAAAGATAACCAATATTTCACAAGGAGTTTCCTCTCTACAACTTGAAAGAAATCTCTTCTAGATTCTATCAAATGCAAGGATGCAATAACACTCCCAAACAGTATATAGATGCAAGTCACAAGCAATATGATTCAAACTCTTAACCTATCATTCAATAATCAAGTACTTGACAACAAAATTTCACATCACAAAACTGAAACTATATGCTGAAAATAAAGGAGAAGTAGATACATTATGGACACATCGTATTTAAGATAAAAAAACCATAGGCCTCCGACTGATCAAACCTTCCACTAGAATGCATAAGTTAGGTGTACAAGGGTTTACCCGGCTTGAAGCCTCTAATCCCTCACGGACTACTTCACATAATAGGGGCGGAGCTACATAGGGCTTAGGGGGGGGGAGGGAGCAAATGCCCCCCTTGAAAATTGTTTACAAAGGGGTTTGAGCCTTGCCCCCTTGTTTGGAAGGTTTGATACTTAACCACCACACTACCATGCTTCCCTTGAAAATATTTATGCTCCCCTAACTATATTTTCTAGCTCCACCACTGTCACAAAACCTTCTCAACTCAACCCCTCGCCATCATAACCAGAAAAATACTTAGAGTCCTTCCAAGCAGTCTCGTGCTTCCCTCTTGAAGATCCATCAAGAATAACAATATTTTCTCCAAAAACTCAGTTGCTTTGAGGTAGGTGCATAGATGACATTAACCCATTTTCAAAAACAAGAACAAATGATTTTGTGAAAGCACAAGGAGAGAAAGAGATTTCCATTTTGATAAAGAAGCTTAGGGGAGCAAGGATGGTGGTCGTGGTGTTTTCTCTCTCTTACTCAAAGGAAAACAATTTTCACAAACAAAAACAAAAGATTTTCTTCAAAGCTTTAGTGAGAGAAGATTTACTCTTTCAAAACAAGCAACCCTCTAAGAGATGATCTTCAAATTTTAAAGAGGGTGGCCATTGAGTGTCTCTCTCTCTCTAAAAAGAAAAAGATGATTTTGTTTATAGAGGTGAACACTAGATCTAGGGTTGAAAAGATATCTTAAAATCTGAGTAAAGATGGATTTGATCCACAAATAAGTGGGATAGATCAAGACCTGGAAAATAGTTTATTAAAAGAACTTTTCCTCTTTTTGAAAATAAGCTGAAACAAAGAAAAGACATGATAGAAGAAGTTTTTGGGGTTGAGGAGAATCATCAACACAATAAACCAACTTGTTCCTTAAGCAGACCTATTTCAATTCTTGAGCTTCTAAGAAAATAGTCCATTAGAGATTTGAATACCCAAGGCTAGGGAACACTTTGTCCTGAATTGCCAACCTAAACTAAATACTCACACTCACGTTTACACAATTCATTTTATTTACTTCTACAAGTAAGGATATAATTTTTTTTTTCTCGTTGGCTATGTATGAAAATTTTAAAGGAAAACAAATAAAGAAATCTATATTAATTTTTTCCACACAATTTAATAATTTTTCTCTTTTATTTCATATTTTGTAAGAATATATATATATATATAATTTGGAACCCAGTACAATGTAAAACCCCTTTTCCCTTCTCTTTCTCTCTTATTTTCCTTATTAAATTTCAAGAAAAGTAGTAGGGGAAATATTACAATATTTTTTGGGATAAGGTAAACAAATGCCTCATAGTTTTGTGTGTATGTCTCACTTTGCCCTTGAACTTCTTTTCCCAATATACTCCTAACGTTTACTTTTGTAGTCACCCTTGTCTATCTCGTTAAAAAAGTCACAACTAAGTTGGAAACTCTGACACGTGTGAGGTGTTTAACAAGGGTTTTAACTGGTATTTTAATGGCCATTTGTCCTTTCATAATGGCAAGGGCATGGCTGAAAAAAAAATTTATGCATATAAATCCCCCTTTAAGGACATGGGGGTGACTATAGAAGTAAATATCATGGATATCTTAGAGCTGAAAAAAAGCTCAAGGGCAAAGTGGGACAAACGCACAAAACTCGGGGCTATATGTACACCTTATCCCATCAAACATGCAACAATCATTTTCCTTAGTATTTTTTTTTTCTTTCCCTAATATTTTTCGGGTTCCAAAATGGAAGCTTAGTGTTTCCATTTGTTATGCAAAGCGCCGACACTTCTAGAACAGTGATGTTCACGTTTTACATAATTCATCTTATTTACTTCTACAAGTGGGAACACAAAAAATATATCAGTAGGAATCATATACACAAAAACCAACCATGCGAGGGAAAGCAAATTGAGTAGATATCGCTCTCGCAACTTAAGAAATAGCATTATACCATCCCCTGCTTTCCACAGCGAATAAACAAGATTTGCATGAATACAGTAGAATGTGCTTTTTGTTAACTAATCTTAATGCTAGCTCGGGGTATTAATTGATGATAGAATGGAGGTAGACTAGCCTTTTTGTGTTCTTCATCTTATTCTTATTTTTACTTTCAAGAGATTGTGAGTGCTTTGTAATTTCAAAAGTTTATTATATAGAGTGAGATTTTAGTGTGTCTTTCTTCTCCATTGTATCCATCGATTTTTTCCAACACTAACTCGGGATATTAATTGATGACAGAATGGAGGTGGACTAGCAGAGTATTTTGTGGCTAAAGAGAGCTTAACAGTTTCAAGGCCAGCTGAAGTCTCAGCAGCCGAAGGCTGCATTACCTAGCGGAATGCCCGGCTCACCAGGCCCTCACTCAGGTCGCCGGCATCAACCTTGACGGAACCGGCCCTCGGAAAAGCATCCTAATCACAGCCGCCTCAGGCGGGGTCGGTCACTACGCCGTTCAGCTCGCCAAGCTCGGAAACACACACATTACAGCAACATGTGGAGAACGAAACATAGACTTTGTCAAGAGCTTAGGGCGAGACCAGGGTTACGGACTACAATGTAAGAACTAATGGTTCATATATATGATTCAAAGTTTTTAAGTTTTAAGTTTTAAATTTCCCACTTTTTTCATCCACCTTTTGGCAAACCTTCAAACCTTGCAACTCTTCGGGGAGACCAAGAGATGGTGATACGATTCCACATCAGTTCCATATAAAAGCGTGGAGTGATAGTACTTAAGTTTGATGGGTTCTTCCGCCTATCAGGCTAGACTTTGGGTTGAGCTTTCTATTGGTCCCCAGGATGCTGTCGTTAGTGTTTTACGTTAAGAGTTGAGTACGTAGCGAGAAAGATTGCAGTGCACTAAAGGTGGGCTTGGGTGGATGCTAGTCAAAGTAAATATATCCGCATACATCCGATTTCTCAAGGGATATGGAATTATACGATCCCACATTTAGGATTCCTGAGAGTGTGGAGTAGTGAGTACCAAGAGCTTGATGGAGTTCTCGCTGATAGGCTAGTCTTTTGGGTTGGGTTTTCCTATTGGGCTTGGGTACTATCGTTGGTCTTCGTTGAGGAGTCGATACGTGACGGGAGGGGCTGCGGTGGATCAAAGGTAGGCACGGGTGAAAGCTAGCTAGAGTAAATGTCGTCGCGTACGTCATTTCAAGGGTATGGAATGATCACGATCCTAAATAGATTAACCGCAAAGTGTAAAGTGATGAATGCTAAGCTTGATGGGTTCTCCTGCCTATTATGCTAGTCTTTTGTGTTGAATTTTCCTATTAGGCTTGGGTACCTATGATTTGTGCTTTCATTGATAGTCGGTACGTAGTGGGAGAGGGCAACCCACTGCACCGAAGGCGGGCTCGGAGTGAATGTTAGCCAGAATGAATGCCGTCCATGGACGTCCAATAGAATTATGAATTATACGATTTATCGGTTCGCACAAAGTATTGGAGTGGTATTTAACTTGATGGGTTATACTATCAAACCAGTCTTTTGGATTGGGCTCGTATTAGAGGCTTGGGTACTATGAGACAACTAAGTCTCCATAAAGAACACTTGGGTCCCCTAAGCCTGCTTCTCTATTCAGAATATTTCACCTTCATAATTTGAGTGAGTAGAGGTTTAGAAGAGCCAAGAAGAAAAATGGTACTTTCAGTTTTCCAGTTTTGTCTGTTTTCTCAACAATGGCTAGACTGAGTATATGTTCTTCGTGGCATTATTGATGATCTGATTTATTAGTTTGTTTAACTTGATCAGATTGTTTCTTTTTACATACAAGAAGACCCCAGATGGTGCAGCCCTGAAGAGCCCATCAGACCGGAAATACGACATGAAATGATTCTGCTGCTTACCACCGGCATTCCCTGGTCGACCTTCAAAGGCCGAACTAAGCACAAACGGAAGGTAATCGATATCACTCCAAACTGCCGGATCTATGGTGACTTTTTTGCTGTGAAGAAATACTTTCTGTAAACGCTGGTGCCATTGTTTATAAACTCCAAGAGGAAAATCTGGAGTGTCTTGTTGGGTTGAGTGGAAGGAAGCTTAAGACTGTGATTGATTCAATACATCCGCTGAGCAAGGCTGAAGATGGTTGGACCAAAAGCATCCATGGCCATGCCACTGGAAAGATCAATCTTTGAGCCTTAAGCTTATCATCTCTAATATGCTTTATGAAAAAGGTGTGATATAATGTGGAAGGTGTGATGGAAATACTTTTTTTTTTTTTGGACGATTAAACCTTTGTTTAGTATTGTCCTTACTATGAAACTCGAACATTTGACCTTTTTCCCTCCCTAGATGTCTTGCTTTTTTAAATTTTAAACGCTCTATCAATTGAGTTAGACATGTTAAATACTTATTTAATTATAGAAATACTTATTGAATAAATTATTTATTAGATCAGTTGAAATCTTTGTAAAAAAATTATTACAAAATTATGAGGATATATTATTTATTTAGAGCTCCATTTAGGCAAGAAGCGAGAGCAATCTACATAGGGTCGAAGGTATTTGGCCTCTGAAATTTTGGGGGGAAAAAAGTACTATTACTAGGGTTTGAGCCTTAGAAGCTTTAGTTTGAGCCTTGAAACCATTGAGTTTATTTTTGGCTCTGTCGAGAAGATGTTTGTCGAAAGTATTAAGGAAAGAAAAAAAAAAATTAAGTAAAATTATTTTCTTTGATTTCAAGAAAAAAAATATAAAACAAAATCAAATAAAATCACAATTTTGCAAAATTTTATGGTTTCATCACACCATTTCTGTTCCAAATGGAGGTTTTTTCTATTATTGGTACGATTCTTATTCCTATCACTATCATTATAGAGTTCGTTTCCTGATATTGGTTGGATTCTTTTCACTATAAAGCTTGTTTGTTGTTATTGGTAGAATTCTTATACCACTTAAAATAGATAGTTTTATTTTTAATGTTTTCAAGGAAATCTATTTAAACCCCTTTGCTATGTAATTTTATTATTCCAATTTTTTATTTAAAAATAAGAATCCCTAATTCTTTTTTTTTTCATGTTCCCTATTGGGATTTCTTCATTTTTACAAAAATGATATTGATATCAAATACGTAATTAATTGCAAAAAAAATGAAAAGTAAATAAATAGGGAAGGGTCTCTCAGGTTCGAATCTCCGTGAAGGTAATTTATTATATTGTAATAAAGTGCTTAATTATTAAAAAAAAAGTAAAACATTTTTTTTTTTAAGTAATCGATTTTTCATCACATAAAAGAACTAATATAAAGATTTTATTATTTTTAAAAATTGTATGGCGACCAAATTATTTCATTTTATTTTACAATTTTTTTACTTATTCAATATACTCACACAAAATGTTGCAAAGCAATTTGCCCAAATTATACAAAGGGGAAAAGAAATATATTTTCAGTAATTCAAGATTATTTATGAATTTATCTATAGAACTAAATGATGAATAAATAAGCATTTAAATAATTAAATAAATGTATGAATTTAAAATAATTTGTTCTTAGCTGTTTTTTTCATGATAATGATGTGTCTTGGCGAGCATGTACGCCACAGGAAAACCTTTAAGTCATCTGGCGCTCAGGTATCCTCATATGAAGCTAAGAGACCACAAGGACGATAAAGCTACATTACGTAACACAATTACATTCCTAAGACTTAAACTCCAAAATTTTGGTTAAGGTAGGAGGAGCTTCAATCATCTTCATCTCCATGTTTGATGGTTAAAATTGTTTTTTTAATCACAAGATAAATAAAATTTAGTGGATTTTTAAATAAAAATTAATATTATTACTTTTACATCAAAATTAATATTATTACTTAAAACTAAGTCAATTTCAAATTAGAGGTATTCTTAAATGTAAGCTAAGATATTTATCAAATTCATTTTTTAACAAATAAACATTTTGTTAAAAATAGTAAAACTGTCTCGATGACTAAAACCGAGGCCCAGAGTTGAGAAAGCGGGCGACTGCTTGCATTTTGATGACGGTCGGGCTATGGGCCAAAATTAGAGATCGGACACCAATTCGATCTGGTTTCTATTCAAGCACATTTATCGACACGCATGGGCCCGCGGGTCAAGCGAAGCCAAAATATTTAAAAATACTATAAATACCAAAACATGCCAGTTTTTTTTTTTTTAATATATCACTAACAATAGCAAGGATTAGAAGATTACAATTGAAAAAATGAAGTCGATTACGATGTCCCGGGGGAGAAAATCAAGGAGAGCCAAAACAAAAACACCTTTTCATGGTCTTTGATGATGCTTTTTCAGCGGGATGGTGGAGGGCGTGTCGGGGTCGTTGGGCTAGACACAATTTCTTTGGCGGGGTACAGTGCAGGCTCTGGATGGTCGGGGTTGAAGTTGGATTAGCTGCGATCTTGATGCCAAGAGCTACGGGCGTGACACTCTGCGCAAAAACAAGAAAGAAGAGGGTCGGCGGGCTTGCCGGAGTGGCCGCATTCGATACCTGACCAGTTAACTGCGAGGAAAAGATGAACAACCCCAGAGGCCGAGATGTTGTGCGTACCTTTCACCGATAGGGTGGCCTAGTATTTATTGTGAAACCCAGAGAAAATCACGAATTTTGGATAAAGGGTAAATAATGTTCGGCGAAAATCGGTACATATGCCGGATGACCAAGCGGACTTCTCCGTTGAAGTAATAGATCTCCTTGAAATTTAAATTCTGCGTCGGAATTTTGTTAGTTAGGAGTGATCGGGTTGCGTTTTCGAGGAGCTTGGGGTGTCGGATGACCTGTGACAAGGTTAGGGAATAAACACATGGCACCTGAGTGTGACGCGGCATTGAAGGAATAGGCTGCGATTAGCGTGTGTGGGAAATGAATCCCATGGCTGCGTTGGCCGGTATGGGTGATGATGTCGTAAAAATAAAAGAAAAGAAGGAATTATGATGGCAGTATTTGGCTTGAGGGAAAGAAGGAGTTTCATACTTTTGACCGTACGGTAAATCTTTCATCCCGAAAATGAAGGAAATGACCAAAGGAGAAGAAAATGAGGGAGAAAGTGAAAGAGAGGTGAGATGAGAAAGAGAAAAGGAAAGAAAAGCGGGAAAGAAAAGAAGGAGCGAGGAAGCTTGGTTCGTGAGAAAAGGGATGAAAAGGAGAAAGAAGGAAAGGGAAAGGAAGGATTATTCCGGCTTTCAGGCAGTCGCAGTTCGACAGTTCGAGGACTAAAGTTGGTGCACGCAGTGGGATCTACGTGTGGACACCAAAAAGTTGGAGTTTCGAAAAACTCCAAAAGGTAAGATATTTTCCTACTTGGTTTACTTTTAGCCTAAAGGCTTTATAATGGTAAAGAAAGGGTTTAGCATGGGAGGCCACGTAAATTAGTTACAAGCTTTGGAATTAAAGGGTAAGGATTTCATGACCGGTTTCATACAGTCACCGACTGCGGGAGTTAGGGTTTGAACTAGAAACCGAAAGTTTCTAGGTGTCATGGTTGTTTGATGTGATGTGAGGATTGGGCAAAAGGTTCGTGTTTGTGTGAAGGGAGCCGTGGGGGTACCACGTTGAATGGTCCCGAGTTTGTGACCTAGTGTGTGTGTGCTTAGCGAAAGACATGCGGTGTGTGAAAATGTGATGTTGATGCATGTTTTTTTATGTATTACAACATGGTTTGCATGGAGGTAGATTATATGTATAAATTATAATTTTCCGTAGTTTGTAAATGTTTCATGTAGTGCTCATTCATGCATGTAACATGAGGGAAAATGCATTGCCATCATGCATTTCATATGCTGCAGATCACTTTACATCAGCGTCGGTCGGGTGTGGGTGCAAGGCAGATTATTCACCGGCATTGGTGAATGGGTCGTGAACTTCCCGAGGAAAAAATGGGACAAAGTCAAGGTAGAGATTCACGGAGGTGTGTAAATGATCAAAATGATAGAATTACATGTTTTGGGCGGACGAAGTTGGGAGTAGATCCCAGGGTGAAAGTCCTAAATGTTATTCACGGTTGGGAGCATGAATCCGGCGATGGGATCGTGAAAATGTTGAAAAAGCGTGCGGCGTCTGCGGTGTAAACCGAATCCGTGGCCCATGAAAAGGAAAAAAGAATTTGATAATTAAAATTGGAGGGTCTCGATGGTTTAGTCATGGTGTGTGGCCCGGTTTTATTCACAACGGCGTTCGAGGGTGTGAAGTCGGTGGGACTTGGGTCGTGAGCATGAGGGTTATCTGGGTGCATGATATAGACATTTCATATAATAGTAAATAATTGTATGGAATGTGATTGATTGTTTATATATGCCGTGCATATGTTTTTAGGTGGGGGTAACCCTTGGCAGGAAAAATTAATCTCTTGGGCTGCTCACCCGTCGTGGAGGACCTTTCGGTGAGGCCTGGGAGGCGGCACTCGATGAGGTAGCCTTTGAGAAGAAAGCCGAAATGTGGCTTTGAGTAAATATTTTGTAAATATGTATAAATCTTTTGTAGAACAAGCATGGAAACTATGATAATATAGTTGATTATTATTTTTATGAGTATGGATGTATGGGCCTCATGTGGCCATTTTAATCATGTGTATGTCTCGTAATACGAGACGTGTAGATTTCCGCGGGTTGACGGGTAGTCAACGGACACCCCGGGTTTTGGGGCGTCACATTTATAGTATATGTTTTCCTAGTTGGATGGTGATTAGGATTCTTTCTCGTTGGACGGGATTATTTCTTGCTTATCGGTATCGGATTTGATTAATGAGCACTTTATTTAAATTATACTTCTTCCTTATTGGTGGGATCTTGGCTTGATCAGTAGGATGGCTTCATTATATCGTAAGGGTATTTTTTATTTTCGCTTGTTGATGGGATCAGTTGGATTTGCGAGATACGTTATCGAGGATGATATTTCCCTTATCAATGGGATTTAGTTTGATTTGCGGGATGTGTTATCGGGGATTATTCTATTTCCTTTATCGATGGGATCTAGTTTGATTTATAGGATGTGAGCTTTCTCGATCATCCATAGCGGTATCGGGCCGTGTGGGAACCGGACCCTCGTGCAGGCTGCGTGCAGGCTTTGGCGCTTGATGGGCGCGCCTCTTCGTTAGTGCGGGGAGGTGGGCTGCGAGCCCCATTTTCAAACCACATCGGTTGCCCCCCCGGCCCTTGTGTGCGATGTGCGTGGGCGAGGCTGTGCGTTTCTCGGTACCGGATGCAGAGATTTCCACGTGCGCTCAAATTTGGGTTGGATTAAGGCTTGATCGCGGAGTCATCGTCTTCTTTATGGCCGAGTGACTCTTTGGTTTCGCTCATGCCCGCTTTTTCAGTTTCCTTTTGTTTCTTTCGCAGACCTCCTCTGTCTTATGTGCTCCTGATCTTGAAACCTCTTCTTTGCTTTCAGCTTTTCCTGGCGCTTTTCCTGAGATAGCTTTTTTCGTTTTATTCCTGGGACTGTTACGTCCTTATCCCTTTGGTCTTTTTCGGCCGATAAGGCAGCGTAGGATGGGTTGGCTAAGTTTTGTTTTCATTATTTGCTTTCATCATGGGTCTGGGTCGCTCCTCTTCTTTGCGTATTGGAGGTGACTCTTATTTGCCGGTTACGGGCGGACTAAGCGGCGCCTCGGGCCGTTCGGCCGGGGGTTGAACCGAGGGAGTGCCCCGGGCGCCCCCTTTCATAGACGAGGGTAAGGGAAAATAGACCCTGATTAAATATCTGGAGGGTCGAGTACGTCAGCCGTTGGCATAAGCTGCTTGTGGGGCCCTAACAGGTCGGTCCCTCATATGGGGGCCACCTTTGCTAGACGTTATCGACCTCCCTTTGGCGTTCGAGTGTGGTCCCTCGACGTCTTGACCCTTCTATACGTGGTTTACGTGCCTAAGATGGTGTGCTTCTTTGAAATTGGCCTTGATAATGATGTAGCTTTATACTGCGTGCCGTGAAGGGGGTTTCGCAACACTTCAATGTCGTCCTTCTCGGCTCGCCCAATGGTTGGGGTATTTTGGTTGGCCTGTGGTTTCTTTAGGGACGAGGGACTTGGTGTTCCAGTATAGCTTTGTTCGCTATCTTTTACGTGAGGAAACCTGCGAGGGCTTCCTACATTTTCTCAACGTTACGGCGCTCCTCACAGTGATTCCAGATCTTCCCTCTTCCTGAGGGCTTTAAGAGGGACGCTACTTCCTTTGCGGCGCGGTGGAAATATGACCCTCTTGACAAGGGCAGCGGCTGGGCGTTCCGATTGCCTTGGACCGCCCGAGAATCACGTTAGTGTTAAGCTTTGTTTTGTATAACCTTTATGGGGTTATTGGGTATTTCTAATTGCATTGGTACATGCCTCTCGAGGCTCGGGCCAGTCTCGGCGCCCGAAGATAACGTCATAGCGGCGTTGGTGGGTGTCTCTCGCCCCTACGCGGAACTAATCAAGTCGGACATTCCTTGCCATACGAGCTCGAGTCGGCCAAGCTACATTGCATTGAGACTCGCATCTTAACCATGAAAGTTTCTCCGTTGGGCCCGCCATTTTGTCAAACCCCGCAAGGGAGAGCTTCGGTTGGGGCGTTGTCTCGGAAGCCCCGGAGTGTGAAACAGAAGACCCTGGACTCCATTGAGAGGGGTCGACCGGCTTTGGTCAAGGTTTCGAAATTGGGGGCGTCTTCCTCTTCCTCCGTCCCCTGCACGTCAGAAGCGGGCCGGGCATTATCGCCTCGGGTTGAGGCTCCTGTAGATCTTGAGTTCGCGACCGGGTTAAGATTACGAGAAAACAAAGGTCCTTGGGTGGGGCAGTTGAAGCGTGGATTGGTCGTGCCCATCAGCGTGCGGAATCCCCGTGAGAGTGTTAAGCCGCACTTCTGGGGCGGAAGAATTGAAGAGGAAGGATCCGGACTCCGAAATTGGCGGAGATGGCGACTCTTCCCCAGCCTGCCCGATGTCGAGCTGCGGCGACGTGTCTCATCATTCTTAAGGATTACGGTCTCAAGGTCGAGCGCGTGCGGGTTGATGAGGCTTTAATCTATCCTGAGTCGCCTCACATGGATTCCCATACCTTGTCGTAATACGATTCCATTTTGAGTTCGAGTGTGATCTTGCGTTGGATATTGATTCTATGTTGGATGTGCAGGTGGCTACTCATTTGAAGGGTTGTCCAAGAGCCAAACTAAGCGAGGTCATGCCAAAGCGGCAGGGTTTACAAGGCGAGGGTGGCTTCCCTCACATCTGAGCGGGCTGAGCTGCGGGGTCGGGTGCAACGTATGACCGAGGAGGTAGTGAAGCTTAAATCTGATTTGAAGCACACCACGTCGGCACGTGCTCGGGCCGAAGGTAGAAGATGAGGCCGAAGCAACTGAGCGACGAAGGCGAGCTTGAGGAGGGTTCGGGATGAGTTGGGACACCTGAAATGACTGCTAGAGGATTTGGGGGCGGCGGGGATTTGCAGTCTGCGTGCAGGCTTCGGATGGTTAGGGATGAGCTTCTCACATCCCGAGCGGTACGTGGGAGTCTAAGGGAAGAGCTAGCGTCTTGATCGAACGACTGCCGCGATAAGGCGGCGCTCTTGGGCGAGGAGGCTCGTCGTGGAGCCTCGAGGCTATGAGCTTATAGTGGAACGCTTTGGCGAGGAAGTCTTGGGTGGGCTGCGTGAGGACCTTCATCCGGCAATAACTTATGGTTTGCCTCAGCGGGATGAAGTGTAGGAAGATTGAGGGATGAGGCCTGTACTCAATGGGCTTCTCGGTGGCTAGCCTTTCAGAGGAAAGCTAATAGTAACTATCGACGGACTTGGCACGTTGTTTCTAGCGACGAGGAGAGTGAGGATCTGGGCTAATGGGAAGCTGACACCCCCGGTGAGGCGGCATCCCATTCTTCACCCTCTCTGCTCCTCGCCCGATGCACGATTGCCGGTGCATATCTATGTTGTTTGTTTTACTTATTTTTCTTGGGCACGGGACCCGAGACATATGTAACCTTTTCCTTAATAAGCAATCTTTTACCACTTTTTGTCTATTTTGCAATTAGCGTTGTTCTTCATGAGCGTATTGATTTCTTGGCTACATTGTGCGAGTCGGCGACTCTGGGATGTAGAGTTGAAGCGAGTTGAGCTTTGGAGCGTGAGGCCTTGTGGTTCGCTCTGCCTGGCGAGCGAATTTTAATTGCACTGGCGCGATGGGTGTCGGTCGTCGGTAGCTGGCGAGCTTCCGGCGGCCCAGGGCATTGTGAACAGCTTTGGTGATCGACTCTTAGAGGTGCATGGCACGGCGAGTGGTCGAGCTTGTCGAAGTGAGATCTTTGGGCTCGGGCGGCGAAGGGCCTTGTGGCCGATGGCACGGTTGATCGACTCTTAGGCTGCGTGGCTTTGTCTGATGGTCGAGCTTCGTCAAGGCCCGAGCTGCGGGCTCTGCAGGCGCGGAGCCTTATGGGCGATATAGCATGGCCCGATCGACTCTTAGGGCTGCGTGGCACGTGCGGAGTAGTCGAGGCTCGTCAAAGTGGTGGTGGGCTCCGGACTATTTGAGGCCTTGTTGGCGATATAGCTGGGGCGGTTGACTCTTGGGGCTGCGTGGCTTGTGCGGAGTAGTCGAGGAGTTCGTGGCGGTGGCGGAGCTCAGGCGTTGAGGGCCCCTTATAGGCGATATAGCTGGGTGATCGACTCTTAGAGGCTGCGTGGCTGTCTCTTGCGAGTGGTCGGCTAAGTCAGGCGAATTTCTTGGGCTCGGCGGCCCGAGGCACTTGTGGGCGATATAGCTGGCGATCGACTCTTGGGGCTGCGTGGCTGAAGCGAGGAGTAGTCGAGCTTTTGAAATGAGGCTGGCGGAGCTCAGGGCGGGAGCCTTGTGGTGAAAAACTGTGAGGTTGATCGACTCTTGGGGAGTTTGCGTGGCTGGCGAGTGGTAGGCTCGTGAGAAGTGTTCTTTACGGGCTCAGCGAGGCCTTGTTGGCAATATAACTGGTACGGCCGACTCTTGGGGCTGCGTGGCTGTGCGGAAGTGGTCGAGCTCGTCAAAGCGAGGCTGTTGGAGCTCAGACGAGGGCCTTATGGGCGATATAGCTGAGGCGATCAAACTCTCTTGGCTGCGTCGGCTGTGCGAGTGGTCGGCTCGTCAGTGAATTTGCGGGCTCAGGGGCTCTACGAGGCCTTGCGGGTCGATATAGCTTTGGCGATCCCAGCTTTCTTAAATTTGTGTGGCTGTGCGGAAGTAGTCGAGCTCGTCAAACTGAGCTGCTGGGCTTCGGGCGTTGAGGCCTTGTTGGCCCGATATAACTTTGAGTCGGCTCTTAAGGCTGCGTAAGCGAAGCGAGTAGTCGAGCTCGTCGAAGTGAGTTCTGCAGACTCCGGCGCTATGTGTAATGGGTGATATAACGAGTCGACTCTTAAGTGCGTGGCGGTGTAAAGTGGTCGAGCTGCGATCAAGGAGTGACTGCAGGCTCGGCGTGTACTTGTGGGCGATATAGCTTGAGCTGATCGACTCTTGGGGCTGCGTGCTTTGTGCGAGTAGTGAGACCGGCGTCAATGGCTTCTTGGGCTCCGGCGCCCAGCTAAGGCGCTTGGGCGATATAGCTGGCGATCGACTCTTGGGGTACGTGTGGCTGTCTTGAGGAAGTAAGTCAGAGCTGATCAAGTGTTTCTGGCGTGGCGGGCTCGGCGAGGCCTTATGGGCGATATAGCTAAGGCGTCGACTGGGTTACGCATGGCACGAGTAGAGTAGTCGAGCTCGTCGAGTGAGGTTCCCTGGCGGGCTCCCGGCGGCGGAGCCTTGTGGGCTAAAAAAGCTGGAGTTGATCTGACTCTTAAGGTACG
This sequence comes from Tetrastigma voinierianum, assembly GCA_016808115.1. Lineage (NCBI taxonomy): Eukaryota > Viridiplantae > Streptophyta > Magnoliopsida > Vitales > Vitaceae > Tetrastigma > Tetrastigma voinierianum. Next base: position 1,051,454 of record JAEQBH010002251.1, on the reverse strand, counting down.
CATGGCTTGAAACGAGAAGTAGTCGAGCTCGTTAAAGGCGAATGCTTGGAGCTCCGGGAGGCGGGCCTTGTGGGCGATATAGCCTGAGCTCATCTGACTCTTAGGCTGCTTGGCCTGAGCAGAGTAGTCAAGCTCGTCAAAGTGAGCTACTAGGCTCCGGGCATTATGGCCTTGTGGGCGATAGCTGAGGGCGTCGACTCTTAGGCTGCGTGGCTTTGTGCGGAGTGGTCGGAGCTACATTCGAAAGTGGTGCGGGCTCGGCGTGGCACTTGTTGGTGATATAACTTTGGCGATCGACTCTTGGGGCTGCGTGGCTGTCTTGAGTAGTCGAGGCTCGTCAAGCGGGGCTGGCAGCTGGGCTCGAGGGCGGCGGGGCCTTGTGGGTGATATGGCTGAGCTGATCGACTCTTTGGTTGCGTGGCTTTGTCTCGAGTGGTCGAGGGGCTCGTCAAAGTGAGCCTCTGCCCAGACTCCGGCGCGGGCCTTGGCAATATAGCTGGCGATCGACTCTTAGAGGCTGCGTGGCTGTGCGAGAGTAGTCCAGCTCGTCAAAGCGAGCTCTTGGGCTCCGGCGGAGCCTTGTGGGCGATATATAGCTGAGCTGATCGAATCTTCTGGCTAGCGGATGTCTTTGGGGCCCAGATAATAATTCTTAATTCCGAGCCGAGCATAAAATCACGAACTTGGCGTTGTCAAATTGCTTTCCATTGTCTGATACCAGGGCTCTTGGGATACCAAACCTGCATATGATGGCTCGCCACACAAAATTGTGTATCTTCTATTCTGTGATTGTGGCCAAAGGTTCGGCCTCGGCCCACTTGGTGAAGTAATCTACTGCGGCGATGATGAATTTACATTGGCCCTTCCCAAGGGGTAGAGGTCCTAGTATGTCCAAACCCCACTGTTGGAAAGGCCAGGGGCTTATAATTGAAGTCAAGGGCTCTGATGGGAGGCGTGAGATCTTGGCATGCTCTGGCGAATCTTGCGTCTCGGCCGGTCGATCGCGTCTCACGAGTATTGTGGGCGATGGTATCCTTGTCTTCCTGCTAATGCGAACTCGATATGATTTCCGCATATACCTTCGTGTACTTCCCTTAGCACGTATCAGTGTCTTTTCCCGCGATGCACTTAAGGATGGGTGTGAAAAAACCTCGCTTGTACAAGCTTCCCTTATGATTAGTGAACACGTGACCTCGTCACGATTTTAGGCGCTAACTCGGTCGTCGGGTAGGCGTTAAGTCATTATGTAATCGAGTAAGGGTCCATCGACTCATTTCAGGCCGATTTGGGCAACTTCCACGTCACAGAGATCTATAGAGGGCTCTGCCAGGTATTCGACAAGTGTTGACTGCGGTCTTCTGTGGTAATCGCTAGTTTGCGAGCATCGGCTCAGGGAGTTCTACGCTGCGGGGATATGTTTGACACGGACCGACACGAACTTTTTCAATCTCGTATTGTACCTTTTGAGGTATAGGATCATTCTTCAGCTTTTGGCCTCGTAGGTGTTTTCTATTTGTCTTACTACCAGCCCCGGGAGTGTTTGCAGGACCTCAAGTTGGTCAATTTCTGATGAATGGGTGAGGTTGGGGCTGTATGGCTGACCTCATGTTGCCCTGTTGTTGGGGCTTGGAATAGATAGGCGCATATTCAATGTCGATTCATGCAGGGAGGTCAGGGGTGCGCAGGCTCCTTTCCTTGTGCGTTTGTGGCCCAATTTACAGAAAGTTTCCAAATGGGTAGGTCAGTCGGTGCTTGGGTGTTCTCGGTAGGCTCTGCTGAGGTGAATTCCATGACGAAATCTGCTAAGACCTGCCCTTTTATTGCCGAGTTTCGAAACATATCACGATGTCGAACTTTCGCTCGGCTCTATGGCCCACTTCATCGACCTTCTGAGGTCTACGGTTTATGTAACACTTGCTTGTCGGATATTACATTGGAACTTCTATGGTATGAGCACGGAAGTAAGGCGGAGAGCTTCAGCTGGGTTACTAGTGCGAATTAATTTCTCCATCCTCGGGTACCTCTCTTCCACTTCTCCAAGGCACGGCGCAATAGTAAGGCGGGTCTTACTCGGTCTTTGTCTCGGCGAGGCAGGCGCTGGTCGAGAAATCTGATACGGTAAGTATAAAGTGGGGAGCTCCCCTCGATGGGGCTTACGAGAATGGAGACACTGGAATGTGTTTTCAATCTTTGAGAACGCTTCTTACGCACTTCATATCCCATTGAAAGGCCTTCTTCAAAACTTGGAAGAAAGGTGACATTTATCCTGTTTTGGATACAAGTCGGCTTCGCGGCAATCGCCGCGTCGGGCGTTGGACCTCCTTTATGCACGGCGGCGGCATGTCGAAACACGGCCTTTTATTTTGTCTGGATTTGCCTGATTCTCGGTGTGGTTGACTATGAAACCTAGGGTACTGGGTTGATACTCGAGGCACACTTGGCTGGATTCAGTTTCATGTTGTACTTCCTCAGGATTTGGAACGCCTCGGACAGATGAGCTATATGGAGCTCGGCAGTGGTGGATTTTACCAGCATGTCATCTATGTACACCTCGTAATTAGTTCCTATACGCACGGAACATCACGTTCTGACCTGCGGTAAGGTAGCTCTACATTCTTGAGTCCAAGGCATCCTGCGATAACAGGTTCCACGCCTTGTGACGAATGAGGTCTTTCTTGGTCATCTAGGTCCATCTTGTCGATTGTAGCCGGAGAAGGCATCCGTAAAGCGAGAGTTCATGACGGCGGTGGCATCTACGATGAGTCGATTAGCGGCGGAAGCGTCCTTTGGGCGCGCTACGTTGATGTCGAGTGAAGTCACGTCTTGAGTAGCCGCTGGGTTGCTTTTTTGACCGTCTGACGTGGCCCGACCATTCATTCCACCTCTCGTTGCTCTGCCGGAGGAGTTTGCGACCTCCTCTTTGATCGACTTTTGCACGTCGGTAGTGAAGCTCCTCCTCTTTTGTTTTACTAGCTTGAAAGACGGACTGACGTTCAGCCTATGGGTAATTATTGTAGGGTCAATTCCTCTCATGTCTGCCTGCTTCCATGCGAAGACGTCTTTGTTCTGTCTCAAAAAATGGGTGAAGGCCTTTGCTGAGGACTCTTTCCATTAGCTAGGACGGTGTGGCGAGAGGTGTTCGAGGGTCGTCGTCAGCCAGTGCGGGTTTCGGCTCTTCCGAGGGCTCGGGTAGAGTGAATGCCCCGGTAGCACATTTCGAGCTCATCTGGGGATATGTTATCGGCTTGTTTTTGCTTCATGGATTGCTAGTAACGTTCCTGGCCTCGTTGGTCTCCTCGAACCACATTCGCTACGATAGGAAGCGATCATCATCATGGTAAAAGCGGAGGAATGGCTTTTATTGCATTAGAGAGATGCACTTTGCTGTATATTATAAGCGGATGGGCGATACACTGCGAAGGAATATCTTGTTTATTAAATTAAAAGTCTCTAACACCAGGGGATCCTAAGGTGGTACTAGTTGTAGTGAGCCGAAAGGGTAATACTGGCACTTATCGAAAGAATCACCAGCGGATGGGTGGCTGACGGGTTCCATTTTCTCCGCTTCCGGTGCCGTCTTATCGAAGGTGAAGGCAAAGATGATGTCAGTGAACCGTTGTCAACTAGGACGCAGATGGACCGTTTGTTAGCCCTGGCTCAGACCACAGGTGTCGTGGGGTGTTACGGCATCTCAGTCGAAGTCGAGAGAAAGTTATGGATGTCGAGCAAGGGGGTAGAGTTTGGACACACTTTGTACTTCACTTCTATCTCTGCTGACCCCGATCTTTGTAGCCAGAGATGGGCCTTTCTGGCCCATTTGATTCCCCTCCTGAATCCTCCTGAGATCACGTGGATTTCTCCTAAAAGTACATTTACAGTGTTGAGTTGTTGTGCATCGGTAGTGATGGTGTTTGTGAGCGGAAAACAGTCAGAGCTTTGGTCGAGGCTGGATTTTCAAAAATATGAATCGTCGGAGATACCCGCGCCGTATTAAATACTTTATTTCCTTCTTAAGCTGCATGCAGTCATCCGTGCGTGCAGTAATCCCTATGGAACTTCATGATATACGGTGTTGTCTCTTGTGTAGGGTCCAGACTTCATTTGAGTTGGCCACCTCGAGGCTGGTCGTTTGTGCCGGCGCCGGGACACGCGATGCGGGGCCGTTGGGTGGGCCGCCTAGGCGGAATAACGTTGGCCAGCCTTTGGGGTTGCGATGGGCCCAGACGATCTCTGAGGTTCCCACGCCTTTTGGGGGACCGTTCTCCATCTTTCTTTGGAGACCTTTCCCGGAGTCCTCGTCGCTTGTCTGTCCCACTTTTTTCTTTATGGGTGGAGGAGCTCCCTTTCTTAGATATGAGGGCTTCTTCACCGTTAATGTACTTCTCTGCTTTTGCGAGCACCTCAGCCATGCTTGCTTGGGGATTTTTAGAGATGGAAAACATCAAGTCTTTCGACTAACCCTAATCCGACAATGAATGTAGTGATCGCGAACTGTCGGGTATATCTACCTTCGAGACTTCGGCATTGAATCTCACGGACATAAGACCTCGGGCTTTCTTGCGAGCTCTGCGATGGTCAGCGAGATGATAACTTGGCTTTCTATACGATGGCTGATGAGTGAGAGACGAAGCGCGATGGATAGCTCTACGAAATGAGAGGTGGCCGGCGGAAGCTGATAAACCCCGGAACAAAGAATTTGGGCGCTTTTAATGTGATAGCAGCTACACGCTCCACGAGGTCTTGATACCCATGCGGCTCCATTTGGTTTTTAAGTGTTGAGATGATGGCCCCGGATCTGACCACCATCAGGCGTCTTGCGCCCGGCCCAGCATCTACAGAATTTCTTTGGAAGGGAAGTGACGCCTCACAGTGGCAAAGTGAAGGGTGGCTCGAGTTTGTTGTACCAAGGTGTCCATAGTGTCGGGCGCGTCCTCTTACCACCTCTTTCACATGGCTGAGCTCTTGTTGGAGGCTCTTGAACCTCTGCTCCCATGATTGCTCTCCTGCTCTTTGTTGAGGGTGGCGTGGTTCAACCGGTTCGACATGCCCTCCGAGTGTTGCTTCGTTGCCCTCCTCTCTAGGGGCTAATTGTGGTCCGTGCCCCCTGGCTCGGCTAGACTCTGCTTCTGTTTCAGCACCTCGGGGAATGTCGAGATTGTGTTGCCCTTCATGAGGAGGAAAGTTGTGACCTTTGCGTGGCAATCGTGTCTCAGGTGGGCGTTGTATCTGCACGGTGAGGTTGCTCTGGCACCTTCGGGCGTTGGTTGGTGAGGCGGAGTGCCTCTACCTCGTTCGTGTTAGCTTGCATCGGCCTGCGCCGGGGCGGTCCTGGCTGTCCGGCGTCACGCGGCGGATCTGCATCCTTGGCGGATTGGCGGCGTTGCTCTGCTTGTGTTCGGGTTGATACCATCGATGGCGAGAAGGCTCGGTCTTTATTTATCAGAGCATCGTTACATGGTGCGGCCTTGGCCCGGTAATCTTTTCGGCAGATTTGAAATGAGCTTATGCCGAATAGATGGCGGACTGGTACCGCGGGCTGGTTGCGAGCTCCCCAGATCGTCGGGGCTGAGATTTGGATTGCTGCGGTGCTGAGATGCGGGCTACGAGTGTGGCACTCCTCTTGCAAAAACAAAGAGAAAAGAAAGGGGGTCGGCGAGAGGCTTCGCCCGTGGCCTTCCGCCTAAAAATGGGTTCTCACGAGAGAAAAAAAGATGGACTGCTTAGAGGGCGAATGTGTTGCATACCTTTCACCGATAGGGTGGCCTGGTATTTATAGTATATGTTTTTCCCAGTTGGATGGTGATTAGGATTCTTTCCCATTGGACGGGATATTTCTTGCTGCTCCCATGTCGGATTTGATTGACCAGGAAGCGCTTTATTTAAAATTATCCTTAGCACCTTATTGGTGGGATCTGGCTTGATCCGTAGGATGAGCTGTTATATCGTGAATTATTTTATTTTCCTTGTTGATGGGATCTAGTTGGATTTGCAAGATAATACGTTTATCGAGAGATTATTATTTCCCATATGGGTAGGATTTGGAACGATTTGCGAGGATAATACGTTATAGGGATGACCTATTTCCCTTATCGACAGGGATCCTAGTTTGATTTATAGAATGTGGGCTTTCTCGATCATCCATAACCGGCCTTCGGGCCGTGCGGATTGAAAGCCCTTATTAGGTGCGTCTAAGGCACGGCGCTTGATGGGGCGCGCCTCTTCGTTGGGTGCAGCGAGTAGGCCCTCTGAGCCCGTTTTACGAAACCACTATCGGAGTCTTCTTTCCCCTTTCTTCCTCCTTTCCCCTTTCTTCCTCTTCTCCCCTTTCTTTCATTTTCTTTGCTTCTACCATTCACTACGCCCCTGAGATTATAATCAGAGAAAATGACACTCACAATTCTTTTTTTATCTTGATCACCTTCTAATTAATTTTGTAGTTCTGAAACCCACAAGGCGATTTAGTGTCGACTCTGTGATGAAGTTGAAAATTATCACTAAAAGCGACTCGACATCAAGCATAAGTATCAAGAATTTCTCATTGATGTCTCATTTTTAATAAAATGATGCATTCAATCAAGTAATCAAAAAGTAGTCAAATTTTAAACTTCCTCAAATTAGCCCATTTAAGTTAGCGATTTGAGAAGCGGTTGGTGACCCGCCACAAGTGATCTTTGAAGTTTCTCTCCTCCTCAAGAGTTATATTTGCATCTAGAAGCTTGAGTCATCGAATTGATGCCTTAATTTGATGTTTGCATTGGAGATCTTAAAAAGTATATTAAGGCAGTGTGATTAACCAGGTGATGACTCATTTAATCTTTCCGGTGGGTACGCTCTAACGCACCGAAAAGCACGATTACAAATCCAACACAATAAGAATCTAGATTTCGCACCATTATGAATTAATGTGATCGAAGAAAAGAAAAACAAGAACCTCGTTTCAAGTTTGGTAATATAGGCGATGAAACCCGACCTTATCCTACGCTTGATGGACTCCTCGCGCCGAAGTCACTCCCGGTGCTTCATCGGTAGAGAGGACTTTGCAAAACCCTAGAACCGGGCATCGACGGGATGGAAAGAAAATCTAGTTGGTGAGATTCTCCATGGAAGCCCTAGAACGCGTCCACGGGATGGTGAATCTACATTGGTTGAGGGTCGCCCATGAAGCCCTAGAACAGGGGCTTCGGCTAGATGGCGGAATCTCGGTGAGGATTAAGCCATGGGCTCTAGAACCAGGCTTCGGCGGGGATGGCGAATCTCGGCGGTGAGGATTCATCATGGAAGCCACAAGACAAGGCATTGAGCGGGATGGGCGAGATCTCGTTGGTTGAGGATTCGCCATGGAAGACCTTTTCCGATCACTAAACACGACCAACTTATATTAATAATTTAAAATATTAAAAATAAAATAAAAAATTCTAGCCAATCGAACTAGCCCAGCCCGAACACGAGATGGGGGTGAGGGCTCCCTACTGTCGAGCAGACCCAATAGGCCGGGTTTTGTCCAGGTCATTAATTTGTCGGCCCAGCCCTCAAAATTCAAGCGATCACTTTCTTCACCGGATATATGCCTTTTAGCTTTGAAGACTCCGTCAATTGAGTTAGGCATATTGTTGTGTCATCGAAAGCTTTAATATAGATAATATAAATTCAACAACAAAAATATATATAAAAATAATCCACGCAAAGATGCACGATGTTTTAACATGGTTTGGCCAATAAAACTTACATCCACAGATGAGAGAGAATCTTTCCACTATACGATAGAAAATATTACAGAGATAGAACAACATAAAATTGGGCTCCCAAAACATTTCATGTTTCCTCATTCCTTGTATCCATACCTTGAACCTGAAATTCACTCTCTCCCTTGGGTATCCTTGTTCTTTCTCACATCTCTACACACCACGTATAGTCTTTTACAAGCTCATCTCTCTCATAACTTTTTCCCCTCATAATCCAAAATATTTATATCGAAATTCCTAACAACTTTCCTTATTCTAGAAGGAAACCTAATATTACAATAATATAATAACCTAAGAATTATCCTATAAAGTATTCTTTACAAATAGAAATAAATACTAATTAGGAATTTGAGACATATTCCAACAATCTCCACCTTGGATCAAATTTCATCACTGACTCCACCTTGAATTGAAATCCCTTTTTGTCTTCATCTTATGTGCTTGAAAATATTTTGTTCTTTTAGAGATCTTCAATCCGAAGCTCTAACAATCCTCCCCTCAAACAAGTATCACTGAACATCCTTTCAAACGATCATTCATCCCCCCACTCTCTGCATCCTAGGTAATGGGGCTTGGAGTAGGCCCATATCTAGGCCTAGACGAGATAGAAAACCCAAGTCCAATAATGATTTTTATTACATTATTAAATTATTTATTTGTCGTACTTTTACAGCCCCCAGCCCAACTACATATATGTTAGGGCTTTACGATGCTTATAAATAGCATCTCATGCTATTATTTTTAGGGTAGACTTGATTTGATATTGAAAACTCTATAATTTCGTTCTGTTTATTGTATTCTCTTTCTTTTTCACTTTATTATTCTTTGTAACCGAGATACATCAATTTGGTATCAAAGCTTAACTTTGATCGCTACACGCATCATCGTTGGGTTTGTTTGGATTATTTGGTATTTATTAAGCTTCTCTGTGTCATTCATTTTAATCCTGTAACGATGGAAATCCAATAAATATTGGTATTGCTTTGTGCGTCAAACCGAATCTTTGTTGTTGGACCTTCATTTGGGTTGATGTTGGTCTTATATTTGCTATTGGGTCGATCTTTACTGTGGAACCCGATCTATTGGTTTTCAAAATTGTATCCAGTTTTGCTAAATGGTTGTTTGGTTCTTGAAAGTTGTGAGGATTTCTCGTTTGATCCTTTGTTTCGAGAATACAATCAATTTGTCTCATTAAAGGAGCCGCGCACTTTATTTTATTCCCTTGCAACCACCCTAAGGAATCGTAGACATCCTAAAGGTTCCTTGGCGAGGTACATTTTCTTTTACTTTGAAAATTCAGTTAATATTCAAGATATTTAAGTATATTTTGTTTGATTGTTTTAGGTTCCAGTTTATTTGATAGAGCATAAAGAATATTAAAAAAAAAACTTTTTTTTTTATTTGACTCGTACAATTTATGATATATGATTGCATTACACTTTTAGATTTGTGTTCATTGCATTACCATATAGTTTATAAATTTCCTTACTCGGTGAAATTTTAGATTTTATCTACGACATGACAACCACAGTGATACTATTGAATCTTCTTCTTCTTTAACACAAGATATTCAAGCGAGGAACTTAACTAATTTTGACTTAAAACTACAAGAATTTGTAATAAGATTAAATGATAGTCTAGTTTGTATTACCCATCATCATGATGAAAATAAAAAAGCACAATTTGATTGGTCACTACATCACATTAAGTAATTTAAATTCAATGTGCAGTTAATTGACTCAATGTCAATCTACCCTCAAACAAAAAACTCATGCAATAAATCAAAAAATGGATTTGCTTTTACAACATTTGGGTAAACATGAGATAGGTGAATATGTTGATGAAGCGTTAAATACATTTGGGGGTTCAAGTCATTTACGGAGGTTCGCCTGTCCCGATGAACTCCGCAAGGGGTTTGTATGACAATGCGGGTAAAAATGGGGCAGGTGATCATTCAATTGCTCAACTCACACGAGGTTACACAATAGAGACATGAGTTCAACCTAGGTGATCGGTTTTGACTTGTGAATGTTAACTTCCCATTGATTACCAACCACGAGGCAAAGTACCCACCAAATCAAGTGAGAGAAGTTGTCGCTCCTTAGCGATACTTGTAACACCCCAAATTATACCTTAATAATTTTATGGCATGTTTAAAGTATATTGGAAGTCAAATTGTGTTTTTCGGAAATTTCCGGGTTAAGTGTGAAAAGGGGCACTTAGATGGGAGTATTAAAGAAAAAAAGGATAATATGGTAATTGGCTAATTGAGGACTTAGATGGGATTCTTTTAGAAGAGTGATGGTGAATGTTAGAGGTAGTAAGTGATTTGTTGAGTCTTGAAGGACCAAATAATAAAAGAGAAGTGAACAAATAAGAGAGAGAGACATGTCTCTCTCTAGAAAAATCTAGAGAAGACAAGTTAAATACTTTAGAGCCAAACATGGCCTTGTAAGGAAAAGAGGGACAATACCAAATTTGTCTATTGATTGAGGGGAGTTCTTCATTTTGGCTTTGGAGAAACTAGGGTTTACGGGTTTGAAGAAGAGGAAGTCGTCCTTGGTGATTTTACTCTATTTCTTGGCTATCTTTGTACAAGTAAGAAGAAAGGAATATTTTTCTCATTTTTAGCAAATGAGAGCTAGGGCTTACGGTGGGAGAAGAACTAGAAATTGTGGGTTGCTCTTTTCCTTTGTCTTGGGTTCTACTTGCTAAAGAGAGAAAGAGAGAAGAGAAGAAGAGAAGTAGAAGAAGTGAAGAAGAATCAAGGTTAGGAAAACCCTAACTTCCTCCATCTATGGGTATATTTTGATTTAGGGTTTGAAGTTTGGTTAAGGGTTGGGATTTCCTTCTTCTATTTTTGTGTTTATTGGTGTTGTGATTTTGTTTTGGATCCTCAATGGAGGATTTTGGTGTGAAAAATGAGTTAAGGTTTGTATGGTTAGGAGGTACTGTTTTTTTTTTCTTCCCGACTCTTGTTCTTTGTTTGGCCATTAGACCTCCAAATTGACTAATTCTAGGTTGGAATGAGACATGAGACCTGTATCTTGAATTATCTAGAAGAAACCTAGACCCAGGTGGCCCGTAAGACCTACTCCAAATTGGGGTTGAAGTACGGGTGTTTTGTTGCCCTTAAGTGGGTATTTCTAAGTTTTGGGTCGTAAGTTGAGTTTTTACTCATCCCAATTGAGTTATTCTAATTTCTAGAGTAAACTAGACTTCTTGTAGAATAATAACTTCCATGAAGAAGTCTATTCATATTTGAACCCGTGTACTTGAAATTCATCTAAGTGGAGCTACGGTTTTTGTCGGATTGGAGTTCAACCAAGCCGGCCTTGAGTGTTTAGTCATATCTTGGGATAGGTTGATCCAAATGTAGTGATTCAAATTTATGTGTAATCTAAACTTCTGAGAGAACAGTTTTCATAAGAAAGTATTGTAAAATTGTGTTGGGAGTGTCCTTTGCTAAGGACCATTTTGTGTAAAATGGATATGATAGAATTATAGGGGGAAGTCTTTGTCAAAATTTCCCCATAACTTATTTCTTATCTTGGCCATAGCTTGGTCTCGACCTCCAAATTGAATGATTCCAATTTCTAATAAAAATAGACTCATAAATTGCAGCTTTCATGAAAAGAGAGTTTAGGGCAAATATGACTTGTTTGTGCCCAGAAAATTGTGCAAGTGAAGGTGAAAAATCTGTTTCCAGGTGGGAAGAACATTTCTCATAATTTGACCTCTTTGGCAAAAAATGTATTATTAATGCATGATAGTTATGACGCGAACATGTCGTATGCATGAAGAAATAATTTGGCCTCTTTGGCAAAAATACATTGTTAATGCACATGATAGTAATATAACTTGAACATGTTGATATGCATGAAGAAATTATGGTCATAAGAATTGACTTGGAAAATAATATGAATGAGGTTAGACCTGTATCAAATGTTATGAATCACATATAATTGTATGCCTGCTTAAGATCGGATCGTGAATAAATAGGGACTAGTGCTACTTATGAAACACTCCTGTTTGATGCTTAGGCACTCTTGATTAGTGCTACTACACTCTATTTAGTGCTTGACACTCTGATTAGTGTATGACATACGTTTGATTAGCCGGCACTCCTATCTTTATCTTGTACTTTATTGTACCTACGAGTACCTACTGTACTGTGTACCTATTATTCATTCTTATTGTCTATGCAGGCAAACATTTATATGAAAAGTACATGAATAAAGACTACTATGCTTATGAAAATAAGAATTTATGATGCATCGGCATAACTACGTATCGTCTTTAGCGGTGTACCCTCGGGTGCCTTATGTTCTGAATTGTATGATAAGTACTCCTACGGGATAGATGAATATGATGACCATAAAGACCGTACATGTGTGTGTATATATATATATGAACACATTTAAATATGAACTTGTTAAGCATGAAAAAGGTTAAATAAATTACACGAATAATATTGCATGCTTGTTCTGTATTTGAGAATAGTTATTAGTGGTTTGATTTTATGTATTTTTCTCACTAAGTTATAAGCTTAGCATGAGTGTTTAATCCATGTAGGTGCTAAAGAAGTTGACAGGGACACCCCGCGTTATCAAGGCCAACATAGCCTTAGGAGTCCCCCATTCGTAGGACCCTATTCTTTTTATAATAGAAGTGGTTATGTAATATCTTTTTTTATAGTGAAACTTGTATTGATACAAGTAATTTTTTTTAGACTTAAGCATATGTACAGGACTTTTTAAACACCACGATGGTGGTAGTTTTACTTGGTTATATATATTTTGTAGTCTTGAATTTTTATAATTTAAACTTTTGAAGTATGATTATGTCATTTTTGACTTTTTGCTTGAGTTGTTCTCAATTCTTTGGCCAAAGGCAGGTTTACAGGTCTCAGCTCTGTGGGTCCCTCACTTGCCATAGTTATGAGGTAGGGCGTCACCTGATACCGGCTTGAGGTTAATGAAGTAGTGGGGTAGAGATCAGGATAGACAAGTTAGACAACCTCAAAGGGACATCACAAAAAAAGTCAAGGTTAGTGCTCCTAAATTTGATAGTATAATGGATCTAATGCTTTCTCTGATTGGTTTGGTGCTATTGAGAGATATTTTGATTAGTATGAAACTTGAGATTGATAGCGGCTGATTCGAGTTTGCTAAAATGAAATTAACCAATTCAGCTAAGATGTACTGGCAAAATGTGGTGCAAGACATGATTCATCTGGGTGAACCACCCATCACCCAATGGGTTGTTATGAAAGCAAGATTGGAAGGGAAAATACATTCCTCCATCATATAAGAGAATCGTTACTCGACATGATTAATCTAAAACAAATGACTCTTAGAGTAGCTAAATATTCTGCTAAATTTGAGGAAGCTAGGCTTAAGTGTAGTGAGTTCCATGTTGATGATCAATTTGATGTTTGCACTTTCGTTTTGTTGTTGTGGTCTCGGGTTCGACATTCAAAAGATGGTTAAATTAAGTAACTCTACACACTATAGATGATACATATCAAAAAGCCTTAGAAATTAGAAAAGTTCAATGAACCCTAAAGTTTTTTGCACACACAGTGGAGTCCATGTCGTGAGAATAGTAATACTAGGCCTAATAACATTAGGAGCCAAGAGTCTAGTTTGCGTAACTCTCTTCCTGTTTCTTCTCCTATTGAGCCTAAGGCTAGTAATTCATCAATTGTCTATTATAAGTGTCATCACAAGGGTCATATTGTATCTCGTTGTCCCTAACGTGCATTAGCATTATATGTTGAACAGAGTACTTTAGAGGATGAGGAAGAACTAATTGTTGATCCTTTAGATTATTCTGGTGATGAAGATGATCTTCATGAAGATTGTGATGATTAATAGTGTGTTGGTGTGGTTAGATGTGTGCCATCTGCGTAGATAATGATATTCAGGCATTACTAGTACTTTTCACACGAGTCATATAGAGTGGAGCAAAAATACAAGGTTAGTGATTGATGGGGTGAGAGTTCCAATGAATGTGGTTTAAGGATGTTAAATTGTCAAACCTGAAAGTGGAACCACATCCAAATCCTTTTACAGTAGCATGGGTAAATGACCAAACTTTGCTTGTCGCTCAAAGGTGTCTAGTCTCTATTCAAATGGGGGATTATAAGGATGAAATCTATTGTGATGTGCTACCCATGGATGTTGCCCATGTTCTTTTAGGTCACGCAGCTTATGATCTTAATGAGACACCTTCAAATCTAAAGGTTGCATTGATAGCGATGACATCTCTAAACTTCTGAGCGAAATTTGCATATTTAAAATGTAAGAAGTTTTGAGAGGGAGGGGTGAACTTAGTATGTGCTTAGCATTATTAGCAAAAGGAGTTCCATCACGGTGCTTTTTTTGTCGTGTTCTCTTTGGAAGTGAGAATTGCTAGATGATTTTGTTGATTTGGTGCCCAATGAGTGCCTAGTGAATGGCCACCTTTGAGACATCCAACATCTTTATAGATTTAGTTTCCGAGTTCTCGATTACCTAACCTTCCACATTATAGAATAAAATCTAAAGAGAGGGAGGAGTTGAATATAGGCAGAGTAAGAAGGACTTTTCGAGATAGGATTTGTTAGGCATAGCCTTAGAGGACATGATTCTATTTTGGTTGTTGTTGACAAGTTTTCTAAGATGGTACATTTTATTCAGTGTAACAAACCCGTGATGCTTCACATGTTGCTAAAATTATTTTTTTAGAGAGTTGTTAAATTGCATGGTTTGCCTTCCTTGTATTGTCGATAGGGATGTGAAATTTGTCAGCTATTTTTGGAAAACACTTTGGAAATTGTTTGGCACTATTTTGAAATTTTCATTTGCTTTTCATCGTCAAATTGATGGTCAAACTGGAGGATGATCTTCGTCATTTGGATCATTCATTGTTGGATTGTTACCTTTCCTCTCCTCTTGGTCGGGTTCTTTTCAGCCCGGAGGGGTATAGACCGTGGGTATGTGTCCACGCCCCTACCCTCGCTTGGCAGAAAGAGAGGGCGCGGCACGGGGCCCGAGACTCTTTTAGCACGCTTTTCTATGATTGGTAGGCTCATTTCATATATAAATTTTCATAATGAAATAAAGCTTGTGGCTCTACGACCACCATAGCGGTGTTTAACTGTCCATGTACATACATTCTTGAGTCTCATTTACTTATACTTACACAAACTCCACTATTACAAAAAACTTTTACATTTACATTCTAAAAACCAAATAAAAAAAACCTACATCAAGTGGACTCCTATTGTTGTGTTATTTTTGTGTATGCGAGGTGCCTCGGATATCCTTTTTAGTACATACATGGATTAAAGCTTTGTGTGGTAAGCTTATAGTTTAATTGGGAAATAGATACATATATGACAACTTGCAGGGTGGTCCCACTTACATATAACAAGTGGTTATCCAAAGTTTCATTATAACATAAATCTATAACGAGTTTTCATATCTCCCGGGAAGTTCAAAAGCAGTCTTGTCTGAGAAGATACGTGAGTACATTGTATAACATAGCGATTTCTAATGCTTTCTTTATTATTCATCATTCAAATTCTTATCCTTTATAAATGTTTGCTGTATAAACCAATAACAATGAATGACAGGGCGTAGCACGATAGGTACCCGAAAGTCTGATGCAATCTTGAAGACAAAGGCGATGCGTGCTGCATGCTTGAGAGGTTATTAAATGTATGATGCAAAATGTCGTCGCAACGAAACGAAGAGCGTGTTTGCCTGTAACGGTGTGTAGCACAATGTAGGAGTGTCGTCACACTGAGACATGCCTATTCATTCACTATCCGATCTCCGACAGGCATACAATTATATATATTACTGAGCTTGTTATATTGTTCTTAATCACATTGGTAAATAAGGGCAAGAAACAATGTTTGCCCAACAATAGGATCGCTGAGGTGGCAAGGTACAAAGCATTTTTCATATAACGATTATACTTGTACGAACCCTTTCATTCACTTATTAGGATCCTCATTAATCAAATTTTATGCCTAATTATCTTCCATTGAAAGTCCAAACAAAAAAGTAAGGGATTATAGAATTAATCGAAGAAATACTTCCTTTGGAGGCGTAGCTTAAGCAGGCATAGCAAACTTCTACGAGAAGGGTCTCGGGTCCACACCTAGGTGTAGGGACCTCCGCTAGGTGTGGGACCTCCGCCTAGGTGTAGGGAGTGTTAATGCAAAACGGAAAATTGACATTTTGTCCATTTTTCACGAAATCTTTCAACGAAAACAACACTAACTCAAAACCCCGACCACGAAAATGACTTAAACCAACGAAATACACATGTATTGAAGAGTTAGGCTTTTCTAACCTAAAACATAGACAGAGGGAATTAAGATTGTTCCTAACTTGATCTTGTAATCTCCTCCTAACTGTCTTCTTACTTGGGTCATTTAAATCCTTGAACAAATGGAGAAATCAACTGACGTTGGCTCTCCTCCTCGGGCGGTCTTATCCCCAAATTGGCTTAAGGTCATGTTTGGCTCTCACATTACGGTTTTAAATTCCTTTTTACTTATTAGTCCTTCCACTTCATTATATTTGAAAATCCACTTATCATATTTCTTCTTTAACATATACTCTTCTTAACTTATGTCTCTTAAGTCCTTAATGTGACATTTGACCATTATCCTTTTTACTTCTTTGATAATTCCAATTATAACATTTTTCACATGTTATACCCTAAACATGTAATAAACTACTAAGGTATAATTTGGGGTATTACATGGAGTAGGCCCATATCTAGGCCTATACGAGATAGGAAACTCAAGTCCAATAATGATTTTTATTATTATTAGTTATTTATTTAATCGTCTTTTGGCCTGAGCCGAGTTCATATCTATTAGGGCTTTTGGTGGTGCCCGTGTGGTACCTTATGTTATTGTTTTTTGGGTAGACTTGATTTGATATTGAAAACTCAAGAACTTCATTATGTTTATTTTATTCGCTTTCTTTTTAATTTTATTGTTCTTTGTATCCGAGCTACATCACTAGGATTTTCCTTTGCTTCTATTGCGTTCTACCACATGCCTTACATGAAGCACCATATGCCTCGAGAGCTTGCTCTTATCTAAAACACTTCATCTTCATCAAGGAGGAGCAACACGTACATGAAAATCCAAAGCACACCGCCTATTCGATAGAGCCTAACCATGGATTCGCTTTGATACCAATTGTTGTGCCATCAAAAGGATAAATATAAATTCAAGAACAAAGAAATATATAAAAATAACCCCAAACAAAGATGCACAGATTTTTAACATGATTTCGGCCAACCATACCCATATCATGGATGAAAAAAAATGCTCGTATACAATAGAAAACATTACGGTAAGAAGCAATCTGAATTGGGTCCCAAAACATCACATGTTTACATTCGCCCCATATCCGTCTGGCCAAAGCTGCAAAATCTCTCGCTGTCAGTATCCTGAGATTCTTCCTCACATCTCTATGTGTCCATTATAGCATTTTTCAAATATATCTCTTATAGCTTTTCATAAATGATCAGAATATTTATATTGATATTCACAACAAACTTTCTTTATTCTTAAAAAGAAACCTAATATTACAATAATATTACCTAAAAATTATTCTATAAAAATATTCTTTACAAATAGGAATTAATTCTAATTACTAATTAGAATTTGAATTTATTAATTATTATTAATATGATTAATTAATTTTTATTTGCATTAATATCTAATATAAAAGCCAATCACATATATCAATCATCAAATTCATCAATCCATCTTGTGTAATGAAGATGGTTGATTTTCTTATTGAAAATTTTCTTCCGTAGTTCCGTGTCCTATGTTTTCCTTTAGAACTTTGGCTTTGTGTGAATCTTCCATGAAATTTCCAGTCTCCATGTCCAATGTATTTATTTATTCTCTCTTCTTCCAAAGTTTTCCACCACGCTGTTGCCAAAGCCCACCTAAATGAAAAGTCTAACCCTTCACTAAGATCCTCTTGCAGTCTGAGAAGACTCCTCTTCTGGAGTACTCCACAGCCCTCTTTCCTTGACCACTCCCTATCCTATCTAAATGATTACAATTTACAAGCACAAATTAATTCCAATTTACAAATCCAACCCTTTTATTATTTTTCAATCTAAGTAATACCCTTTAGAATAAAAATTGACATTTGGTTAAATAATCTTGAATTTGTAAATTTAATATTCATACGTTTTTAACATATATATAACTATGGGTGTTAGAGCCCGATTTTCAACTGCTAGCGTATGCTTTTACTGTCTCATAGAACACACGAAGTTAATATCGAGATAAGCATCTGATGTACTAGGAATCTCGAACTAATTAATCATCGGGAGAGCAAACCTAAGGAGAACCTAATATATATATATATATATATATATATATATATATATATATATATATATATATATATGCTATATATATATATATATATGGGTGTTGCAGTGGCACAGAAAGTAAAATTTTGGATAAAGGTAAAATAATAGTAATTTCGGCTGAAAATCCGAAATGTTTCTAGACCTCGGATGACAAAACAGACTTTTTCGTTCGATAGTCTGCATGAGAAATTTGGGTTCTGCGTCGAATTTCGTTGGATTCGAGGTGGTCGGGATTTGCGTTTTACAGGCGTGGGGTGTCGGATGACGTGACAAGGTTGAGAATGTACGTAGCGCCTCCAGAGTGTGACTTGGCGTTGAGGAAGGGAATGGCTCACAATTAGTATGTGTGGGAAATGAATCATGGCTCACATTGAGCCATGTGGGTGATGTCGTAAAAGAAAATAAAAAGAAGAATTATGATAGTATACATTTGGCTTGAGGAAAGGAGAAGGAAGTTCCTCCTTGCCTTTTGACCAGCCACGGTCAATGCTCATTAAAATGGGAGAAATGGCCAAAGGAGAAGAGAAAATGAGGGAGAGTGAAAGAGATGTGGGGATGAGAAGGAGGAGAAAAAGGAAAAGAAAAGCAAAAAAGGAAAGAAAGGAAAGAAAAAGGAAAGGAGCGAAAGGAAAAGCAGTTCGTAGAGAGAGAAAAGGGAGGAAAAGGAGAAAGGAGGAAGAAGAAAGGAATAATTTTTCAAGCTTTCGGGCGGTCGACGTTCGACAGTTCGAGGACTAAAGTTGGTGCACGGAGTGGGATCTACGTGTGAACACCAAAAAGTTGGAGTTTTTGTGAGCTTCAAAGTGGGGATCTATTCTCTTGGTTTTTGCTAAAAGCTTTATAATGGTAGGGGTTGTTTATGGGAGGCCACGATTAGTTCAAACTTTGGAATTAAAGGGTAGGGATTTCATGACCGGTTTCACTCTGATCCTTAGGCTAACGGGAGTTGAGTTTAGAAACCAGAATAGAAGTTTACGAGTGTCATGGTTGTTTGATGTAATGACAAGGATTGGAACCAAAATGGTTCATGTGTTGTGAAGGGGCCGTGAGGGTACCATTGAATAGTCCCAAAGTTTGTGAGCCTAATTGTGTGTTATTGGCTTTGCTTGAATGGCGATGCAGTGTGTGGAAATGTGATGTTGATGCATGCTCTTTGATGTGATAAGCATGGTTTGCATGGAGGTAGATTATATGTATAAATTATAATTTTCATGAGGTTTGTAAATGTTTCATGTAGTGCTCATTCATGCATGTAGCATGAGGAAAATCGCCAATATGCCCATAATACGGTCACATCGCGTCGGTCGAGATTATTGGAGTGGGGTAAGGTTTATTCAGAGCATTGGTGAATGGGTGGTGAACTCGGGAAAAAATGGGACAAGTCCCAGGTGAGAGACAGAATGTAAATGATCAAAGAAATGATAAATTACATGTTTGGGCGAGAGCAAGTTAAATTTGAGGTGAAAGTTAAATGTTATTCACGGTTAGACATGAATCCGTGATGTAAGTTCTTGAAAATGTTGAAAAAGGCGTGCGGCGTCTGCTTCGTAATAAGCTTAGGAAATCCGTGGCCCACAAAAAGAAAGGAAAAAATTTGATAATTAAAAGTGGAGGGTCTCCCGATAGTTTAGTCATGGTGTGTGGCCGGTTTTATTCACACTTGGCATTAGGGTGTGAAATTAGGTTGGAGACTTGGGTCGGTGGCGTGAAGTTCCGTCTCAGTGTGTATATAGCATTCATATAATAGTAAATAATTGTATGGAATGTAATTGATTGTTATATAATCGTGCGTATGCATTTTAGGTGGGAAAGTAACCCTTATAGGAAAATTGTCTCTTGGGTTTTGCTCACACCCCAGATCTTGGTTCCTCTTTCGAATCTGAGGCTTATCTGGGAAGTAGCTGGAGTGAGGGTAGACTTTGAGAAAAGGCGAAATGTGGCTTTTAGTAAATATTTTTGTAAATATGTATAAATCTTTTGTAAACAATGTGGAAGCTATGATAATATAGTTGATTATTATTTTTATGAGCATGGATGTATAGACTATGTGCCTTTACTCGTGTAATCACCGTGTCTGAGGGCGATGTAGATTCACGGGTTGTGAATTTAGTGACGGTATACGAGGTTTTGGGGCGTCACATGTTCGATCGACTTTTGCTTTCCCACGCGCAACAAACTGATCTTATAAGTCTAAAATTAATGATGGATAACCTCAAAGTGTTGACTCTTGACGATCATTAGGAAACTTAAACTGAAGACTGTGCGGTACTGTGTGATAAAATAATGGAGATTGGCCGATCTTGGACCTCTGTACCAAAACATTTTTGTTTTGAGAATAACACCACCGCACCTTTCTATAAAACTTGTTTGGCAAAACTCTGTTCCCCATTTTTACTCTATAAACTCAAACCATTGTATGAAAAGAGCTTTTTTGAGATTTTTCTGTGTTTTCAAAAATATTTTTAAAACAAGTTTTTCAATTAGTATGCATGATCTATTGGGCATAGATTTTTATTAAAAAAAAAAAATTAATTACAAGAGTTTTTTTGTTAAAATTAGATTATAAATTGACAAAGGATTATATTTTCGAAAATTTAATTTTCAAATAATGTTTTAATCAAATCACCCATAAAAAAAATATGTCTACATTTAAATTAGAAAGAGTTCTTTCTTTTTTTTTTTCAAATTTGAGGAGTTCAACCCTTTGACTCAAATAAATAATTCAAACTCAATCCTTCTTTGGCTTTCCATTTCCTTTCTAAAATTCAACCAGTCCCACAATACTTTCACTTTCTCCAGCCTTTCATTTTGAGTTCATACTCTGAATGGAGGTGTGAGGAAGCTTCCCCCATAAATATGGGAAGCTTGTGGCAGCGTATCCTCCACACATAGCGAGCTAGAACCCTCATTAGCTGCTTGCTTCTTCTTCTTCTTCTTCTTCTTCCACTGTCTCTTTGGTTTCTTTCTTTCTTCCAGTTCACTTTATGGCCGCCAAACTCATGCAAGCCGTTCACTACAGTAGTTTGGCACCGGGCTGCATGCTTGGAGTACTCTTTCTTTCTTTCTTTCTTTTCTTTTTTTCTTTCTTTTCTTTTTTTCTTTTTTTTAATTTGTGGGTTTTATTTCATTATATATGTTATGGACTTTTATGTGTTATGGATAATGAGAAAGGGATTTAAAGCAAATTTCATACAAGTAACATGCAAAAGGCTTGTTTTGTGCATCTTATCCCTTTGTTGAGATATAAAAAGCTCACTCCCAACTATGTAAATACCCAAAAGGTTTTACGGTTTTAAAACACGTCTATTAGGTTGCCCGTCCTGTGCTTGTGTTAGAAACTTTTCCTTGATATGGAGATTTGACTTGAGAGTGTCGAAAATTTTGAGAAAAGCGATTAATAGGAGAATTTCAAGAGTAAGTGAAAGCTTAGAAGCCCATTGTTAAGTATGAACTTGCTTTTAGCACAGTAGACGGGTTTTGAAAGCAGAATCAAAACTATAGATCTAATGGAAAATAATTATATATTGAACCTGAAGTTATAAATGAGCTAATGCTTGTATTTGTATGGAGTACAGCATGGTGAAGTTCCAATCCCAGCTCCAGGTAAAGATGAGGTATTGCTGAAATTGGAAGCAGCAAGCTTAAATCCACTTGATTGGAAAATCCGGAAAGGGATATGGCGTCCTGTTATTCCTCGCAAACTCACTCCCACACCACGGCCAATTCAATTGTGTCACTGTTTTCTAAGGCGGCGTTTGTTTTTAACTTTTGTTGGAAGTTAAGCCAGCTTTTGTATCAGCATGTTTGTGTTTTAATTTTTTCATGACTTATTACTGAAATTTCTAAAAAAATCTAAATAAGAAAGCCAAATTCAAGAAAAGTCATCTTTCAAAACTTGAAACACCACCCTTATCCAACAAGCAAAAGAGCTAACAATACTCTATAAATATTAAAACAAAGCGACTTAATCGCAAAGGGTAATGGTGGTGATAAGCTTATCCTCTCCTTGTTTGGAAATGTTGGTGTTCTTGTTTTGGAAGGAGCTTTTTCTAAATAGAAAGAATCGATATTTTAAGTTTTTATTTAGAAATTTGGTATTAAAT
Organism: Tetrastigma voinierianum; assembly: GCA_016808115.1. Lineage (NCBI taxonomy): Eukaryota > Viridiplantae > Streptophyta > Magnoliopsida > Vitales > Vitaceae > Tetrastigma > Tetrastigma voinierianum. The sequence continues at coordinate 1,029,199 of JAEQBH010002251.1, read as the reverse complement.
TAGTGAGAAAGAGTTAAAAAAAAAAAACAAAACAGGTTGAATCTTTGAGAAGATATTTGGCTTTTCATCGAAAGGGACCTGAGTATTGGTTTGATGTTGAATTGTTTCCTGTTTTGGAAGAGACTTTTTTAAATAAGAAACCGAATATTTTAAGTTTTTTTTTATTTAGAAATTTGGTATTAAGTCGTGAAAAGTTAAAAAAAAACAAAGCATTTGAGGCATCTTGAAAGCTATTTAGCTTTCATCGAAAGGGGACCTGGTAAAACTTAAAAGAAACAAGTAGTAAATTGTCCCCTAGCTTTATCATTCTCTTTGTTGGCAACAGTTACTGATGTGGCGGGAGAGGTGGTGGAGGTTGGAGAATTGTGAAGGAGTTCAAAGTGGGTGACAAAGTTGTTTCCATACTTATAGCCATGTTGTAAGTAAATCTTTATTCCTCAATTCACAATTATCTTTCTATGATCTCTGTTAAAGAAAAATGGGAATGATAGCAACCAGAAAAAATAATATACATGGAAATTTTAAAGGGATAACATATTAAAAGGGATAATTTGAGTTAATTGTAAGAAAGTAACATTTTTCTTTAAAACGGAGAATGATTCTGTTTTAAAACTAATGCCCCTAGAAATTTAATTATAATGTGGTGTGGGACAAAATATCCGTAAATATTTAGTTATCGTGTAAAGAATTTATATAGGTATTTTTGTCTAAAATATCATATTTTTAAAGTTCTTTTGTAAGTGGAATTCTTGTAAATAATTTTGGGATTTATCGCTTTATTAATCTATTCCAAAATTAGTTACAATATTAGATTGGGACTGCTAATTTTTAGAACCATAAAACTTTAGAGAATTTGGCTACGAGAATAGATTCCAAAATGAAATATTTGATTAAAAGACATCAAATAACTCAAAAATTGTAAAGATAGTTTATCTTCATGTTTTTCAATCGACTCATGTATTTACATAAATCTTTGAAAATAAATGGCACATCAAATAATAGGGTATTTTAGAAATTTATGGCCTATTTGGTTCCTATTTTTTTAAAACCGTTGAAAATAGTTTTGTTATACAAATTTAATGTATCACTTGTGTTCTTGGTATTTTTTAGAGCAATCTGCCAAGTAAGGAAACGAAACCGTGTTTCTTTTGTAAATATATATATTTGAAAATAAATGGTTATTTTTGTCAAATAATAAGAACATTTTAAGAAGCTTAGAGCATTTGGTTCGTATTTTTAAAATTGTTGAGAAACAGTTTTTAGTGTCTCTGAAATTGATAAATTTAATGTAACTTTGTGTTACCGATGTTTTTATGTTTTTGGTGTTTTTGAAACCAGCCTTGTTAGAAATAAACTATTTTTTTTTTATTTTTAACGTTATAACTTTTTGTTTTGTTAACCAAAAATAGTTTTCAAAAGTTTTGAAAACGTTTTCTTAATCAAACACCATACCAAAAAAAAGGGGGTTGACAAAATTAACGATCTCCTCTCTCTCGTGTTGATGACAGTACGAGGTGGACTAGCAAAGAGTATGCCGTGGCTAAAGAGAACTTAACAGTTCGAGGCCGCCGGAAGTATCGGCAGCCGAAGGCGCCGGACTATCGCCGGTCTCACAGCCTCAAGCCCTCACCCAGGTCGTCGGCGTCCAGCCTCGGCAAGGAACCGGCCCTCAAAACCATCCTAATCACCGCGGCCTCCGGCGGCGTCGGCCACTACGCCGTCCAACTCGCCAAGCTCGAGAAGCACGTCACGCCGCCTGCCGCGGTACGAAACGTCGACTTCGTCGGCTGACGCCGACGAGGTCCTCATTCCCCACCACCCCCGACGGCGCGGCCCTCCGGAGCCCGTCCGGCCGGAAATACGACGCCGTGATCCACTGCGCGACGGGGATTCCATGGTCGAGGTTCAAGCCGAACTTGAGCGGAGACGGGAAGGTGATAGATCTGACTCCGAACGTCTGGGCGATGATGAATTTCGCTCTGACGAAACTGACTTTCTCGAAGAAGAAGATGGTGCTGATGTTTGCTTCGATCAAGAAGGAGAGAGTGGCGTGTCTTGTTGGGTTGGTGAAGGAAGGGAAGATTAAGACGGTGATCGATTCCAAATATCGTTTGATTGAGGCTCAAGATGCATGGGCTAAGAGCATCGATGGGCATGCAACCGGGAAGATCATTGTGGAGCCTTAAGCATGTGATTATATATATATATCAACTCTTATTTGCTTTTTTTTTTTTTTTTTAATAATTAAGCGTTTTGTTATTTAAGTAGTAAGCCATGCTGAGATTGGAACTCCTCGGATCCCACTCTCTGAGATATCTCTGTTTTAAAGCTTTGAAAAATCGATCGAGTAGGCATGAGACACTCTTATTATTTACATTATGAGGATTAGATGTATGTGCCTTTTATTCATTCCTCTTGTATAAGTTTTTGTCAATTTAGTTAAAGATTGTGGCCCTCTTTATATCTTTTATGTTTGGAACAATTTACACACACCTCATCTAATGGTATAGACCTTAGGGATTGGAACGGATAACCATTAGGTAAACCCTAAAGTCTTTAGACCAATCGAGTCACCAAAAGTTTTTGTATTGTAAAGTAAAGTTTGAAGTGATAAACAAAAATAATTTGTAAAATTTCATTTCTTTTTTATTTTCCCTTTTTGGTCTTTATTTTCTTTCTCTTGCATTTTCCATGTAACCAAATCGAAGACAAATAATTTGGAAGGGCAAAGGAGGAAAAAAGTATGGAGCTTGAACTCATAAATCAGTCAAAAATCTATGAAATTGCTTTAGAGCTAAAATTGAATATTTATATATTAAGAATTGATTCGTTTTATAAAAATTCAATTGATGTTTCAACTTTCCAACTTCTCAAAGTAGTGCCCTTTGAGGCCTGCGATAAATAGGTGAAATTTCAGCATTATAGAAATTTCAGCGATTGGCGGGTTTATCGGGCCGGCCAGAACGCGTTGGGTAGAGGATATAATCAGGCCGGATCGGCCGAGCTAATTTAAACCCGGCCACCATTTTGCTGGCCCAGCCCGGCCTCTGTCAGTACTTGAATGAGTAGTCTTATGTGAAAAAGAAATGTGCGTCTGCATTTTAATCATTTCAAGAGAATAATTTTCTCCTTAGTATTTTTAAAATTTTTTTTTATAATATGCAACTGCATTTGCATATAATAAATCAAGATACTTGTTCTACTCTAATTGAGCCCAAGAATTAGATTTGAAACCAGGCCCAATGCACTCACATAAAAGCATCAGAACATTATGTGATAAGGTACAAAAAGAGAGATGGACACCACATGCAGTTTTCAAACTAGTGTATGGTCTTTATGCATCATCAACAAAGCCCAAGAAACTTGGAGGAAAACCAAGTAGGTCCTTTGTTGAACTAACTAGATCTTCCCATTTGAACATGTCTATGCATGCCCACTAAAAATACAAAGCCTAGGAAATAAGGGTAGGACAATCACTCCAAACCAAACCAAAATCATATCAAACTAAAAGCATACATTTGATAAAATCCTGTTCTGGTGGCACACTTGATTGAGAAAAAATTATTCCCCATAGACAGAGAGACTCCTTCCAGCATGAGTAGTGAAGAGCCACAGAGCACAGTGAAGAAGAAAGAGAGAAGAAAGAAGAAATGAACAGTTTGCAACTTATTTGAAGAGCAGCTCATAGTGTTTTTAATTTCTTTGGAAGGTTTGGAAGGAAAGAAGTCTCAAGATGTTTGATAATTAGGCGCATTCTGCTCGGTTCTTGAAAATGTTCTTACTTAGGAATTTGTAATTATGGGTAAAGCAATACATAAAGATCAATTCTTTGTCTTTCTTTGATTTTACTGAGTAGTTGGTTCTGCTTAAGGTCGGATTCTTTTTCAGGTGTGCTATTAGGCTATTTCTATACTTACTGTGTACTTTGGTGCGTCCGTATTGCATTCCTTTATTTCTAATGAATTTTCTTTTATTTATCGCTCATCTAATTAAGATTTAAGAACTTAGAGCCATCTGGTGCCCAGACGTTCTCTTAAGTAAATATACACCCTAGAAGTAACGTGGACATTTCCAGAAATTTCGTAACAACTCCTCCAAAATAGCTATCAATTCAAGAAGAGAGAGATTCTGGTTTTCCTTAAGACTTCCAAAGGTTTCCCTAGATTTTCAAAAGGGTATGGCAAGTGAAGGATAAGTGGATAACGGATAAGTAATTAAGTAAAAAGGGGTTTTATTTAATTTGTCGAGCTTCAGTGACCGAAAAAACGGGTGACCCGATCGATATTGTTGTTTGTGGTGTCAGTACGGACAAATTCATGGGATTTTTCGGGCCAACAAATTCAAAGTCTAGCCCGACCCTAATTTTGGGTTGGCCGGGCTAGCTAGTTCAACGGGTCGGGTTCAAATTGCCAACTCTAGCTGTGTATAAGGAAAAATCAGGATTAAATCCTTGTAATAACATAGTAGAGGCAAAAACCGTTCTGCTTGACCCATTTTAGGCCGATCCATTTTGACCGTTGGCTAATATGTGTCTGGTCATTAGGCCCGTATTTTATTTAAGTCAATGTTTGGCTAGTCTAGTCCGACCTATGTGGATCATGGGGTCAAATGAGTCAATATGGGTCAAAATAGTAAAAACTTATTAAAAATTAATATTACAATTTTCTAAAATATTTTTATAAAATAAAATTTTGTTTAAAATACTTATAATTTGCTTTTATATTGCTAAACGACTATATAATAAATTATTTTCATATGAGCATTATTTTATTTTATTAAAACAACTGAAATTATTATGATAACTATTCTTTTTTAAAAACGATATATATATTTTTTCATAACTAGAAAATTAACTACTTTTACAAAAATAATTACAAAAACATGTACAATTATTAAAAATAAATATTATATAAAATTTGTATTGTAAAACATTATATAATAAAATTTAAAAAAAATGTTACTAAGAGTATTTTTATACTATTTTTTCAAAAATAGTAGCTTAATATATGTTTTTATAAGAATGTCTTTGAAAGAGATTTAAAAAAACCAATAGTAGAACATAGTTTTAACTTATAGATATCATCTAAAAACATCATTTTTTTAAAAAAAAAATTGAAAATAAAACGGTTGGAGTCTAAATTGAAAATAAAATAATTTTTTTTTACAAATAAACTTTTCAAAAGAGATTTTTCATACCTCCACTCTTTTGAGCTTATATAGATTCAAAGCACAATAAATCATTAGAAGCATCTCCAGACGGTAAGTAAAAGCAAAATTATAGATCTTTCGGCTCGAAAAGCGTACCGGCGGTGGAGGCGATCGCCCCAGCAAGGATTCTTGGTAAGCAGTTGTCGTCAATGTTGGGCAAATAACGTTGGGACGTTATGTTGTGATCTTAGTTGAAGCGTCTCAATGATCATCCCAAAAATTAAAGCGTCCCAAAGGCATATTTTGCTCAAAAATCACTTTTGAGATTTAGCTAAAGTTTTAGCTAAAAACATCTCACGACCGATGGACTGTCAAATTTTATCTTATTAAATATATTCCGTTTGCGGCACTATAACTGTAATAATTACATTAAAGTATCTTGAATTCGTTCAAGTTTTATATCATTTCCATGTATAAATTTTTGTTGTTGAAATGAAAATGGAATTTTGAAAATCCGCCCCAATGACTTATTGCTAGTGAATAGTTTCTAGCAATATTTGGGCAATATTCTTGAGCCTTCCCCATTGTATTCTTTGATTATTCTTTCCCGTGATGGGTACAGTTTTGATTTGCGTCATATTTGGCTTTTTCTTTCATTACTGGAGATGCTCTGAAGGATGGAAAATTCCATTTTACCCTCAGCAATATGATCGTTGGAGAAGTGTTTCTAGGCATTTTCTCGGCAACCAAACACAAAAATCAATATAAAAAAATTATTTATTTTTCATTATTTTTATAAGAAGTATAAAATTTTTAATTATTTAATATTTGTAATAATAAAAATAATTTTATTACTAAACATTAATTAAATATTTATTTTTATTTTATTTTTAATTAAATATTTATTTATATTTATATTTTTAAATCGGCCCATAATGTACGGAGTGATATAGATGAATAAATGGTATATAATGTAATTATTAAGGAAAATAAAAGGTAAAATTAAAATAGATTCGAATAGTAAAGGAAACTTTAGATGAGTCGTGTTTGTATGCACTTAGCTTTATTTAAATCATGAATTGTTTTTGAGTAAAAAATAGGCTTTTAGATCTCAGAATTTTTATAAGCGTGGAGATGCTCTTATAAGGTCATTATTTGTTATTTCCATAATATTAAATCTTATTAATTTTTACATTATTGTCCATTGATTCTAATCACAATTACAAGTGTGTTTAATTCTCATTATGCACCCACAATGCCCCATATTTCTATTCAACTACAAATCAGGCAGTTGGAAATAACCATATGCAGGATTCATGTGTATATTTTTTGTTGTCGGGCGTTTGCTATCGATAGCACTTCTTTGTGTGGTTTTATAGCAACTTAGCTTTCCAACCCAAACAACAAGAATTGGTTTTATGACGTTTAGCGTTTTTCGTCTTTATAAAAATCATTCTACCAAGATATGTTTTATGCCTCACTTTAGTGTTCGCCTATCGTTATTGCACATGAGCAGGGGTTATTTGTTTTTGACTTATCTTTTGAAAGTTAAATAACACAGGTATTAGTATTTGTTTTCCCAAATTTTTCACGATTTGTGCGAATTTTTAAAAAGTTACGGATAAAGAGTAGTGTTGGCTTCTATTCGAGAAAAGTCGTTTTTATTGAATAAGAAAAAGTGTCATTCTTAGAGATGACAACGAGGAGGGTTTGGGGCGATGGTGGCGCAAATTCACGGCCTCTTCGTTTATTTTTTTGATTATGAAACATGTATTTAAGGAGGTAAATGGGGGCGGAGAGGAGATGAGAAAGATGCCCGAGCCGTCGTATTTACATTTTTTTTGTTTTTCATTTTTATTTTAATTTTTTATATTTCTTAATTTTATTATATTAAAATTAATATATTTTATAAAAAATAAAAATATTATGAATTTTTATAAATTGTTATTAAAAAAATATTCCACAATTATTATTATTATTTATATTAAATTATAAAAATAAAATAATAAAAAATTATTTTTAAGTGTAATCGAGGCGAGGGGCGGGAGTAACGATGCACAAGCAGGCCGGCACGCAGTCTCGGGATTTGGAAAATAGCTGGCTTATTAGCCGTCTGATTAAGCAACATGTTCATTAAAAGCGAGCGGGACTGAGGCAGAAATGTCAATCGCGTTGTCGTCACTGATATTCTGCTTGATGTTAAAAGCAAGCAACATCTTTTAATGTTATTAAGTCTTGTTGATATTAAAGATAAAAAGTGTCGGTATTAAATAAAAAAAGCAGCAGCGCCCACTTTGAGAACTGAGCGGAGTGAGTGTTGCCTATCCATTATAATTCATGAACTTTTTTTTAAAACACATCATTTATTGTTTTTTAATTAACGGTCATTTATTGTTAGATAAAATATTTTAATTATTATCTACTATCTTCAATTTTAAAATATTTTTTAAAAAATAATTTATAAGATCATATGATTAAAAATAAAATATTATATATTAAAATTATTTTTAAAATATAAATAATTTTCATAAAAGTATTTCCAAAATTGGTTTTTAGAACTATTACTAAAAGCATCTTTTAGTTTATATAACATTTTTATAAAAATATTTTTATCAAGACTATAAATTTAATGATAAAAAAAATGTGCTTGACTTTCTCACAAAATTCGTGAATAAAAAAAAAAATTCAAAAACACATCCAAAACAATATTTTGGATTTTCAATCATATAACTTTGCAAATGCTTCAAAGTACTTATTGAAATTACATGGGCTGATCAACAAAGGTTAAGGTAAAAATAGTAATTTTAAGGAAAATGGTGAGGAATTAAGAATACAGGGTAAGGAATCAGAATCTCTTGAAGTAAATTAAATTCACTTTTGAAATGGTTTTTCATTAGATTCGTTTTCTTTAAATTTCGTCGAAACTTATAGAGAATCTTAAGAAAGGGGTAATGTCGTTCGTTAGCCTTTTCGATTACCGTGATCCCGAAACACATACTGAAATTGATTAGTTTTATAGAAAATGATGGCTGATTTGATGAGATGCTACATTTTGGTTGATGCTTTTTTTGAGGATTGTCAGCACAGAAAATGATGGTGAATGAGCCAGGGCGCATTGGACAGGCTTCGAATAGACCGTGGCCCTTTAGGGGAACTGGGTTGGGCAAGCCCTTTTTGACCCGATTTTTATTTTAAATTTTTATATTTATATAATATTTTTAATTATTAAAAATGTTAGTTTTTATTATGAAAAATATAAAATAATTTGTTTATAGAAAATAATGAATTGTTAATAATTATTTTTAATAAAATAAAATAATATTAGTATGAAAAACTAAAATTTAAAATAAAATATAAATATACATATACTTAAAATAATATTTTAAAATTAAATTATTTTAAAATAATACTTAAAAATAATAATTTAAAAACATAAGAATAAATTATAAGTAGTTAAAAAAACTTTATTTTATAAAATATAAAATTTATAAAATTATTTATTATTATTTTTAATTTGTTAATATGCAGTTTTCAAATAACCTCTCTCTCTCTCTCTCTCGTATGGCGGGAAGGAAATGAGTGAGTAGTCAGCCACATTTTCAATTTTCAGGCATGTAGCTTTTGCTTTTCACTCCCCGACTCTACGCATCACAGTAGGAAACTGTCCGCTGTTTCTCTGCATGCTGCTCCGCGGGACCAAGATTGTCAGGATCGCAGATGGACATTCCTATGCATTTCGATTTCTATCCATGTTTTCCTCTCCATCTCTTCAATCTTCATCCGATCAAACCATGGAAGGCACCGCTTTTCACATTTCAAGTCTGATTAACAAACCCAATTGGGAACATGACAAGACCCTCAAGTCACTTGCGTCGCATATGAGCCCTCATCTTGCTGGTAAGATCATTGGGCTTCACAGTAACAATGTTGAACTTGGGGTTAGATTTTTCAAGTGGGTTTTGCAGACAATCCGCGCATTGTTATGATTTGGATGGGAGAATCAGTTGTTGAATGTTTTGGTTTTAGCGCATCTTTTCGGGGAGTTGCACAGAAGGCTGTGGTTTGTTGATTAAGGAGTGCGACGAAGTGAAAAATGGAATCGTGAAAAGCTCATGCTTTCGATGAGGCGGCAGGAATGGGGTTTAGACTTGGTGCCTTGTTACTTAGCACCCTATTGTGCGTTTGGCTAAGAGTCCGGAACGTGGGTTTTGTTGCATTTTGGTTTACAGGGGAGAATGGTAAATGAGGTTTGTTCTTGGTGGTTGTTGACTACAGGACTGTTGTCCAGCAGCTCTATGCAAAGGAAAGGGGTTTGGCCTAAAAAGCTACTTTCCCAAATGTTCTGTTTGCAGGGTTTTTGAGACTTGGGTTTGGTCTGGATACTCATGTTTGTTCTTCTTTGGTGCTGGGTAATTGTAGGAAAGATAATCTCAGAGAAGCCTTCCGGGTGTTTGAGAAAATGTCCAAGGAGGAAAAGTGTAGGCCCAACAGTGTCACCTTCTCGATACTGATACACGGTTTGTGTGTGAAGCAGGTAGACTTGAACAAGCCTTTCAATTGAAACAGAATGGTTTGAAAGGTTGCCAGCCAGTACCCGAACCTACACTGTTCTTGTCAAAGCTATGTGTGACATTGGAATGATTGATAAGGCTATGAATATGTGATGAATGATCACGAAGGAAATAAGTAGCTCCTAATGTCCACACATACACTATTCTGATAGATAGATTATGTAAGAGAAGGAAAGACTGAGGAGCCAATGGGGTGTTTAGAAGATGCTAAAAGATGGGATTTTCCTGATGAGTGGAATGGCTTTTTTAATGCACGATAAATGGGTACTGCAAGGAAGGACGGGTTATTCTGCTTTTGAACTACTTTCTGTGATGGAGAAAGAGAACTGTAAACCAGTTTCCATTCGTACCTTCAATGAACATGGAGGGATTGTGTAGGGTTGGTAAATCTTACAAAGCATTGTTTCTGTTGAGCAGGGTGGTTGATAATGGTTTATTGCCGGACAGAGTAGCCTATAACATTCTGGTTGATGGGTTTTGCAAGGAAAATCAACTCAATATGGCTTTTAATATATTTAATTCGATGAACTCTGTAGGCCTTGAACCAGACGAGACACTTTACTGCGTGTCGATGGTCTCTACGTAAGTGGAAGCTGGGAGGCGGAGATAAACGGGATTTTGGGTTCAATGGTGAAGAAGGAATATTCTAGATGAGGTTACGTTTACAGCTCTGATAGATGGACATTGTAAGGTTGGTAAGGCTAAAGATGTGTTTTTTCTTTTTGAGAATATGTTAAAGAACAGATGTTTGACAACAGCTCATGCATTCAACTGTTTTCTGTGTACTCGGCAAAAGATTATAAGTTGAGCAGAGGCAAATGCAATGCTTGGGAAGATGATGAAGTATGGATTGGTTTCCTTCCAGTTGTGACTCATACAATGTGAGTGATGGACACTGTCGAGCTGGTGGGAACTGACCCCTCTCTGAAAATGGAACAGATGAAACAAAACTATGGCTGCTCCCCTAATGTCACTTTTATACTATCATTATTAATGCTCTCTTAAATAATGGAAAGAGTAAGAGGAAGCTGAAACTATTCTCTTTAGTATGTCTAGTTTTTGGAGTATCTCCCAACAACTTTACATATGCTGCATTAGTTAAAAGCGCATGTTAAAGCTAATTGGGTAGACCGTGCCTTACAAATTGTGAGTACCATGGTTAAAAATGATTTGTCAACCTAACAATCATATTTATTCTACACTTCTTTCAGGATTTGTTTTTGTTGAACAATGCTACTGGGCAGGGCCATAAATTCTTCTGGTGACTTGGAATCTAGATGTATCTTCAGAGGAGAATGATTATAGTGTTTTTCGAACCATGTGTTTTTAGGCTAATGGATGTTCATCATGCTTTAAATTAGAGATGAGATTAAGAAATGTGGTGTGCCTACTGAAGATTTATACAATTTCTTAGTTGTGGGGTTTACATGCAAGAGAGAAGAATTACTGGGGCAGAATCCAACACCCAAGATATATAGTGAAACATGGTCTATTTCCTGATAAGGCCATTTCTTCCATCATTGAACACTCTTGCAAGACTTGCAAAATACGATAATTGCCTTGAATTTATGGTGGTTTCTGAATAATAAATTTGTTCCATCTTTGCATCTTATTGTTTGGTGATTCATGGTCTACGCAACGTAGGGGAGGGGTTAAGCTCAAGGTTGGTCTCCTGATTTTCTCAGGCACACTGGTATTGAGGACAAGTTGCAGTTACACCTTATATTGAGTTCCTAATGAAGGAAAGAGGAATATGATCCTGACGAATGCCTCAAGCTTATAAAAGCGATTGAGCAAGTAAATTACAAAGAGACCGATTATATAAGTATCAGCTCTTTCTCAGTTTCCAAGCATGATGCCTGTTAGTAGAGGCAAACAATGTGAATTTGGATGGCCAACATGTCTGGTAAGCAAGATAGATTTATAAATTGTAATGGACGTAATCATGTCTACTACATGCTCACATGTCTATAATATAGCATTTTTCTAGTTATCTGACATATTCTGTTATTATTTCCTTTCTTTTGATAGAGAAGACAGTTAAAGGACTGCAAGGCATTGTATCTCCATAGGCGGGAGCTTACCAATCGGTTAACTGAAGCATGAAAGGAACAAGTCTACCATTAATACATCATAAGGAGTTGTTTTTATATGCTTGCTTAGATGAAAGGGGAGAATGTTGCTGGTGATTGAAGGACCAGGAGTTGATTTTTTGAAGTGGCCTGAACAGATGATTTGTATGCAAGTCCCTATATTTTTGTATAGTAAGTTGTGCTTTTGAACTTGGTATTGCCTTGATGCTTCACAGTTGTGATTGAGGTACATTGTGCATGTATTTTAATATTATGGGTATGAAAAAATATATCCATTATTTTCAGAAGGTGAAATTGTAGCATGAAATTTATCTCTAATCCTTCTGCTGTAGCAGCATAGCTGCATTTGTCTGTCACCCTTTCTCTGTTGTGTCTTCTTGTTCCATATTTTATTTACTCATACGAGGTTTATCAAGTTTCTAGTGAAGAGACTATCATTTAAATTCCTTTTTTTTTTAGCATTTGCAAGCTTTCTTTTTCTGATGTTGACGTGTAGTCTTGACAACCTTCTAGTTATGTTGTTGATTTCATTGTCTTATCAATTGAATTTTATTTGAAAATCTAGATTTACTAACACTTTTCTGTTTATACCAAGGTAGGCAATTGGTTGGACTGAGTTTATATCTGGTGAGGAATTTCTTTTTTGTAAAGCCGTACACTCTTTGATCATTAATAATTGTTGGCCAAAAGGTATTCTGATTTTTGTTTTAGTTCTGTTTCATTCCTATCTAAATTTGAAAGCTTCTCATGTTAATGAATCCCTTTCAGTTGATTTTTGTTCTACTTTAATCACATAGGAATTCTCCCTTGGTTTTTTATTGGGATTCTGCCATCTTGGAAATATGAATTACAAGAAGTGAGAGGTATAACTTTCTTGAACTTCTAAACCGACGCCATTGTATTTCCTCAGATTGTTCTCAACTTTCTCATATTTTTCCCTCAATTATTTTCAATCTTTTACTAATTTTGCAAATATTATGTCGCTGTTGACTAGAAGACCCTTTCTAATAGCAACTAGGATGTCAAGCAGTTCGGGATGTACATAAAGAGCATAAATCCCAGGTTGTTCTTTTTCTCATAAATTGAAGGTAAAATCACCTAATGACTAGTGGTAGTTAGGTCTTTATTAGTAAGTTTTTGAAAGTAAACCTTGGTAAATGAGCTGGAGGAATGTTTGAAGTAAAGGCCCCTGGATTTGGACTGGAAGAGCAATGGATGCCTTGCAATCAACTATACTTGGACGTGATAGGATGTTCAGCTTAGAGAGCATGAATGGACGCCTCCATCTCTTACTGAATTTAGGTACTCTAAAACTTGTGCCATTCTTAGAGACAAATATGCCACCCATGCTATGACTTCTTTTGATTAGCTTGTGAGGTTTTGGGTGCTGACCTGATGGATGGTGAGCAACAAATGTACCCTTGAGTGTCCAGAAATTGCAGATTGTCTATTTCTTATCGGCTTCCTAAAAGGTGTGCTACCCACCACCCTTAAGAAGCTGGTCATTACAGATGGCCAAAAACTAGAGTGTCTGAGACTTCAAGTATTGACAACACTCTTGAACAGAACATTACTGAGACAGCGAACATCTTCTAATATCTTTCTGATGTGACACAGGCTTTAAGTGAGACACACTATATGTCATATATATTTTATGATTTTTATGATGGTTGTTTCCTATTTTTACATGACCTTCTCTCAATTTCTTGGCTATTTTAGTTGATTTTTTGCTGCTTCTTCTCTTCTATAGGGGTTATATAGTAGTTGGGAGGGTTAGGGCTTTTTTTTGGAGTTGAAACATGGCAAAAATGATGTTGGAGGGGCTGAAATCTAAAAAATAAGGCATCTGGAGCCAAAACAACGTCGTTTTGGCTTATTCTAGGTCCAAAATGACATCGTTTTAGTGCACTAGAAGCTTTTTTTTTAAGCTAAAGGTCTGACTCAAGCGGCATCTCCATTACGGATAAGTTAATAACTCATCCAAAAAATAACATCCTTTTGGTATGTTTAAAAAGAAAAAAATATATAACACCAAAACGTCGTTTTGGTTTCTGTTATAGAAAAAAAAAAAAAAAAGCCATAGGACTTCTCTACATAGCTCGATGGTGGAGAAAAAGGAGGAGGAGGAGGAGAGGCACCTCCCCTAAGGCGAGGCGCTGTCGTCGGGAGTGGTGGCGCTTGGGCTTTAAGCGTGCCTAAGGCATGCCTTTGATAACTATGAGTCCATTCCAAGAGGTAGATTTGCCTCCTTCCTTGAGATGCTTTTCATTTGGAATTGGAAGCAACTAGAGCCAATTTCAGGAATATGCTGCTAAATCTCACATCTTTAGTTGTAAAATCCTCTCCAAATGCATTTGGGACAACCAACCTTAAACAACTTCAATTTTGGGTGTTAGAACATGAAGAGGCCTCTATCTGATCTGGGGCCTCCACATAGTCTAACTTCCAGATGTGAATTCATTTTCAAGACCTCGTTTTCTTTCACATCTCCAGCCTTCTTTGCATCTTTTTATTTTCCACAACTTGAAATCCATAACCTCCATGGGCCTCTAGAGTGTCGTCTCTCTTGCAAATCCTTCAACTTGGCAACTGCTCTATGCTCCTCCCGCTCCTTTGTTTCAAGGTGGCTGCCACCATCACTTGAAAGACTTGTGATCATGGGATGTACAGAGATGCCTCACTAACAAAAATAAAAGATTGGCCCAAGATACGGGCAAATAGATGACTGTCTCACAATAACCTCAATTCTCTGTAGTCTTCCACTAAATATTCTACTTGCTAGTAACTACTTTTTCTACATGTTCTGTTCTTCCTGTTGTTCCATAGCTCAGTTCCACTTGTTAATTCAGTTGATTTTATTATTTCTTAAAGAAGCTTAAGGCCACACAGAGAGCCCAGTACCTTATTTTTCTCTGTTTATTTTCTTCCCCCCTTCTTGATCTTAATCATTATCAATTTCTGAAAATATTTGTCTCGTCTTCAGATACTTGCAACCCCAATAATCAAGAGAGATATCACTATTCTGAAAATGAAGTTCATGAAGAAGAAAGGAAAAGAATGGTTCCAAATTGCTTGCATCCTCTCATATCTGGAAATCGATTGCATTGTTCAACCATTAAAAGATTAATCCCAATTCAGGTACATGATTGACAATAATCCTTTTTCTCTCTTGTTGATGCATTTCTCGCATTCCATTAGTAACTAATATTAAATGTGTCCAAGCAGATAATTACATGATTTATCTTTCTAAAAGTGTGAGTACTTGGTAATTCAACTCTCCCATGCTCTCTCTGACTGTTTTATTACCCCTCCTTTTTTTTTTTTTGGGGGTAAAAGAAGACTACGAAATAAAGTTCTTACAAACACGATTGAGTAGAGAACCACAATAATCTTCAAAACTAATATTTATAACATCTTTAGAAAAATTTGAATACCAAACACTTGAATCTAAAATACTAATTCCTTTTTTGGTTAGATAATCAGCAGTTCTATTTGCTTCTCTATAAACATGTTGACAATCATATATATTTAGCTCCTGAGACAATTTCCAAATATCTTCCATCAATGACATAATAGAACTAGGGGTGTTCATCTTCTTATTATAGCAATCTATAATAACATAGCAATCTCTATGTTAAGAAAACCTTTATTCTCGGCCACTATTTTGATAATTCCATTAGAGTCTTTGATAAACCTTATTGCCTCTATTTTGAATTCTAGGATACGGCTCATCCAAAAGGTTCCTATAGTTGACTAATACATGAATTTGAAAACAATGGAGGTCAGAAGAACAAGCACATCTCTTCTACAAGCATTTGAACTTGTGAGTTTTTCCATTCTCATCCCTTGTGGATTATTATTCCCAATTACAAGTGGGTGAGTGAGACTTTATTTAAGCTTGCTTGCTATCAACAAGAGTAACTAATATAATTAATACTATAAAACCTATTTGTAAGATGTTCAAGTAGTGACCCATCTGTCGACATGTCTAACTCGGTTGGTAGAGCATTCATAGTTTAAAAAGATAGGACATTTAAGTATGGGAGGAGTCTAGGTTGCGGTCTCGGTGAGAACGATGCAGCGTTGTAACAAAGTACTTAGTTGTCAAAAAAAAATAAAAAAATAGTGACCCATCTATCATTTGCAATTTTTTAAAAGACTGATATGAATCTTGGGTGCATGTAATCAGGTGGCAGTTGCTAGAGACAGGTGATGATGTGGTGGTTGGTGCTGCCAGAGATCATGAAGGTGAAACCTGGGTTTAGATCGAAAAATCATTTTATTTGAAAAAAATTATAAAGTGGTTTGGAAAGCGAGTAATCTTCCGAAGTAGTTTATAATGTCACTGTTATGGACATCGGCAATTGAAATTATTAAATTGCCTTTGTTAAGACAACGACAATTGGACTTGTAATAATTCTAATAATAAAATGAGGAGAAAAAAGACGGGGGCAAAAATAAAAGACTCAAATGCCGTTGTCCAAGACAGCGACAATTGAAGAAATTTAAAAATCAAATACAATTGAATCAAATTCAAATCCGCAATTCGTGATTGTGGCATTTGAACTTTTGAAGGAAAAAACGCTATCAAGAACAACGGCATTTGCCAAACACACTAGTTTGGGCATTAGTTTGGTTGAAAAACTAGATTCATCATTTTTTTTCCCCACACACTATTTCGGTCTAAAACTCGAAAACCTAGAGGTAGTTTCAAAGGCATGGTGGGAATGAGAATTGAAGAGGGAGTTCACTGATGATGACAGGATTTACCAGAGATAAGACTTGTTCATTTGGCTTTACTACGTACTGGTAAAAACAACCTAAAAATGATGCCTTTTTTCACACAGGATTCACAAGAAAATGTACTTTCTTTATTTTTAATTGATAACCGTGGGTGTTCAAGTCAGCTTACCAATGCTTCGACTAATAAAAGTATATATATTAATTCCATACAGCAACAGGATCAACCAAGATTTGTTTCTAGGAAACTAGTTCTTTCTACTAGTTCAGTAGTTTTTCTCCCCTTCTTTCTACTAGCATTGAGCTTATTCATGCAAATATTATATTCTTTCCATTCATAATGTTAGGTGTATGCGCAAAGTCTCACATGGGTTACAACTCTGATCCCGATGAAGAATTCGACACATGATTCTAATGGAGGAGGATATGGAGTAACATTTTAGACCCAATTAAATATATTCTAGTAATCGGGTATGGAGATTTTCAGATTCAGGGATGAGGGAAGGTGTGAGTATATCCTAACCGCCCCTACTCGAATACCCGATTAAATATATAATATGTAATAATACTATATTTTTATTTTCATTTATTTATTTATTTATATTGTTATTTGTTGTATAATGTTTGATTGTGCTTGTATTTTTATTGGTTTCATGAAATCATATCATAATAATTCTTATTACTATTATACGACAAATTATTTTTAATATTCATGGTTTTCTAAAACAATTCATTTCATAATTTGGAATAGAGTATTAGGATATGTTATGGGTACCTGATCCTTCAATGGATGTGGGGATGGGGAAAATTTTTTTAAATCCAACGGGAATGGTGATAGGAAATCTAAAATCTTATCGAAATCCGACCTATTGTCACCCCTAATTAGAACTTAATATGAATGGACCATATCTTCATTAGTATAAGGCCTTTCGGGTAGAGCCCAAAATGGACAATATCATGCAGCATCCCGAGCTTATAAGTGGTGATATTGCTTCTTGTGAAAGTGTTTTCATCTAATGAGAAATGCTTTTATAAAAATATAGAAAAACAATTCTCAGAATGTTTTTTATAACTTAAAACATAAGTAGAGAAATATTTTGAGTATTTTTAAATCATCAAAAAGAATATTCAATTTAATTACAAAAAGAAAGTCTTATAATAGATCAAACAAATTATTATAAAATATATAAATTACTAATAAGTAATAAAGATTATTCTTTTATGATCACAATAAATTTTAAAAATATTTACCGGAAGTTTTTAGTTAATAAATAAATATCAATCATTATATGATAAAATTGCAAAACATAAATCCTGACCAAAATTTTAAAAGAGAACCGTTAAAAGCATTTTTTGTTTTTTGTTTTATAAAACATTTCCCAAATGCTTTTCTAAAAAAACACTTAAAGTGTTTGTTTTAAAAATCCTAAGGTCTTTCAAACAATGTCAACATCATTTTATCTACAAAAACACTTTTAAATGTTTTTAGGGGTGGAAACTCTTCTAAAAGGTATTGCTAGATAGGCTTAGCCGTGTGTAGGGGCATAATTGAGTCGAGTCGAGTCGATACAGAATCAAGTTCGAGCTTGACTCAATTAAAAAACTCAAAGCTCAAACTCGATTGAGTTCTTTTTTCAGATGGCTGAAACTCGGTCGAAAAATAATTATTTCACCCAAGCTCGGTCACAGCAAATGCGAATCAATTAAAAAATTAATAAATAATTATACTTGAGACTATCTGCGTACTTAATTCAGTTTGTAGAGCGTTTAAAGTTTAAAAAGACATGATATTCACAAAGGGGAGGGGTCCGAGGTTCGAATCCCAGTGGGAATAATTTACTACATTATAACAAATGCTTAGTTGTCAAAAAATTATACTTGAGACTTGAATTCGACTCGATTAAAGCTTGCGAGCAGTTCAAGTCGAGTATTGGATACTCAAACTCGACTCGACAAGTTACTTGAAGTACTCGACCTTGACTCGATGAACTTCAAGTCGAATTCGAGTATTCTATGAGTCAAAGTTGAGTAATTCACGATTAGCTTGACTCATTTACACCCCTAGTCTTGTGGGTAAGAGGGTTGTTAGAAATAAAGAGGATTATGTGTTAATAAGTGTGGACTATATTCTTATTGATATGATGCTTTTGGTTTAAATTATATGTAGATATTTTCATAATAAAATCTATACTATATTACTTATATGTAAAAGAGCAAAGTGTATGTCTAGTTTTATTTTTTCTAAAATATATTTTCTTATTTAATTATTTTAATTTCTTTTTAAACTTTACAATTTATAAAAAATCGATCTTACGGATAAATTCTCAGCACCGAAACGATTAAAATTATTTTAATGGGAAAAATTAAATAATATTACCAGAATTTCCAGGAGGAAAAAAATAATTGTTAATTTTTTTCAATTTCTAAAATGGAAAACGTATAAAATAATTTAAAAAAAATTAGAGCGAGAACTTTAAAAATTAGACAGTTTTTCCCTTTTAAAAAAGTATCATAATTTAAAGTAATATTGTAGAATCATATATAGTTTTTCCTCGAAAATGATACCTAGCTAAAGTGGTTAAGAGTTAGTGTGGGCATAGAAAGGATTCAGGGTTCAGGGTTCAGGGTTTAGGGTTTAGGGTTTAGGGTTCAGGGTTCAGGGTTTAGGGTTTAAGGTTTAGGGTTCAGGGTTTAGGGATCGAGTCTCGGGAAAAAATTGTGTGGAATGTAATGTAATGTAAAGTGAATATATGTAAAAAAAAAAAAAGTTTTTCCTCTCTAAATTTGGTTTGGAAAAAAAATTATTTTTAAATAAATACTAATTTTTTTTATTTTTGTCAATGAGACCTGATTCAAATGGAAAGAGATTATTGGAGATCTAGGTTCAAATCTTTGTAAGAACGTGTAATACAATGTGATAGGGTTTAAAAAATAGGCGCGCAGGCCCACTCGCCAAGCCCGAAAGAAGATAGACCTAATTGAAACACCAGGAGCCCTTAGCATAGGCCCAAAGCAGGGACCGGTTTGTTAAGCCCAGGGGGGCGATAGCATCAAGATGACACAGAAGCTATGTCTTTGTAATCGGAATGCATCTCAGTAAGGAAGTAGGATAATTCAAGCGCAGCTTATCCACATAAATCAAACCGAATCTGAGGAAATGAGATGATTACATCTGACCAACTGCTCCTCAAATGTCGCCTATAAATCGGAATGTGATAAAGGCGAGGAAAATACCCCATCAATGGGAAAAGAATCCTTGCCCATCCATGGGAAAAACATATGCTATAAGTATCAAGCCACCCCATCGGTGAAAGGTATGAGGCAATTGGCCTCTGCGTTGATCGCGCACACCGGGAGGAGGAGCGACTTAGGCGTCGGGCGGGTTACGGGCGAAGCCCCCGCTGATCCTCTTTCTTTCTTGTTTGCGAGAGGAGTCCAGCGTTAGAGGCCCGGCGGACGGCCAAGTAGCGATTCGGAGTTCTGCCCAGCGGCTCGGCGAGCTCCGGCCGATTCGGTTGAAAAGACCATCGGGTTGGCGGCGAATTTGTAGGGCGCGACGGGTTCAATTTTACAAATAAAGTTGATCTCTGTTGGCGATGGTACATCAGCCGCGAGAACCAGCGGGAACCCACGCCAATCGTCTCGAAGTGCGAGACCCCGGCGATGGGGTGGATGCGCGGAAGCCTCATGGAAGCGCATTAAGCTTGTGCGAGGCAACACGGACGAGGAGTGGAGGCGCATTTCGCTGACCAACGTGGGGAACAGAAGCGGCGCTCACCGAGCCGGGTGCAGCCTCGGGAAGCATGACAAGCGAAGGCCATAACGCCACCCCTCGGGAAGAGCGGCCACCTCAGGCCTCCCAGAAGCAAGCTGATCCCGGCCGAGCCGAGGGGCATGGACCCCTAGCCCCCCCGAGAGAGGGGTGCATGAGCAATACTCGGGGGGACACCCAGAACGATGGTGGCCAATTCTGCGAGAATGGGGCAAATCATGAAACAGAGGTTCAAAGAATTGTCCAACGAGGAACTCAGCCATGAAGGAAGTCGTCAAAGGCAGCGGCGCCGGGACTGCATGGACACTGAGTGCCGCCATGGCTGATCGCAGTTCTGGCCAAGGGTGGCTCGCTTTCCCCTTACCGACCATTCGAATGCCACAAATAGAGCGTTGAGTGGTGCGAGAAGGATCCGTCCTATCGTGTCATAACACCTATAAGAATCAAGTGAGCCATGGGTATCGGGACCTGTGCGATTGCAGAAAGCCTTAGCTGTCGCTAAAAAGCCCGGCTTGGCTTGGTTTGCCAGAGACTCCCACCCGTGAGAGTGGTCTCTGAGTCAGAGAGCTCTCCATCGGTGATGCCGCTGGTGGAGCTAGAACATACGAGAAGCCGAGTTACCACACATTGACCATAAGCGAGCCCACGGGGAAAGCATGAGGTCTTATGTCGGAAGGTTCCAATGTCGAGTCTTTGAAGGTAGACATATCGGATGAAAGTTGCATTACATCACGCATTCATCGGCGGATTAGAGTCGGTCAAAGATTTGATGTTTTCCATCTCAAGAATCCACGGAAAACATGGCGAGTGCTCGCTAAAGCGGAAAAAGAACATAAGCAATGGCGAAGAAACCTCATATCCAAGAAGAAAGCTCTTAGGCCCGCAAAGAAGCGAGGATAGATAGACGATAGGAATGAAATGCAGAGCGAGAAGAAACGGAAAGATCGAAGAAAGGCGAAACGGTCCTCGAAGAGATGAAGGCGTCGGGGGCCGTGGGACCACCTCGGTAGTACTGCGACCGCGGTAATCACCTCGGTTTCATGGATGCTTTCTCAGGCTACAACCAGATCGACATGGATCGGCTTGACGAAAAGACTTCATTAGATCGTAGGACGAGGGACTGTGCTATCGAGTAATGCCTTTGAATATTTCAAAAACGCGGGAAGCTATACCGGTTGGTGAATAGGATGTTCAAAAGCAAATTGGAATCCATGGAGTATATATATAGATGACATGTTGGTGAGAATCCCAGCCCGCGGCCGAGCT
Source organism: Tetrastigma voinierianum (assembly GCA_016808115.1). Taxonomy (NCBI): domain Eukaryota; kingdom Viridiplantae; phylum Streptophyta; class Magnoliopsida; order Vitales; family Vitaceae; genus Tetrastigma; species Tetrastigma voinierianum. The sequence goes on along the minus strand of JAEQBH010002251.1, from coordinate 1,007,609 downwards.
CCACATAGCTCATGCGTAGAAGCATTCGGATCATGAAGAGTAAACATAGTTGAATCCGGCTAAATGCTTTTGGAGTCTCGGTCGAAAAAATTCTTAGGTTTTATAGTCAACAACCGAGGTGAGGCAAATCGGTTTCAAGATAAAGGCTGTGCTTTCGACATGCCACCACCGTCAAACATAAAGAAGTCAACGTCTAACTAGAAGAATGGCGCAGCGTTAATGGGTTGTGTCCCGAGGCTAGCGATAAATGTCGGCCACTTCTTCAGGGCTTTAAAAAGAAAGCTTTTCAATGGGATACGCATTTGCAAAAGCATTCTCGACAGCTTACTGAGCTCTCCCCATTTTGGTAAGCCTACGAAGAGGAACCCCTTACTACGTGCACAGCGGAGTTTGGATTTCTCGTCGACCTGAGTCATATGTCGGAGGCAAAGACCGAATCTGACATCCGATCTACTATTGCAGCCAAGCTTTGAGAGGCTTGAAGGTATCAAGGATGGAGAAACTAATCCACGGCGTTAGTAACCGCGGCCGCTTTCCACCACTTACTTTCAAGCTCATACCATTGAAGTCGAAGCGAGCTACCCAATGGCGAAGTCTTTACCTGAGCGAGACCTCGGGAAGATTGATGAAGTGGGCCTTAGAGTTCGACGAGTTGACATCAGATATAAACCAAAACACGCAATCAAAGGCGGTCTTGGCGGCGTCATGGAGTTCACCCAGGCCAAACTGGCGAGGATACTCGGCGGCCTTGGGCGCGAAGCTAAATGTCGGGGTAGGCGGGACGCGTGCTCGAGGGGAGCCGGTGCCGGGGCTGGTCGGTGCCTCCCCCGGGAAGGAATAGACATGCGTGTATGCACTTTCAGTTGGTTTCCAAGCCTCTGGCCAGCGAGGCCGGTATGAGGCGGAGTCATCGTAGGACTCAACCTCGCCCATTCAATGGAAGTTGACTAGCTAGAGGTATGCATCGACTCCCGGTTGGTAGTAAAGCAAATAGAAGACACCTACGAGGCTAAAGGTGAAAAAATGATCCTATACCTAAAAGTGCAGGAATTGCAGGAAGTTAACTGGTTCAGTTTGGGCACATACCGAGAGCGGAGAATTCAGAAGCGGATGCCCCTAGCAAAATTAGTGACCTCACAAGAAAGATCTCAAGCAGGACAACATCTGTCGAGAGCACCTTACTTGAGCCCTTTGTAGATCTCTACATGACGAGGAAGTCGCCCTTTGTCATGTCAGAACTTACGTCTTTGGTGGACCCCCATTTGGGACTTCCCAATAGGGAGGCCCTTTACCAGACCCGAAAGAGCTCTAAGCTCGAAACGAGGTTGGCTAAGGTTTACTATTCATCGGGAAACCTTTACAAGCGAGGCTTTTTGCACCCATCTGAAGTGCATCGTAGGGGAAAAGGCGGGCTACGTGTTGAGAGTACATGAAGGTATATCACGGGAAATCACACATAGGGCTGGTTGGCGAGAAAGCCCCAGCAAGATAGGGACCTTCTGGCCCACAATGCTCGAGGAGGCCCATATGAGAACTAGTTAAGAAATGCAAAATTTGTCGGGAGCATGCGAAATCTCTGCCTCCGATAGAGACATTTGGCGTCGATCCGGCGACCATTGGCCACGGTGGGGTTGGGACATATTAGGGACCTCGCCCGTGGAGTGGGCGGTGCAAATTTATCATTGTGGCGGAGTGGATTATTTCACGAATGGGCGGCAGAACCTTTGGCTACTATCGCGAGCGAAGATCTGTGACCGTTTAGCGTTCCATAATTTGCGGGTTTGGTATCCAGAGCTGCGGTATATGATAATGGGGAAGCGATTGACAAATCTAAAGTTTGAGGTTTTACGTGCCGAGCTAGGATCAAGAACACTACTCGTCCCTTGCTAAATCCACAATCCCAATGGAATGGTATTTGAAGTCACCATCGAACTCTTAAAGCGTAAGAAAAGGCGAGTTAGGAGATCACAGAAGCCAAATGGGTGTGCCCTGTAGGGGTGTTGTGGGCATCTGAGAACTACATGAGTCAGACTCCGGGAAACCCCAAATTAGCTCCTGGCCTTTCGCAGGCGGTATCTGTCGAGATGGGATCAAATCCCCCGAGGTTGGTGGCAGCAAGGAACATAATGAAGGAGCTCTGCTTTGAGACCTAGACCTCTGGTGGCAGATCCTGGTCTGAAACCTACGAGAGAAGACTACCAGGAGACTCTGGTACTATGACTAAGGTCAAACCGGGAGTTACAGCGACCTAGTCTTAAAAGCTTGCATGCGAGAAAAAATGGGCATGGAAGAATTAGGGCCCAGCGGGAGGCCCTATGGTATCTCACGTCGATCGGACCGGGTGGTACGAGGCTCCCAGCCAGGGAGAAGGGAAAAGAGTTCCTATCTCGCTCCTTGGGCCGGCCCGAGGCACATGGCGTTTTTGTGTTGAACCTCGGATTGTAATCGTTAATAAGAGTAACATCGGTTTTTCGAGATACGTATGAGTGTTTGTTGATTACTTTGTTTAATATCCTCGTAAAATCCAAAGCGGGGTATCTGGAGTCAAAGAAAAAACAGAACAACTCCAACTAGGGGAATGTACGAAGAGTTGCACACATCGGAATACACAAATTCATGCTGAGAAACAAGAAAAATTTTCTTTATTCCAATTAAAGGGTACAATTCAGTTACAATCGCGGTGTCATCCCTTACATCTCATAAATAAACAGTACAAGCAGTTCCCTCAAAAAAAAAAAAAAAAAAAAAAAAGGAAAAAGAGGAAAGAAAAAAAAAAAGTGCGGCTTGAGAGAAGGGAAGGAGGGAGGAAAAGGAGAAAGAAAGGGAGAGGAAAGATAAAGAGAGAAGAGGGCGAGAAAGAGAGAGGAGAGAGAGTGAAAAGAGAGAGGGAGAGGAGGAGAAGAAAGAAAGAGAAAGAAGAAAAAAGGAAAATGGGAAAGCGTGCTAAAGAAGTACACCGCTCTCTCGGATGCATTCATTAGCACGAGAAGGCTGAGGGAATAACATAACTCCCGTAAGGGAGAAACCGGGGAAAACACAGCTCCCATGGCGAGTCAAAGCTGGGGATGGGCAATGGGACGAGAATCCTAGACGGACCCCCCTTGAGAGGCCGGCCAAGCCTTGAAGCTGCATCATGCGCGAATTCCGAGTTGCGCCCAGGAAGAAGGATCGTATGAGCTCCATAGCGAAGAAATCAGCCTGATTATAAGGAGGGCGAAGCACTTTCGGGAATCGCCGCCGGTCGTTTCCAATTCTCCATAAACCCCGGCATTAATAGCGCTCGGCATCTTTCAAAAGTGGAAGTCAAGCGGCCATACTCGGTAGCCAATTTGTTTAGCCGGGCCTCGGCTTAGTCTTGAAAGAGCTCGCTCAAGAAGGCCCGTATAGCCCCGCGGGACGGATCGGCTCAGCGGTTTAGCCCACGGAGCCTCAATAGCTCAGTCTTGAAGGGCTCAACTGGCCAACTCAGGCCTAGTAGCCCAGGAGCTAGTTCAGCTCGGCCGGTTTAGTGCGGGCCTCGGCGGCTCGGTCTTGAAGAGCTCGGCCTTTCGAAAGGCCGTATAGCCGTAAAAGCTGGTCGGCTGGTGGTTTGGCCGCGGGCCCCCGGCGGCTCAATTTGCGAGCTTAGCGACTCGGGAAGGCCTCAACACCACGGAGCTCAATAGCTCGTTTGTAAGCTCGGCTCATGAAGGCCTCGAAAGCCCGGGAGCCCGGTAGCTCGAGTTTTGAAGAGCTGGCGCGGCTTCGGCACAGTAGCCCAGAGCAGTTCGATTCGGGTGGATTTAGCCGGAACCTCGGCTCCGGTCTTGAAGAAGATCTCGATTGCTTTCAAGAAAGGCCATATGGCCACGAGCCAGTTCAACTCGGGCGGATAAGCCCACGCGGAGCTCAGCAGTTCGGTTTTCAAAAGAGTTGACTGCTCTGACTAAGGCTGGCCTTGAGGCCGGTTCGGCTGAAGCAAAGTTAGCCTGGCACTTATTAACTCAATTTTGAAGGCTCAGTGTTAGCTCAAGCTGAGCCGCTTATAATTATGAAACCGGATTCGGCTCGGAGTAGATCCGCCCATGAAGCCTCAACGGCGGTTTGAAGAGCTGACTGCTCGGATAAGGCCATATAGCCCGAACGGCGCTCATCTTAGGCGGTATGCGGAGCCTCGATGCTTCAGTTTCGAAGAGCCCAACCGCTCAACTAAGGCGTTGTAACCCGAGAGCCCCAGGTCGATTCGGGCGAGCAACATAAAGACGCGGTGGGGGTAAAAGCAATGAGATAGAAAATGGGGTACATTCATTGAGAGCGACAGTACATATATCCGGGTTGGTCAGACGTAAAAAAAAAAACAAACAAGCAAAGCCATATGAAGGAATTCAGACGTTAGAAGAGGGAGCAGAAGGCGAAGAAGGGGAGTGATTCTCAGCAGGGGTGTTTGGCTCTCCAGAACAGTTTGCGGAAAAGGACTCTTCCTCCTCCTCGTCACTGGGGATATCAAAGTTAAGGTCCAAGCCCGGGTAGGCATTAGCAACCTTCCTCACCGAAGGCAGGCCATCCGAGGAAGCCCATTGGGTGCGGGGCTGTCCCTCAAACTCGTTGCTAGCTCCGTTCCTTTGGTGGCAGGAGTTTCTTGCCTCTGAGGGGTCCTCGCAGCCCATGGCACTCACGGTCAAGTGTTCAATAGAGCTTGCGACCTCGGAAGCCGGCGGCGAGCTCCGTCAGCCCGGCGGCCCGCTTTAATGCAGCGGCTCGTCTCCCCAGCGGCACTACGGCTCTTCCCTAGTTGCCGCGGCGTTTTGGGGCGATTGCGGCTCATCACGACTACGGCTGATCACGGGCGACTTGCAGCCCGTCGGCCTCGGCTGAGTCATCACGGGAGCACGCATCGAGTCCACGACTGCTGACCTGGCGCTCTTGGCCCCATCTCGGGCCTTTTCTTCCCACACCCTCGGCCGCTCGGCATCATCCATGTATTATGCACCTCGAATCGGACTTAAACTGCACGGCCTCCTCAGTCATAATGCACTTTTGATCATGACTCGGCTAAGCTCAAAAATAGGCTTGACCACCCTCGGCTTTGTAGACTGCGGCTTTGACATGGCCCTCGTTCGGTCTAGCCGCTTTTGTAAGCTCTTCGGATGGGTAGCCACTGGGCACCTAACAGGCTTCGACACCCAGCTCAAGATAAAATCGAGACCACGGCCAAGACACGAGAACTTCTGAGAGCGGCCCTTGGAGGGGATAGAGCCAAGGGTTTCCTCCAACCCGATGGGGCACTTGCCCGACCTCGCAAGATCGGAATCCACACGAGAATGGATGGCAGCGCCCGGTATGACTTAGCATTAGAAGTAAGGAGTCCCCATCTCCATCGGCTTGACGCTTCCTCCCCAGCTCTTTTCGCCCTCGAAGGAGGAGCTCGACACTACTTGGGGACTCAAGCGGTATAGACATAACCTCTAACGGAGGCTCAGCAGCCTTCCACGAGGAATCTTTGGACTTTGCGGCAAAACCAGAGCGAAGCTGCGAACTTGGGGCTTTAGGTACCTCGGTAGGAGGCAGCGACACTTGCCCCTGCACTCGGGCATGGGTAGAAGGTGATGACGAGGACGTTCCCAACCTTGGGACTTTGCCCCAGGCCGGATGGCCCTTCTCAAGAGAGTTCGGAGTTTTCCGCTTCACACTCCGAGTCCTCCAAGACATCATCTCCACCCGAGCCAGAAGCTCTCCCTTAGTGGGCTTGGCAACGGGAGGCCCGACATGAGAGAACTTCATAACGGAGGGGGATGAAGGCCTCAAAGTAGCAGGGCGGGAGGACCTCGAACCTGAAGATCCGGGAATATCCGACCTGATCAGCTCAGAGTAAGCGCGCGGAAGACACTTGGCCAACTTCAGCTTTACGACCTCGTCTTCGGGGCTGAGATCAGGGCGAATACCTGAAAATCGCACAACCAATGCAAAATTAGGGACATCCTATAACTTACAAAAACTAGACCGAACTAAACCAAAGCAAAGCTCACGTAGATTCTCCGGAGTGGTCTAGACAGTCAGGACGCCCAGTGTGTCTTCCTTGTCAAGAGGGTCATACTCCCAACTACGGCCACTAACAAAAAAGTAATGCTCTTTCCAAAATCCGTGGGAAGATGGGAGATCCGAGATGATCAGAGGAGCGATGGCACGCCTAGATAGATAAAGAAAGCCCTCGACGACTTCCTTCATACTAAAAAGGTCCAAACGAGCTATGGGAACACCAAGCCCTTGTCCTAAAGAGACCAATAGCCCAACCAGAATACCTCAGAAATTAGGCGAAAATTGAGAGGTGCAGACGTTGAAATGTTGCAAGACCCTTTTTATAAAAGGGTGTAGAGGGAAACCGAGACCATTATCGAAGGCCACCTCAAAGAAACACACCATCTTGGGCACTTGGACCACGTAGGAGGTCAAAATGTCGGGAGACTAGACCTGGACACCAAAAGGGGGCTTGTAACGCCTCGCGAAAGTTTCCCCATATAAAGGCTCGACTCGGCTAGGTCCCACCGCCATAGCGTGCCACGGTGACTTGAGGATATTAGATCCGCAGGTGCTTAATCTCGTCGATTCTACCCTTCCCTTTGTCCCCAGGGGAGAGGAGGTTCCAGGGACGTCTCGGCAACTGACCAAGCGATCGGAGCGCCGCACTGCCCGAATCGGATACAACAAAGGAGTCACCTCCAATGAGCAAGGAAAAGGAGCGACCCGGACCCATGAGAGTAACAGGTAGTAAGAACAAGACCTAACCAATCTAGCCTTAGCGCCTCGCTATATTACTCGAAAAGACACAGAAGGAAGAAAGACGCACCCATCCCAGGACAGAACGAAAAAGGCTACCTCAAGCAAGGTATCACAAAACGCTAGAAGGAACTCTGCACGGAAGGTCAGAATGAATGTTAAGGAAAAGAAACGAGCTTCGCGAGAGAGAAAAACAAAAGGCTTGAATCGAACACAAGGTGAGCGGTCGGAGGATGTTTTTCAGAGAAGAAAGCGAAGAAAGAATTTGGTAAGGTGCGAAAACGAAAAGTCATCATTATCACGGGACATATGGCGACAAAGCCACCCAATAACGAGCAATACTGACGACGCCGCGTGGAAGTCTTTTGATTCAAAAATGATCACGACCCTTGAACACTTGCCGTGCCAAGAATTTGGGAACTAACGATGGGGTTTAAAAATAGCGCATGACCCACTCGCCAAGCCGAAGAAAAAATGGCTTTGGTGAAATGCAGAGCCCGGCGCAGGCCCAGCGAGAGCCCGGTTTGTTGCGAGGGCGATAGCATGGACAATCTGAAAAGCCCATGTCATATAAATCAGACTAAATCATACCAGTAAGGGAAGTAGGATAATTCCAAATAACAACTTATCCTATAAATCAAACCGAATCTCACCAATGAGGGAAGTAGGATAATTATCAATAACTACTCTCTCATTATCCCTTATTAATCCGATGGCGATAAAGGCGAGAAAATACCCGTCAATGGGAAGAATACTTACCACCATCAAATTGGGAAAAAATATGCTATAAGTATCAAGCCACCCCATCGAATTGAAAGGTCTGTGAGAACATTTGCCCTCTGGCGGTTGATCTTCTCTCGGGGAGAGGAGGAATGACTTAGGCATCGGGCTTGATCCTGAGGTGAAGCCAGCCGATCCTCTTTCTTTCTTGTTTGCGAGGTCCAACGTTGACGACGGACAGGCCAATGACCGAGTTCAAGTTAGGCCCGGCCTCCCGACACGCTCCGGCTAGTTCCAGAGATTGAAAAAGGCATCATCGAATGTAATACCCGAGTCTATCCTTACCTGGATTCCAAAGTGGGCAGAGTACTTACTTTGTTTCAAACAAGCATAGGAGCACAGGAAGGGCTTTTAAAATAATACTATTATTGTAAAAAATATTATTTAAAATAAGGTACAAAAATAAATATTTAGAATTTACTTGGCACTAGTGCCCGGTAAAGTACCACATTAAATATGGGTGTCTTGAAGACCACGTTTAGGTGTAAATTCTAAAATTAGTGTATTCAAGACATGATTTCAATGTAAAATTCTGAAATTGTGTTTTCAAGACACAAATTCAGTGTAAATTATAAAATCGTGTTTTAAAGACACGATTTCAATGTAAAGTTTTGAAGTCGTGGCTTAAAGACACGATTTCAATGTAAAATTCTAAAGTCGTGGCTTGAGGACACAATTTTAGTGTAAAATTCTGAAGTCATGTCTTCAAAACACGATTTCAGTGTAGATTTCGAAAGTTGTGTTTTGAAGACACAATTTCAATGTAAAATTTTGAAGTTGTGTCTTCAAAACACGATTTCAATGTAAAATTATGAAGTTGTATCTTTAAGACATGATTTTAGTATAAAATTTGAAAGTCGTGTTTTGAAAACATGTTTTCAATGTAAAATTTTGAAGTCATGTTTTGAAAACACGATTTCAGTGTAAAATTCTAAAATCGTGTTTTGAAGACACGATTTCAGTGTAAAATTCTAAAGTCGTGTCTTCAAGACACGATTTCAATGTAAAATACATTGATTGAAATAACCTTAAAAATGCATCAACAACCTCCTTCCCCAATTCAATAGTTCCTAAATACAAAACCAAAAATGTCCTCCAAACATCAATATGTAAACCATAAATGCAACTAATATACAATAATGTCCAAAATGATAATATCCAAAGTATGTGTTAGTGCAAAGTGTCTTAAAAAGATTCTAAATACAAAGGTCATCAAGTCCAACTCATACATAAAACCACTAATGCGTGTCACATGAAGGAACCTTCTTCTTTCTTTGTGGTCGTCTATCATATACTTGCATCTCTTATATATTATAAGGACCCTCACGTGCTACTCTATATCCTTGCCCTTGTTCTCTGACTCGTCCAGCACCTCGTCCTCGTCTAGTTTGTCCTTGATCTAATGGTTATGGTGATGACATAATCAAAGGTGTTGGTAATGGAGTAGATTGTTCTGACGCCTCAATACTGGATGGTAACTTTGAAGATGTATGTGTATTCTGAGGTATTTCAATAGGCATGGTGGGGTGAAATGGAATGTATGCCCCTCATCAGAAAAACAAGGATCTAAGTTTTGTGGGCTTGATAATGGTCGGTCCACAGTGCAACCCCCTTGAGACGCTTCACCTCTTTGTATACGTACCTTGGCTAACCTTGTTTTGACCCTTCCTTCTTTCATGTTTTCCTTCCTACCTCGAGAGGGTAACTGTGTCTCATCAATGTTGGAAGATCCTTGAAGTCGATCCATTTTTTGCCTGTTGCTAATGTTGTCATGAGTAAATACGGATGTCTTCAGATGATATATACATTTACGAGTGTTATTTATAATTAATGAAAAATAAAGTTATTTATTAGGTAACATAAATGGGTGCTTAAATAAAAAAGGCAGAATTTTGTTTTTGCCTGTGTGATGAAATGATCCATGAGGAGTAAGAAATAAATGTGTGATCGAACGATACCAAACCATATATGGATAATTTTATGTAAGTACTTTTGAAAAAGCTTCAGCATTGGCAATATGGTCACATCAGGAATTCCATCTTTAAATATATTCTCGATGCTGATCCATCCAATTATCATCTTGTCATACCCTTAGATCATATCGATGCAAGATGACCTTTGTATCACAAGACTCAGGAATCCCCTAGCGCATCCCAAACTGTTTCAATACTCTATTTGGTCTATGCCACTCTACAATGTGAAAACATATGAGAGGGGAGATGGTCACCCATCTATCAACACCAGAAATACAATACGCTGGAAGTCTAGTCATGATATCATTTGTGTATGGCTATCAGATAATCTACAATCAAAGAAAAACAAATAAAAGTGATGAAAACTACTATAAGAAATAAAAAATTAAACAAAATGGTTATAAGTATCAGTACAGCAAAATGGTCAGTTGAATATTATTTCACATGATTTGATCGCAGTCGATCCAATTGATACATATAATGAGCTAGAGCATGAGTGTATATCTTTGTGGTGCGTAACTCATCTCTCCAACTATAAGATATAAAAAATTAAACAAAATGCTTATAAGTAATAGTATAACTAAATGATTATATTATATTGATGCTTATATAAGTGGTATTAGTATTTTATATACCGTATGCCTAATAAGTTTATTATAAAATTTCTCTCACAACCGTTGAATCACACAAATTTGACCCTCTTCTATATAAGTTTGGTTAACGATTGAAATAACATAATTGAAATCTACAGTTTACAGAAGATTTAAATAACAAATTTGAAATCTAGAGTTCTTTCTCTATTCTCCCTTTCCTTTTTTGTTGATAGGTAATATGGGTTTCTTCAATCTCCATTCTAAAAATTTCAACTCCTTTGTAAAAATCCAAGGTTATCTATGACATTAAAAATAGGGGTAACTCTTTAAAATGGAGAAAAAGAAAAAAAAATTACAAATCTAACTTTTTTTCTTAAAACCCAAAAAGGAATTATATTTTTACATCATTTTTGACAAATTTACTCATCTAATCATCATATAAACCTGGATTTAACCCCCTTCAAGTTTATTCAAATATAATTTAACAATGGTTTAGTCCAAACTAAATAGCTACTGTACCTGTTATAAATCTAGATGAAGAATTTGAAGGCAAAAACTCTAGAGGAATCTAGTCTCACTTCTTATTTTTGTAATGAAAGAAAATAGGAAATAAATAGTTTACTGATTTGAGATAGTGCAGAGAAGTGACAATATCATAGGACAAAATTTCTCTTACAAGGAAAGTGAATTAAACCAGGTCCACCTTCTTTGGATTTGGGTAATCATATATAGATGGTATATTGCATTGAATTCGGAAAGTTAAAAAGGAAAGAGGAATGCTAAATATGGAGAGAAACATGCACAAGCATGAGGCGGCGTGGAGAGCGATTTTTTCAACCTCCCTCAAGCGTATTGTAGATGTTGATCATTCCGAGTTTTTCGTCGGATCTTCGTGGTTAACTTCGAGCAAAGGCTTTCGTGAGAATGTCATTGTTTGTAGTTTGTTGGGTGAAGCCGACTTTGAAAAAACCCCTTCTTCAATCTTTTCCTTGATAAAGTGTCGATCTATCTCTCACGTGCTTAGTTCGATCATGATGAGCCGGATTCTTAGCGATGCGATGGCGGCAGTTTGTCGCGATTATAACCTTATGTAAGGATGCTTCAGACACAGTAATTCTTCTAACCGACGCTGTTTCGGCAGTTCCTCGCGGATACTGCTGTGCCATAGCACGGAATTACGCCTCGGCCTTTGCTACGGGCTACCGCGATTGTTTCTTGCTTCGCCATGTAACCAAATTCCCCCCCGAAACAAGCGAACAATAGCGAAGTTGATCTCGATCCAGTCTGCGAACACACTTGTCTGCATACGAGAAAAAATCTCAATCTCTTTCTTTGTTGTTCTTTGGAAGAAGAGACCGCTTTCGATGTCATTTGAGGTACCTCAATATTACGGTCCTACTTAGTCATGTGTTTTTCGGTTGGATTATTCATGAATTGACTTACCATACTAATGCAGAAGCCGATGTCTGGCCTTGTATGAGAAAGATAGATGAGTTTCCCCACAAGACGTTGATATCTTCCTTTATCAACTGAAGCACTTCCATCACTTTCTTCCAGTTTTACAATTGTATCCATAAGTGTTTATGCCGGCTTGCATCCTAGCATCTTTGTTTCATTTAGTAAGTCCATAACGTATTTGCGTTGTGAGATTGCTATACCTTTCTTTGACTTAGCAATCTCCATTCCGAGAAAGTACTTGAGGTTTCAAGGTCCACGATCAGAATTTCTTTGTCAGTAATTTTTAAGTAGGTCAATTTTCTCTTCACTTGATTACCAGGTCAAAATTATGTCGTCCCACATATCTGATGATAATGACCATCTTCCCTTCGGGAAGTGTTTCCCTGGCTCAATGTGTGATCGGATTGACATTGAGCGAATCCGTACCCTTTCTTCTGCTTAATTGAGCCAGTTCAAACCGAGGGCCCTAGGAGATTGTGAGACCATACAAGGATTTTGGTCTGCAAACCTTGTTGAAATTCGATGTAGTCTCAAGCCCAGCAGGAATGTCCATGTAAACTTCTTCCTCTAAGTCACCATTGAGAAGGCATTTTACATCAAGTTGGTGCAGGCGACCAATCGAGATTAAATTTGCGAGGATAAAGTACACGAAGCAGTGTTGAGCTTGGCAAAGCTGGGCAAAGTTTCTTGATAGTCAATACCATATGATTGGGTGAATCGCACTGCGACCATAGGAGCCTTATACTGTCCCACATTACCATGCGCCTTGTACTTTCTTGTGAAAATCCACTTACACCCAGCGGTTTCTTACCTCTCGGGTGTTAATTTCCCACGTACCATTCTTTGCGTGCGAACTTCTTCGCCATTGCGGCCTTCCACTTAGGATACTTGGCTTCACGAATATCTCGAGGAACTTGTATCTACTGTGATGTTAGAAGTGAATACAACGTAGGTGATAGCTTATCATAAGGAAATAAAATTTCCAATGGGATCTTGAGTGCATGATCCCAGCTCCTTTCCTTAAAGCTATAGGCATATTAAGAATATCATTTTCTAACTACGAATCAACGGTACCATACGGGTTAGAGACATTGCTACTGGAATTTTTGCTTGGATTAGAACCGGCTCGACCTCATGGGTTTCTTGTGCTCCTTCCTCCATTTCCTCTTGGATGTGCTCATTATCCCACAATCCAGCCAAATGAACTCGGGCTGATTGACTCCTATAGAAACTTGATTTTAGTGGTGATGGGTGACTCACTCAATGACTCAAGGTTCCAAAGCGATATTCTGAGTTGAATTCTCACCCGAATATCAATTTTGGGATAGTAAGCTAGGGTTTCAAAAAAATGTGACATCATTGGTGTAGAAGATTTTCTTGTGACGGAATGCTTTCACTCTGCCACATTTGCGAATACCAAGAAAGATGCGCAGGTGACCTAGGATCAAGTTTACTTCTATGTTGTTGATTGATATGAACAAAAACAGAACACCCGAAAATTTTGGTGCGGACGATGGATATGAGGCAGTGGTCGGAAGGATTTTGGGAGTGTTTGACAGGTGTTTGGAATTTTAGTACCTAGGCGACATCACATTGATGAGGTGAAGTGTAGTAAGGACGACTTCCCAGGAATAATTTTGGTACGTGCGTGAGAACATTAATTGATCTAGCCACCCTCTAACAAATGGCTATTTTTCCGCTTTTCCCGGCCTATTCCGTTTTGTTGTGGGGGTATCCATACTTGTGAACTTAAGTGAACTATCCCTTCTTTGCTAGATATTCTCCTAGAATGGAGTTGAAGTAATCCTAGCATTATCGAGACTTTAGAATTTGTATTTTTGATTGGAATTGGAGTGCGAATCATATTTTGAAATTTTTGAAAATTTGACACATTTCGGATTTTCTTTCATGAGGAATACCCACGTTAATCTAGTGTGATCATCTATGAATGAGACAAACCACCTAGTGCAGGTTACATTTTATTCTTGACGGACCCCGGATATAAGCTATGAATCATTGAGAATGGACTAGGCGGCTTTATAGGGTTGAATGGGAGAAAATGAGACCGAACTTGCTTTGATATTGGCCAGTTTTCACACTCAAAGTTTTGGATTTTTATTAAATAATGAAGGGAAAATAAATGCTTGAGATACATAACATTAGGATGACAATGATAGTGCCACAACATAGTGCACTATCGTTATTTTTACTGACTTTTTATGAGGCCGAAAAGAATTACGATTACCATTTGAGGTTGTTCTTGTGGATCGTAGTGCTCATAAGGATGTAGAGTCAGAGCATTCCTCGAAGCATTGCCAATCGTCTTCCCCAGTCAAATCCTGAAATTCACGGTAGTGGATGAAAAATTAGTAATACACGCTTTTTCCTTGGTGAGTTTACTAATTGATAATAGATTACAATCCAAGTTAGGAACAAGGAGGCGGAGTTGAGAGTAAGATCATGATACTTCAGCGAACCCGAGTACCCGACAACCTTTGAAAGTGAACCATCTGCTATTCGGACTGTTAAATTATTTGGACATGGGCTATATGTACAAAAAATTGTCGCATCTCCCGTCATATGATCAGATGCTCCTGAGTCCACGATCCAAGGTTTTTTATGTTTCTTACCAACAATAAAAATGACAAGAATTACCTTTGTGAGCCAAGGTTCCGGAACCAATGACCTGATTGGAAGATGTGCGATTTATTTATTATTGACATAAGAGGAGATGAGTAGTTTTACGAGCATCTCCATTTGCTCCTTGTTAAAGGGCTAGCTTCAATTTGTGGCGATCGTTCATCGCGACCACATGATTACCTCGTCCTTCTTTCTCAAGTGATTGACGTGGCTTCTGTCGCACAGTTTTCCATGAATCTTCCAACAAGTTTCTCTCGAGTGACCGACTTTTACGCAATCACACGAGTCTTCCCTCCTTTGATTTTTGTGATTTGTCAAGGAGTGAATTGGTCGCCATCGGAAGAAGAGGAGGGATGAGTTAGTAGCCATTCAAACGTTGGACCGTATTTAGGCATAAATGAAGATGGAGAAGAAGGAACGAGTTAAGCTTCATACGATACCATGAAGAATTTGAAGGCAAAAACTGCAGAGATCTAGTCTCACTTCTTATTTTTGCATAATGAAAGAAAATAGGAAATAAATAGTTCTGATTTGAGATAGTGCGGAAAGTGACAATATCATAGGACAAAATTTCTCTTACAAGGAAAGTGTAATTAAACCACCGGTCCCACCTTGCTGGATTGGGTAATCATATAGATGGTATGTGCATTAGTCGAAGTTAAAAAGGAAAAGAGGAATGCTAAATATGGAGAACATGCACAAGCATGGCGGCCAGTCAATGCTTGATTTTCAACACTAGACTTAAACCCCTTCAAGTTTATTCAAATATAACTTAACGATGGTTAATTCTAACATGTATAGAAGTTGTGTTAGAAACCTAGACTTGTCACCCTTCAAGCTTGTTTAAATGCTAACTTAACGATGGTTAAATCCGATATGTATAAAAAAGGGTTAGATTTGTAATATTTTTTGGGTTTAAACACATTAAGGGGTAATTTTGTTTAAAGTGAGGATATTTTAAGGTTATATCATTAAGAGGTTAGTTTTATAAATAAATTTTGTTGTTATCCCCCTTTAAACCAATTCCTTTTAAAAATACCCCTTGAGACCTGGCTAGAATGGTAATTGGTAAAGTTATTAGGATGGGGTCGATATTTGACATATTATTATAAAAATATAAAATAATGCATTCAAACAAAGCATGATAAAATGATGAATTTGCTTTCACTCAACCTATTATAGGCATCATCATATGACAAGCAACAAATCTATGAATTGTCAAACTCTGAAAGTTATCCTGATAACTCTATCTTTCCCTTTATTGCCGACTCTTTGTTTTTTTCTTCTTTTTTGGGTCACAATCTAACCCATTACATTTGTCTTCACATTTTATTATTTTCCCATTGCAATGATCCTTTGATTGAAATAAGAGAAATGAAATATTGAACTTTACAAACCAGAGGACATGTTTGGTATGTGTGGAACTCGGAAAAAATTCAATTTTTTTGAAAAATTGGTAAATCGATAATTTCGGTTGGAAACCAGAAATTTTCTAGATCTCGGATGTGAAGCGAACATTTATTGGATTTGTGGCGTGATCTAATTCTTTCGGAAGTCGGGTACATTAGGATTTTTGATATGTCAATTTATATTTTCGAGACCATAGGGTGTTAGATGACACGTGGTATGATCGTGTGGATGTCATGTGTGCAGGGGGAGTGTGGCATGGCATGAGCCATGTGGTGTGCTATGCGAGATGTTGCATTGAGCCAAGTGTAAGTGGATGAAATAATAGGAAAGGAAAATAAGAAAACAAAAGAGACAATTCGGGGGATAAGATAAGACTAAAAGAGAAAAGAAATAAAAGGGAAAAAGGAGGAAAGCCAAAAAAGAAAAGGAGAGAAAAAAAATCGGACATAGGGGAAGAAAACGGATAGAGAGAAGAAGAAAGGAAGAGAAAAGAAAAATGAGATTTTTCCGTCGTTCCGACGGTCGAATATCTACGGTCCGAGAGACAGTATCTTATAGAATCTATAATGTTTTATTTCAATGAATTTTCGCATCTGCATAGATTAAAACAACTAAATATAATTTTATGTGACAGTACAATATTTTATAATTAAAAAAAAATAAAAATAAATAAAAGCATTTCTAAACAAGCACATAGTTTTTATTTAGAGTTCTTACAAGTTACAAGTCAGTATTGGTTGTAAAAAAAAAAAAGAAAAAAAAAAAGGATATTGCAGTACCCATACTTTGAAGGTGGGGTTCAGATGTAAAGCTTTTAATTTTTATATTAAAATTTTGTGCTTACTTGAGTAAAGAATAAAAAATACATGACGAAATTGATTGGTTAGCAGAAGGTACTGAGTGAAGCCCAACTTAGGCAAAAGAGAAATGGAGTTTTAGACGGAAATAATTTTTTTGAAAAAAAAAAATATTAAATTAATTTGGAAATCAAACTAATTATTAAAATAGTGTGTGTGTCATTTGTCGTAGATGATGAGTGAAAATATGAAATTCTCAAATACCGTTATTCATGATAATGACAATTGGACTTAAAACTGTTAAAAACCGTTGTCATGGATAATGGTAATTGCGCTTTGTCAAATACCGTTGTGCATAACTCTGCTTGATGATGGATTTAAATATTAAAACTTATTTTATTAAAACTGTCAAAAGTTGTTGTCATGGACAGCGGCATTTGACAAATTTATAGTCGGTGTCATTGTCAGTGGCCAATGACATTCTGTATTCTTTCATCTTTAATTCAATTTTCAAACCAATTTAATAATTTTTTTTTTTCAAAAAAAATATTTCCGTCTAAAACCCAGAGAAATGAAATAAAATAACTCATTTCCACATCGAGAACAAGATCTTCCATATATTCTGCATGCGAATTGGAAAACAACACAACTTTCTTCCTAGAAGAATAAAGTGATTTTGGCTTTAGAATAGGCTCTAGGGGAGGATATGCAACTTCTAGAAAAACAGTAAGCATAATTGAACAGACAAATATAATAAATAATAAAAAAATAAAATTATTTATATAATAATAAATATGTTGCTAAACAAATATAGTATCTTTAGATTGGAAGCTGTGTTCTATAATGTCCTTAAGACGAATTTGCTCCACACATGGTGCTTGTTTCAATTGCAACGTTCGTCTCACAAAATACAACGAATCAACAAAAATTCCGGATAAGGAACCTCCAATAAACCTTAGAAATACCTTTACTCCATTACTCACACTAACAAGTTTCTTTGTGATATTATACATAAAATGAAAACACACGACTGTATATAGGCTCCGAAAACAAAATAGAATAAAAACCCATTTAATAACAATTTAAAGGCTATTTAAAATGCAAAAACCAAAAAAGATTACAAAACAGAAATTAAAAACCACATAATAGCAATTTAAGGGTCATTTAAAATGCAAAAACAAAAACTGAAAATTAAATATACAATTCATTCATATTTATTATAATTTATTTAAAAACCGTTACAAAACATTTTAAAAATCCAATACCAACACCTCAGCAAATCTTTAATGCATGGTAGTACATAAATAATCAAACAAAGCATGATAAAAGGATGGATTTGCTTTCACTCAACCTTAGCTTGCTTCACATCTGGCATTTCGTATTTAACCTCTTTGAGGCATTTCAACGAACATTTGGCATTTAGCTTCCAGTATTAACAGTCAGAATTTCGAAAAAAAAAAACAAACTTGCTTCATGTTAACCGGACCAAAACACATGTACAAATTTATAACACTATTGCCAAAAGACTATTGTCTAATCCCCGGCAACGGCGCCATAAAACTTGTTAACCTTCTACTATATAAACCAAAAATCTCCTAGAGTAATTCATTTTCAATTTTGGTTTTGGCCTAATATCCTGCAAGTGCACAGGTCGACAAGTAATAAAATGGATATAAGTCCAAATATCGATCCCACAGAGATCTCAAGAATTCTAGATCAATTACCTTGACTGCTCAAGCTCCATACTATTTGGACTATAACATGACATTGTGTTCCAGCTTAAGAAGCTGTAAAATATACAAGTATAAGGAAAAAGAATGAACAATTAAATGAACTGGACTCTAAAGAATAAAGAATAATGAATAGTTAAGAAAATAAATGGAAACTGAATAGTTATCTTTTAGAGGACACATCGAGAATAGCTGCTATTGTGAGTATCAATTCGTAGTTAACAGCGATAAAATTGCTTGTGTATTTCGGGTTTAAAATGCGTCAGGCGTTTAGCGATCTGAGTGGATTTCTCCACACTCCTGATTCATTATCTAATTTTCACGATTCTTTTCGAACGAGAATTAGATGACTACTTTAATAGGGATTTCCTTAATGCGGAACCTTTTTCTTTTGCAATACTTCATACCCATTTTATGGATTGTAAACCTTAGCTCTAGTTATCGGTCAAGCAAGGATATACAACTTCCTGGTTACTCTTCCTCTAAATTAGAATAGATCACCCTCTCCTTGATTAGATCTCAGCTAACACGAGATTGACTTCACTATTCGAATTGAGGTGAACTCTCTGTTTGTTTAAATTGATAACTCATTCAACTCTTTCTTGATTTCAAGTGAGAAGATGATTTATCTAAGTAAACTTACAAAGCTCATTAGATCTCTAATAGCAGGTTAATATACCTTCAAAGAAATGTTCGTAACTCGGGAATGCCTTACTACGTGTCCTCGGAGGACCTCCTTGAAATCAGAGCAATGAGACAAATCTTAAAACGGGTATAAGAAACTGATATTTGGATCAAAAACAGTAAACCCATAACCATAAGTAAATTCATAAGCGAAATTCTGAGCTGCTTGGGAAACAACTACGGGAAAAGATAAATTCGACTATAGCATTCCCTTAATGGAAGAATTTGGGTTTCTCGGTCTTGAATTACACACTACGACATTCCTCGATCATAGAACAAGCGCAATTTGAAGCTGGAAAAGTCGAATTCGAGAATTTTTACGAGCTTCAAACATTCAGGGTGAATAATTTGAAAAGAATGGAATTACGCATTCGGCTGCTCCAAAGCGATCAACATCGAGATCAGAGAAAATAAAACAAAACAAGAAAGATGAAAATAATCTAATCTATATGTGGAAAGCAGAAAAAGAAAATAAAAGAAAATAAAAAGAAAAAGAAAAGAAAAGAAAAATAAAATGAGGCCTTCGGCTACCCAGATCTTCGTTACCTTGCCTTGCCCTTAGCCTTCTTTTTCTCTGGTATTTGCGCTTATTTATAGGGTTTCTCGATTTGGGCCTAATTCTGATGCATTCTTTTGTGGATTTCAAGTGGGTGGCCCAATATTCTTGTTCGGTCGCGACCTCCAGTGCTGTGTGACATTAGTTGAATTGGCACTTGTTGCGGCATTTATCAATAAGTCATGACATTCCCTTGTTTTCTGAAGGCATCTTATGTCGCGACAAAGGAATCAATATTACGCGACGAGGAATCAATGTGGCGACATCATCCATGTCGCGACATCCGATCTTGTCGCGACATCGACTCATGTCTTCACGACTTTCAAGCCCGATGTCTTCTTATGTCGCGACATCAATCCTTTGTCAGCGACATCACTTTCTCTCTGCGGGTTTCAGTATTACGTTCACGATGTCGCGGCGTCAATCCGCAGCCGCGACATCAGCTCGCCTGTCTTTGTAGCTTTCCAGCGATGTTCTGATATCGTGACATCAATCCTTGTCGCGACGCTCCCGGCTCATGTCTTTGCGACTTTCAAGCCGATGTCTTCTTATGTCGCGACATCAATCGCTAATCGCAACATCACTTTATGCCTCTGCGGGTTTCAGGCACATTACGTTCACGATAGCCGGCGACATCAATCTATGTCAGCGACATCGGCTCGTAATCTTTGCGGCTTTCAGGCGATGGTTCGATATCGGCGACGCATCAATCTCTTTAATCGACATCAACTTGAGGCGCAGCATTGGCCCGAGCACGTCTCATGTCGCGCGTTAATCTCTTGTCGCGACATCAACTGCCACGGAGGCTTGGTGTGGTTGCTTTGGTGTCAGCGACATCGGTCCTATGTCGCGACAACAGCTTAAGTCTCAACAGTTTCATCTTTTCAAACCTGTCATAGCTTCAAGGCGCTTCTCTTGTCGCGACCTCCATCCCTTGTCGCGACATCAACCTTTATCGCGACATCACGATGTTGTCGCGACATCATTCTGAGTCTACGGATTTAGTCCTGTTTGCACAACATGATCCCTGTCGTGACACAAGTAATTTCCCTTCAATTTTCTGATGTCGCGACATCATAAGCTGATTTGTGCAAGCTGAAAGCGCAACTGGATTAATCAGTTGCTTTCATTTCTGCCCTGCCATTTTCTGCATTTTTACTCCACCAATTGCTGCATTTTTCTACTGCTTTTTCTTCTTTCTTTCACACTCCCTGCTAATAACAAATTGGTGAGTTTCTTCATATTTATGCATATTAATTATTCCTTTTCAGATGAAAATCAAACGAGGAAAAATGGATTAAAAATAGATGACTTTTAGCTCATCAACTCCCCAAACTTAAAGTTTTGCTTGTCCTCGAGACAAAGGAAAAGAAAAGAATTGTTTGTCCTCGAACAAAAGGGAATTTTACGTACATTTGCAGTAGCAGTCAATTTGATTGAAATACAAGGAATGCATTGTTTTCGTACATCTAGCTTCAAGTCCAGATCAAGATTAGTTTCTACTCAATCAGATGTACATAACGAAATTGTTGAATTTGTTTTATAAGCATTAAAGGTCGATTGATCTCTTCAAATGTAAGTTATTTTTCTTTCTCCTTATTCTTAATGAGTGATTAACCCTTAGAGGATGTTCCACGGTTTTGATCTTTCGATTTTCCAAATTCCATAGGCTTGTTGTTCATATTGATCTCCACTAATATAAGTTATTACAACCTTCAAGATCAATCAGGTCTTTTGGGCTTGTAATGTTAGGCTTGGGTAAGGGGTAGGATGGATGGGATTTTTAGGTTAAGATCACCAATACTCCTTTTTCCCTTTTCACTCACATACTGCCCTTTTTCTCCTTGTAGTTTCTTGAATACTTCCCCCAAACTTCATGTTTGGGATACCACATTGATTTTCTTTTATTCAGAGCTGTGTGTTCCCATTTCTCATTCACAATTCAAAATGGGGAATTTTTTTCTTTTTCTATCGCCATTCAGGAATAATGCAAGGTTTTGTCTTCTTAGGCTTTTCTAACACTCATGTGAACTTTGGGGTTGGTAGCTCCCATACGGATGGCATTGAGAACTAGGTGTTGAAACACCCCTAAGACTTAATTGTTCAGAGAAATTCGAGGCCCTGAGACAAAACCTATTCCTTGACTTTATTTTCCATTGTATTTTCTGATGTAGATATTTTTCTCCTCATTCCCTTTTTCTATATTTTCTCTTTGAGTTCCTCAAAAATTTATACTCCCCCAACCTTATTTCTTCCTCTCTCCTTGAAGCCTTTGGTAATCACAGGTTCTTTGGAGGATTGATTCCTTAGGATGGGTTGGGGTCTTTATTAGTGATTTTGAAAATAAGGCTTGTTTGGCTCAATTCACGGAACTAAAGTATGCATCGGCATATAAGTAGGGATGGCTAGAAATGGTTCAAACTTTCCAAGGATGGCTGCATCATTTCTTGTTGGTTGTATCACCTAGGATTTTGTGATCAATAATCAACAGGATTACAGAATTTGGGTTGATTAGCGTGACTAACCACGAGAAGTTTTCTTGACTCACATCAGTGAATGAGAATTTAAATGATGTTATTTCTTGAGTTCCTTGACTCATTAATACCACAAACTCAAAAAAATTATTTTGTTCCTTCAATTGTATAACCTTCCTCTATTCTGGACTTACCAGTTAGACTTAAGTCATTTTTGCACTTTGTGTTTCAATTAAACTGTATTCATTTGGCCCTTAATCTGCATTTTGTCTGCATTTCAGCTTATTCCTAATCTAACTGCTTTATTCAATTCAACTTATTACATCTTAGCAGTTTTTATTCTTGAACTAATTCTACTTTTATTTTCTGTATGCAACCACAAAGCAACACAAAATTTAACAAACCAAGTAACCTGACAATTCAATTCAAATTTATCATTTATTTCGGTTCAATTGCAAATGTTGGATACAACAGTATAGGCTTTGGAGGATAAGGAGGATATTGGGAAGAAGTCTATCTTTTCTTTTGGAAGAGAGGCAACAAAGATATTAGGGGATTCAGGTCTAGGGTATCCAATAGTACGGGAATGGAAGAAATTTCATTCCTTCTTTTTCCTTTCTCTTCTTAGTTTTCTGCTGACTTGATCTTCAATGAAGATCTCATTGGAGAGATCAACCTTCTTGTTTGGCTCATCTTGTCTCTTCCCCAAAGCCATTCATTGTGTTTTCCATTCAGTCATTACTTCAAAAATTTGGAAAGATTGTTGTTAATCAAATCAATTTTTCTGGCCGTCTCTCTGCGCACGTAGGATTGACATCCGCTTCTTGTCTATCATCAGTTTATTCTCAAAATCTTTTTGTAGAGACTTGTATAAAAATTTGAATCCCTTGATCACATTCTCCCAATTTGGCTCCTGTTCTACCTCCTTTTTCTTCATGATGGTTAGGAGGGGCGAGAATCAGCTCAGGCCGGTGTTATAAAAGATTCATGAGCCTCGGCTTGGGTTTGTAGAAGGTCGCGATCTCTCCTTCATTTCTTTCTTGAAGTCCTCTCTTCTTCTTTGAAGACCTCTTTCATCTATTCTTCTCTTTCTTTTCAGTTCTTCTTCCCATTGCTTGATCTCTTAACTTTAACTCTTTTTCATAAGTTCCTTCCTAAATTCTTGTTTGTTCTGGAATTCCACTCTTTTTCCCTTTCTTCCACGTCTTCTTACGGATGGCATTGAGGACCTCCATTATTGAATTGTTCTCTTGTGCTCCCCCTTGAGCTTTCTCTGCTCTTGAATGTTGCATGGGGAGAACAGCTGGGGATGGAGAAATCTAAGGGTCTTCTTTCATCCTGCCCTTCATTGTCTGCAAATGTGAAAGTATTTGCCAGCAACCCCCAAAGTCTCCTCTTCTTGTCTTGCAGCTGGAGCTTCTTCTCTTGTTTCAATCAACACCCCCTTTTTCTTTTGGTTTCTGGGTCCCTTGCTCACTCCTGTTAATAGGAGTGGTGATGTCATAGGGACTTCTTCTTCTTCTTCCGGGTCCTTCACTGACCTTTAAACATAAACGATTATTGTTCTTGGAGCAGGGATCGACCTCTGCTGTATGGTACCTCATTATAGAATTTTCAGTTACTATTCCTATTGAGCTTGTACCCACTTCCAGGATAGCATACATATAATTGCTTCCTGCTCTGCTCTCCTTGTGCACACATGTTTTGGTTGGGACAGCGAGAGGCGAGAAATAGAACCATACCTTAGCCTCCTCGGTGAGGCTTCTACCCACATTCGGGGTTTTGGTCCTCCTTCCCCTTGTCCCGGTTATTGCTTTTCCGTCGGTGAGCTTTTTGGCAAACTTCTTAAAATTTGGGTTTTCCAAGAGCTTTTTGAACTTGGACCCATGCTTGTGCCCTGCCATTCCATAGGCTTCGTTAATGGCCTTGGCTCCATATGGTACCCACACTCCTCTAACGAACACAGTGTTGTCTTTCCTGCCTACCAGATTGGAGTAAAATTCTTTCACCAGCTGGCTGTGTGGCGACTTTTGATGTCTTGCGGCTTCCCAACCTCTTTGTTCAATCGCTCTCCTTGAAAGGGGTAATAGGTTTAAGATCTTCTTTATGATACGAACCCCTTGTTGGCATAGTGCTTCTTCCGGTTGGAACCAGCTTCCTCGACACAAATCTTCTGTTCTTCTCTTGCTTTTCCCTTTTCCCTTCTCCGTTCTTTCTTGAAGCGCGATTATACGGTGCCAGTTATACAGTAACACGTGGGCATCTCTTCCATCGGTTCTTTCTGTCAGTTTCTTCTTACGGTTGCACATATTCCTCCATGATCTCTTCGAATTTAGGGACAAGGTTTGAGTTTCGACCATTTGAAGCGAAGGAAAGTTTTGAAGATTTTGAGACTGGGTTTCGGGAATTGAGAATCAGAAGGAAGGGAGGATGAAGGCAGTTTGCAGTGGAGCGGGAGTGGGAAGAAGTTCTCAAGCCGGTTGCGATTCAATCAAGTTTTATTGGGCTAATTATTATTTTCATTAAATTAAACATCGCGACATCATTCCCGCCTCACTTTTGTTAAGAACATTAATTTTAGGGCATTTAAGAGGGTGGAGTAGGCGACACGGGGACCCTTTTATGTCGCGACATGCTAAGTTTGTCGCGACATAAAATGGGTTTAGATATTGCGTTGTCCCGTATCGTGACTTTTCATTTCCAGAAGTTTTGTTTAATCGCGACCTATGCCCTTAGTTTAATGATCTCAAAACTTAAATTCCTTTATTAATCACATACTCCCTTTGGAGCATTTATTCGAGGCATCTCAAGCGAGAAATTCAATAAACAATTCACTCATATTCACGGGTTTGGTTTAGGGAGAAAAGTTACCCCCTTTGCTCATGTCGACATTTACGCAAGGACTAATATTTGGAGGTGTCTGGAGTTGTTTTTCTCACTCATGTCTTTATTAGACCGCTCTTGCCATGGTCAAGAAAATTTAATTAAACTACAGTGCTTCTCAAATTAAATCTATCTTTTATAAGAACTAATCAAAACGAAATTACTGCAAAAAAAAAAAAAAATTCAAAAATCTAAAAGCAGAAACTAAATTTTCTATGGGTTGGCTTCCATCGGTACTCGATTTGAGTCCTTATTGAACTGTTGTTTTGGATTCTTCTTCTTTCAAGAATAACTTTCTTTGGAACTCTTCCATTCCTTCCTCCCTGCTTAGATAGTGCTTCAGTCTTTGTCAAAAATGACTTCAAAGTCTCTCGGTGTCAGTCCTTAATGTCAACACTCCCAAATGTATTGTGACACCCACTTGTGTATGGCCCTCCATTTAGTTTCAACTTTCACAGAGCAATTTGGTCTAGGAATAGCAGGTAGAACATGTTCCTAACACGAACTCTTTCCTCGGGATCCTTTGATCATGCCATTTCTTTTGTCATCCTTATGAGTTCTAACATTATCATAGGCTTCATTTCTCAATTCTTCTAGTTCGAACGGTTAAGACAATCTCTCTTCCCTTGCGGTTTAAAATCAGTTTCATTCTTGATGGCCCACAACGCCTTGTATTCCGATTCAGGTAGAGTGACATGGTTTTGCAAAAAAACAGTGCAATATGGGGACATTCAGTGGGAGTTTTGTATGCGATCCTGTAAGCCCAAGTGCATCATCAAGTTTGGAAGACCAATCCTTCTGCCCAGACTCACCGGAGTCTTTTCAAGTATTCTTTTAATCTCCACACATTGGAAATTTACCTTGTCCGGTAGTGCAGGGATGATAAGCTAGACTCATTACATGCTTGATCCCATACACCGCGCTCATGAGTTTGCAAATATTTTGTTTGCAAAATAAACTCCCCATCACTAATGATAGTTACGGGTGTTCCAAATCTGCTCAAAATATTTTTTTGCAAAAAATCTCTGGCCCCCGTATTAGCATCATTCCTTGGAATGACCTTTGCTTTCACCCATTTGGAAACATAATCAGCTATGCTTTGGTATGCAGGTTCCCAAATGATGGTGGGAGGCGGTCCCTAAAATCTATTCCCCATACATCAAAGATTGCACCACCATTATACCTCTTAGGGGCATTTCATTTCTGCTGCTGATATTTCCAATCTTTTGGCATCTATCACACAATATAACCCACTCGACCTGATCTCACGAAGATAGTGGGCGATAAAATCAGTTGGAGTATCTTGTGGTGTTCTTTCTCTGAAAAATGCCCCATATGGTGATGCATGACATTCATTCGAAATTTTGCCTTGTTCGTTTTACGGCACACATCTTCTTATTATCATATCGCATCTCTTTTAAATAATAGTGGATCATCCCGAATATAATACATGCTTTGTCGATTGAGTTTCCTCTTCTGTTGGTAGCTGAATTCTGAAGGAACTACTCCACAAGCTAAATAGTTCACAATAACAACATACCATGGAAGTTGGAAGGAAACTTTAAACGATTGCTCATACGGGAAGTTCTACATTAATATTACTTTTTCTTAACCGGCAATGCTTCTTTCTACTCTTGACAAGTGATCGGCTATCACATTGTCACACCCTTTATCCTTGATCTCCAAGTCAAACTCTTGCAAATAAGCACCCACCTTATCAATCTTGACAGCTTCCTTCTT
This sequence comes from Tetrastigma voinierianum, assembly GCA_016808115.1. Classification (NCBI taxonomy): domain Eukaryota; kingdom Viridiplantae; phylum Streptophyta; class Magnoliopsida; order Vitales; family Vitaceae; genus Tetrastigma; species Tetrastigma voinierianum. The sequence goes on along the minus strand of JAEQBH010002251.1, from coordinate 981,138 downwards.
TGACATCAGGTACTTGATTGTTGCATGATCAGTATGAATAATAACATGGGATCCCAAAATGTATTGCCTGAATTTTTCACAAGCAAATACTATGGCTAGCATCTCCTTTTCGGTTGTTGAGTAATTTTCTTGTGCTTCATTGAAGGTTCTACTAGCATAGTATATGGTCCTGAATATTTTCTCCTTTCTTTGCCTAGGACAGCTCCCATTGCAAAATCATGGCATCACATTTATTTCAAATCCACGATCCCATTAAGTGCGGCCATTATAGGTGCTTGAACCAATTTGATCTTGATTTCTTCAAAAGCGACCTTGCGGGAGTCATCAAAATTAAACCTTGTATCCTTCTCGATGTCTGCATAATTAGATACATTTATTTTTGAAAGTCTTTGATGAATCTCTATAAAAATCGACATGCCCCAAGAAGCTTCTTACTCCTTTTCTTGTGGTAGGTGGTGCAAGAGTTTTGATAATGGATACCTTGGATTGGTCTACTTCAGTCCGGTAGCGAAATTTTATGCCTAAGAGGTAATACCTTGTACCATAAAAATGGCATTTTCCCCGGTCGATCTTGGCTTGTTTGTCTTGGCATCTTTGAAGCCTTGTTCCGGAGTTCTTCAAACAGCGATCAACGGATTCATACGGTGAAGTCATCCATAAAAAGAAAATTTCCATAACCTCTTCAACCAAGTCGAGAATATTGACATCATACACCTTTGGAATGTAGCGGGAGCATTACCACGGCCCAAATGGCGGCAATATACGAAGAGCAAGGTACCATAGGGCATGTGAATGTGTGGTCTTCTCTTGTCCTCGGGTGCAATAGCAATGATTGTATCTGAATACCCATCGAAACAAAAATAGGGTGTCACTGCTATCTTGTCAACATCGGTCAATGAAGGGCAAAGGAAATGGTCTTTTAAATTTAGTGTGTTCGACCTATTGTAATCAATGCATACCCTCCATCTGTCCATATTCTTGTTGGAATCAATTCATTTTTCTCATTGCGGATCACGGTAAACCCTTAGCCTATTTACGGAACCACATGTTTGGAGCTCACGAGGACTATCGAAATTATAGATAAAACCTGACATTATTGATTTGAGTACCTCCTTCACGACTACTTCCTTCATTCTTGGATTCGAGTCTCCTTTGATGTTCACAGGATGAAACTTTGAAGTTTCTTAGCGAATTTTGTAAATTACAAATTGATGGACTGATACCCTTCTGGCACTCTTGATGGACAGTATGGAGCTAACATGCTTCTTTTCAAGATTTTTCGGCAACCTACGTTCCTCGGCATCACGAGTCTAGCGAGAGATAATCAGTTTTTTTCTCTTTAATTCTAAGTAAGCATACTTCAAATGACTTGGCAACTCTTTCAACACTAGCCCCTGCTTCATGGTTTCTTGTTAATTTCCCTATTATTTTCCCCTTTGTCATTTGTTTTTTGCTTCGGGCTCAACACGGTTTCTATAGAATGGCGGTTGTATGGACAATCGAGTGAGTCATCTTCAATATCTTGGGAATTTATCTCTTTTCATTGATAAAAATTTGGGCATTTACAATCATTGTGAACATCGGGGTTGTAGGTATAGACATCATCAACTTCGTTGCAATTTTATCGTCACATGTCCCATAATTACATCACTTTTGATCAAGTTGAAAGCAACGACTTCCTCTCCAACCCTCAGTAGAACTTCCTTTTTGCATGTCGATCGGGCGACTCATTAGCTAGGAATGGTCTCCCGATGCGAGGTACTTGTGAATCTTCTTCCATGTCCAGAATGATGAAGTCTACTGGGAAAACAAATTTCCCAACAGTCACCAGCACATCTTCCAAGACTCCTTCAAGTTTTACCATCGATCTGTCTGCCATTTGAAGAGTAATAGTGGTGGGAATAAACTCCCCCAAACTTAATTGTTTGGCAACGAGAAAGAACATCAGAGTTTATACTAGCTCTGAGTCATAGAGCTTTTTTAGATTCAACTCCTTGATGATGCAAGGAATTGTAAAACTCCTGGATCCTTTATCTTTTATGGCAATTCTTTCTTTATCACCGGCCTTGCCAAGTAGCAATGGATTACAATCTGCTTCTTACCTTTATCTTCTTTTCTTGCTTTCGACATGTCCTTCGAATTTTGCATAAGTGGCATCTGAGTCACCACTTCTATAAAGAGCATCTTGATCTCTAGCCACGAAGGTTTTCAAACCTTACCAAGCTGCTCCTCTATTTTGATTTTATGGAGTCTACGTGAAATGGGACTACTTAGTCTAGAGCCTTGGATATCCTTCATGTCCCTCCTTCTGCCTAACTCTCAGTGCTTCTTCCTTTTGGGCTTTCTTCTTCTTTCTTCTTTATTATTTTTCTTTCATCTTTTCTAACTCCTTCCCACTCTAAGGTTTGCCACGACCATGCCGATCTTTTGGATTCTTCTTTGTGTCACTTGGGAGGCATCTTTCCCTCTGGCTTTGCGGGGTTGGGAGCGGTTGCCACACACTTGTCTCCGGGTTCTTCAGGGATGCATTGGTGGTGTTCTGAAAAATTTGAGAATTGGTAGCAGTTGCTTCCAATTCTGCAAACTTTTGTTCATGGAGGTTCAATAGCTTCTTATTATCCCCCCATGGGCCCCGAAGCATACGTTCTTAGATTGGGCCTACACTCGACCACGATATTCATTTAAATGTTCATTTCGCTAGCTGTGCTTCTTTGGAACCTTGGTGAGTACATTGATAACCTGTTGAGGTTACGTACATGCCTTGGGCCTTGTGAAGCCCCTCCACCATATGAGAAAATTCTCATGGTTCTCAGTCTTTGGTGATAATGTGCTAGCGAGGTTAGTATTGGGTTTGAAATGGTAGTTTCTTGGCTCACCAGAGATACTTAACCTCTTCGATCATAGGGTGTTCTTGATGGCTCTCTTCTTCCCTTCAACAACTCTCTTTCAGCGCTCCTATCTCATGGGCGGTGTGTGTCTTCCTTTTCTTGCTTGTCCATCCTAGCCATAATGGCATCCAACTTGGCCTCCATGGCTGCATCTTGCTCGACTCCATGATCCTTTCCTCTGTTGTTTCCTCTTGAAAACTGGGAAAGGTTTTCATATTGCATTTGCTTGGTCTTGATCGACTCTTTTGCCTCTTGACACTTTTTCGTTTGAATGCTCCACAACATGAAGCATCCACAGTCCCCTTTGATATATCATTCAAGGCATGATATGTGTCCATCGAGTCTTCGGTCCCATCCTATCGTGGACATCTTCTCGACAGCCGTTTGAATCTTTCCCAAGCTACATACAGGCTTTCATCTTCCCCCTATTGAAACACAATGATTTCCCTCCTTCTCTCTGAGGTGAGGGCTGGGGGGAAGAATCTACCTAAGTAGGCCTCTACTAACTCCTCCCAAGTATCAACAGAGCCATATGGTAAAGATTCATACCATGTAGCTGATGTATCTCTTAGAGAGAATGGGAATAGATGCAGTTTGATGACTTACGGTCTCACCCATTCAACTTCCTTTGTATTAGCCATCACGAGAAATCTTTCAGGTGCTCGTTTGGGTCTCGATTAGGATGACCAATAAGCGATGTTGCTGGACCATTGTAATTAGTCTTGGTTTAGTTAAAATTATTTGCATCAGCCAAGTGGCTGCTGATTGCAGTACTCATCTTGAATAATAGGCTTCCCAAAAGTCCTCCATAGTATCGGTGATTGGAGGCTATTTAACTTCTCTATGTACTTCATTCTGATCTGTCTTTCATACGCCATGGTTGAGTTTTACGCCTTCTTTATCTTTCTCAAGCTTCTAAGTGTTCTCCCCAGTGCAGTGTCTCTTTGGAGACTCAGTCCAGTGTTAATTTCCTATGCATTAAAATTTTGTCCTGAAATCGAAAACACGCGCTTACATTAATAGGATTAGTCGGGTCAACAAATATTTTCAATATGGTTTGTTAAAGGTTAGTGGCTAAAAATAACCCACTTGCAAAAGCTTTTTTGTTCTTTTTCTTCAAAATGTCCAAATTAGCATTTCATATTCGTTTGAATATTGATTTACTAAATTCTTTCGATCGGCCAATGTATACACTTCAGCGGTTTATTATCACAGAATGTTGAACACAATGAGTAGCCTCAAAACTTTGAAGAAAATATCTCAAAAAAAAATAATCATACCTCAAGCACAAAGAGAAAATTGAGGCTAAGGATGGAGAGACAATGTCTCTTCTGTGGTCTTCTAAATTCTCAGAGTCAGTGGATCGTCGGAGCATTCATCAGTTGGCTGCAATCTGTAAAACAAATAAGAAGACGATGGTGGTGTTCCGTCGCCCCTCCGATGGCAAAGTTAGTCTTTTTCTCGAAGACTTATGGCTTAGAGCAGCCGTTCTCTCAGTTAAGAATCTCGTACCTCGTTTGGTGTGACTTGCTTCCCTTTTATGGAAGGAGAAAAGAGGATCCGTCTTATTTGAAGAGTAGACGATTTCTCCCCATAATGTTAGGGGAAAGTGGCTCTTATTTCGGGAATGATGACTTATTCTTCCTTTTATGTAATTGCCTTTTCGATAAGGCCGCTGCTAGGAATGCTTTCCTATTCTATTGGAGGCGAGGAGGCCGACTCATGGGAGATCTTACACTTATATCATGAAGAAGCGGGTTGCGGCTTCGTTTAGTGGAATTCTTGATGAAATAAACACACAGGTAAAGGCATCGGGATATGAGGTGCCCAGGGCACCGGCGAGGATTGGTCGAGCGTTCTGGGTCGGGCGGCACTGGGCTAGTCCACTGAGGTGATACAGGCGGAAGATCACCCGAGCATTCTAGAATTCGGCTAGCACGGGCCTAATCTCTTTGGGGCTCTTGGGCTGGGCCGAGCCCGGGCCCATAGTACCCACAATGCCCCCCTTTTCCTACCGGGGAGGAAGATCATCCCCGGTCGGAAAAATAAGGAACAAGCTTGACCGCCATATTATAGGGAATAGTCGACCATTAATGCTACTTAATTTTCAACGTAAATTTTGTAACTTTTTGAAACTGCATTAGATGCTATTGGGTTGTTAGAGTTGATCCTGAGATTTAAATACGATATAAAGGCTAGTGGGTGAGTAGATTAGTTGTCGCACTGGTTATCCATGTTTCTTAGTCAGAGAAAGATAATTGAATGTTGATAAGGCATTGGATTGCAGGATGAAGGATGATAATATTCGGTCATTTGAGCCCGCCTTCTAATCATGGATCGGACCAGAGATTGTATTGTTTGAGCGGAGTCGAAAATGTCTCGGGGGGTCTTTGGGTGGTTCTAGAACTTGAATGGAGTCCAAGGACACCCCCGGCTGAATTCGGCAGGGATCATTTAACCTCCCTCCAACCTCATCCTCTCATTTTCCTCTTTCTTAGCCTCTGCGGCCGCCCCATCTCCATCTTGCCCTTCTTCTTGGCTTCTGCAGCAGCTTCTTTCAGCCCCATCTCCGTCTTTCCCTTCTTCTTGGCAGTGGCCTCTTTCTTGGCTCCGGCGACGAATGCCTCGCCTGTTTTTCTTTTGTATTTCGGATGTTATGAATGTTAGTTTGTTGTGTTGTATTATGATTGCTTGGAAACAAGCATCGCTATGTAATGCCGAACACCTTTTTGGTGCAATTAATAAAATTGTAGTGTTTTAACAGCTTAGTACCTTATTACAATTGTATGTGGACATTCTGTTTAATTGAGGCTTGTTGGATATTATAAACTTGTTCTGAGTAGGTTTAATCGCGAAGGCCCAGGCTTAGCCCACCTTAGATTGCGTGCTTGGGTTTAAGCCGGTTTATCTCGCCGGTTATCAGCGTGGTTTTTAACACTTGACAGTCCTCTGGCGGTTCTTGCTCGAATACGGGTATGCCTTTGTACCAATTGGGTATATGGCTAGAGTAATATTCGTTTTCTCCTCTCCCTTTTGATGCAGCAGCCAGAATGAGCGAGGGTTGGGAAGAAACTTCCGCAGTGGTCTGCAGTGGAGCGCCTTCGAGTGACATATACATAGCGACATCATCTCGTCCCACGGCGATGGGAACTAAAGGCGTGATACGAGGTGCTGATAGCATCAACCTCAGGTTGATGGAGAGAAGCGGAGCGAGTCCACGTTGGAGTGGAGAACACAACGGTGACGTTTTTACGGGAACATCTAGTAAGCGGGCTAACTTCCGTCTTAGAGCCATAGTTAAACATTTTTCATTTTGGGCGTACGACCCTTATCCACCAGCGTGATTGATATCCCTAATCGGCGATTGCGTGCTTAACCATCTATACAGCTTGATCTCGTTGGTGGAGCTTTCATGATTTACTCTAAGCGTAAGGCGGGTGGGCACGGATGTCCATGTCGGTTTGAGCCCGCGATTCTGGGTGTCAATGGGCTTCCGGCTAAGCCTAAGACGGAGGCGAAAGGGGCGTTGCTAGTGAGGGGTCCCTGGGATGAGACCCCGGGTTCCCCCGGGTTGCCGTTTAATGTTAACCGGTCTCAGTCCTTCCTAGGTGTGTAGTTGGGCCGGATTTGGATTGTCAGCCTATACCCCGACGTTTGTTGTGTTATGATGCCTTAACCGTTGGTTATCCATACAGGAAAGGCTTGGGGAGGAAGGCTGGTGAACAGGGTGGAGAAGTCGAGCATTGAGAAGATCCGTCAACTTTTGGAGATTTCTGAACGGGAGCGCCAGCATCGGGGTTACGCACTCCGGAGAACCTGCTCTGTGGGCTGGCAGGCTCCTTATACCCCTCGGGTTATTCCTCGGCCCTTGCCTTCTCACGTCGTGGAAGGGGAGCACTTTGTTATTGATTTATGGCGCTGGTTTACGCGTATTGTTTCACTCCCGGGAGATCCAGGTAATCGGAGCATCGGGGGTTGGGTGCGGCCGCACATCGAGGTCATCAGCTTTTTCGGCGGGGGTTCCTGGTCGTCCTCACACTCTTGGTGGAGAACTAGGAGTAGCAGTCTTGAACGCCTGCTCATGCCCACACAAAGAAAAGAGCGGGGTAGACAAACGATGAGGACGAAGCCCCAAGAGACAAAGCGACCAGGAAGGATCTCCAAAGAAAAATGGAGAAACGATCCCCCAGGCGTGGAAACCTCAGAGATCGTCTAGGTCCATCGCAATCCGAAGGCGGCGCGTTATTCGCCCAATAGCGTTCACCCCTTGCGACTTGATTGTCACGGGTTGCCTGTAGCGATCTGAAAGCGAGCAGGTTCTGGGAATTGTGACTCAAATGAAGTGGACCCTCAAGTATTGTGAGTTCCATAGGGGTATGGACCGCCTGGACGACGCATACAACTCAAGAGAGAAATAGAGAGTACTTGTCACGGCACGGATACCTCCGGCCCACTTTATATCCCCAAAATCAAGTCGAGTAAGCTTGGGAACCCGGAGTTCGCCCGGCAACACCACCTCGACGGGCGGCGACTCGGCACCAACAAATCCTAGGTGAAATCCAGGTAATCTCGGGGAGGATTAGCGGAGGAGGAATCATTTCGGCTCGGAGAAGGCCCGTCTACGCAGCGGTAGGTTGGCGAATAGCGGAAATTCAAAGCGATGTCTAAGCTACCGCGGTCGACATCCATCCGTTCTCGGCTTCCGGATCTAGAGGGATGCCAACACCCTCGCGGCTGACCCGCGGTAGTTCGCGCAGTTGTGGCCAACAAAACAGTTCATTGGGTGCTAATCGACAAAGGGAGTTCAGCCGATATCATCTTCGCATCAGCCTTTGATAAAATGGCCATCGGAAGGGAAAAACTAAAACCCGTCAATACTCCTCTACAGGGGTTCTCCGGGGAAAGGGTATTACCTCTAGGCTCAATACAATTGGTGCTCACATTGGGAGATTCTCCATGCCAAGTGACGACTACGGCAAGATTTCTCGTCGTAGACGCCCCGTCTGCTTATAACATGTTGTTGGGTAGACCTTCTCTCGATCACGATAAAAACCATCCGCCAGCATATCCGCGATGATCAAATTCCTAGTAAGCGAGGTGGGGTGGATTCGAGAGACAGTGGCTAGGGAATGCTACTCAGCATCCATGAAACAAAAAACGGTCGACAACATATGTACGTGGACTGACTCGGCATGCTTGGCAGGTACTCACTCGACTGAGCCCTCGAAGCTGAGCCGGTATTGTTGGATGGCGACCACTGAACATCTATAACCCCTATATCGGCTCTAAACTAGCGGAAGACCTCAAAAACCTCCTTATCCATTTTTTAAGACAAAGAACGAGGCGTCTTACGCATGGAAGCGAGGAAAACGGGAGGTGATCCTATGGTAATCACCCGTAGGTTGAGCGATCAACGAAAAATCTTTTACAAGCGATCAAACAAAAAGGAGGAGCTTCGGTAGAAGACAAAAGCCATCAGCGAGAAGAAGTCCAACAAACTCCCTCTGGGGCAGGAAGCGTCGGGAGTAAGAATACGAATGGCTAGCCAATGTCGTGCTCGTCAAAAGGCAAGCGACAAATGGCGACTCTGCTGTCGACCTGGAGCATCAACGAGCGTGCTGAGAAAGGGCGGTTTCCCTTTCGCGTGGAATGCGACCTCATCGTAGATGCACCGCGAGCCATGAACTCCTCCAGTTTTTATGGATGCCTTCTCCGGCTACGAACGGATCGAGTATGGACCCGGTGACGAAAGAAAGGCGTGCGTTCGTCCGCCGGCGCGGGGAACTTTATTGTATCGTGTGATGCCGTTCGGGCTCAAAAACGCAGGAGCTACATATCAGAGGTTGGTGAATCGGATGTTTCAGAACCAGTTAGGCACAACTATGGAAGTGTACATAGATGACATGCTGGTAAAATCCACCTCAGCTGGGCTCCACATAGCCCATGTAAAACGTTGGATCTTGAGAAACTTCTGACATGGCTGAATCCGGCTAAGTGTGCCTTTGGAGTATCGGTAGGAAATTCACGGGTTTTCATAAAGGCTGTACTAGATAAAGTGTACTTCGACAATACGCCGCCGTCAAGCATAAAGGAAGTTCAGCGCCTGACGGGAAGGATTGCTGCTAAGCCGATTCGTATCCAGGGCAAGTGATAAATTCCGGCCTTCTTCCAGTCGTAGAAGGCTTTCAATGGGATGCAGAGTGCGAGGAAGCATTTTCAGCCTTGAAAACATATTTAAGCTCCCCCCCCATTCTAGTAAGTCCTATTGAAGAGGAGCTCCTCACCCTATACCTGGCCGTATCAGACTTCTCAACCAGTGTTGTCCTCGTCAGAGACAAAGAGCGAAGTGTAGCACCGGTTCTCTTGTGCGTAGAGCTTTGAGAGAGCGGAGAGAGATGCCCGGGATGGAGAAACTAATTTTGGCCTTGGCCAACCCTGACTTGGAAACTCATGCCTTACTTCGGGCTCACACCATAGAGGAATTTAGCGAGGAATACCCGATGAAGCAAGTGTTACATAAACCATGAGTCTGCGGAAGGCGATGGGAAGTGGGCCATAGAGAGAGTGAGTGAGTTCGACATCAGATACAAACCAAAAACCGCGATAAAAGGGCAGGTCTTAGCCGACTTCATCATGGAGTTCACCCTGGCAGAACCTGCTCAGAACGCTCAAGCAACGAATGACCTCCCCATCTGGAAACTCTTTGTAGATGGAGCCTCAAACGCACAAGGAAGCGGAGCAGGTCTAATCTTGACCTCTCCGGAAGGAATAGACATAAATGCCTTTTCCAGTTCGGTTGGTCTCCGACAATGAGGCGGAAGTACGGGGCCATCATAGCGAGCCTCCAGCCTCGCTCATTCAGCGGAAGTTGACCAGCTTGAGGTCTGCAGCGACTCCCAGTTGGTAGTAAGACAAATAGAAGACACCTACGAAGCTAAAAGTGGAAGGATGATCCTATATCTCCAAAAGGTATGAGAGTTATTAAAAAAATTCGTACAGGTTCAGGTCAAACATGTCCCCAGAGCAGAGAACTCCCGAGCCGACGCCTTGGTAAAGCTAGCGACAACCTTACAGGAAGACCTCAGCCGGTCGACACTTGTCGAATACCTGGAAGAGACCTTTATCGATCTCTGCTATGTGGAGGTTGCCCAGGTTGGATCCGAGCCGAGTTGTATGGACCCCATTTGGGACTATATAATGACGACGTGCACGGCGACCGAAGGAAGCGGCTAAGGAAAATAAGGGCGAAGATACGCCGAAGTTCACTAATCATAGGAAGCACATTACACAGCGAGGTTTCACACACACCAATCCTCAAGTGTATCGCGGGAAAAACATTGAATACGTGCTAAGGGAAGTTCACAAGGGTATATGCGGAATCACGCCCGGGCTCGAGGCCTTGGCGGGGAAAGGTCTTGAGGCGAGAGGATACTTTCTTGGCTACACAATACTCAAAGATGCAACCGACCTAGTCAAGAAATGCAAGATCTTCCAAGAACACGCCAAGATCTCACGCCTCCCATTAGAGCCCTTGACGTCAATCACAAGCCCCTGGCCCTTCCAACAATGGGGTTTGGACATACTGGGACCTCTGCCCCTTGGGAAGGAGCTTGATACAAGTTCGTAAATGCCATTCGTAATAGTTGCTTCACCAAATGGGCTGAGGCCGAGCTAACATACAATCATGAGAGCGAGAGATCACGCAATTTGTGTGGCGAGCTATCATATGCAGGTTTGGTATCCCAAGAGCCCTGGTGTCGGACAACGGAAAATAATTTGACAACGCTAAATTCAGAGATTTCTGTGCCGAGCTCGGAATTAAAAATTACTACTCGTCTCCAGCACATCCACAGTCTAACGGTCAGGCCGAAGTCACCATCAGAACCCTTAAGGCCGCTTTGAAGACCAAATTGGAAGATCTCAAAGGAAAGTGGGTAAAATGCACCCACGAGTCTTGTAGACTACGAGGACCAGCGAAGTCGACCACCGAAACCGGTTCGCCTGGCCTTGACACGAGGAAGCGGTAGCCTGTCGAGATGGTTAAGGATCCCCGAGGATCGAGTTAACAGCGGTGGAGACACACGATGTGAGGCTCTCCGTCCCAAGTTGGGATCTCTTAGATGAAGCGAGCAGAAGTTCTAGGCGTGCGAGAAGAATACCAAAGGAAGACGAAAATCAGTGCTGAGCGAAAGTAAAACCCGGGAGCTACGTCTTGAGGTGATTTGGTCTTAAAAGCTCACGCCGGTAAGGAAGAATCCAGCCCATGGAAAGTGGGCCCCGGCCCGGGAAGGCCCTACATCATGTCTCGGTCGTCAAACCCGGGGGCAGTGGGCTCCAAACGGAGGGGAGGGAAAAGTTTTTCACGACATGCATGGAATGCGGAACATCTTAAACGTTTTTATCAGTAGACCCTGGTTTGTAATCTTAAATGGAGATTTATCAATTTTCAGTTATCGGTCGACCGTTCACGGATTATTTGTTAAGAGCGTCTAAGTAACTCAGACATATAATGATCAGAAAAATTACATGCAATAGAATGAGAAAGCTCATAGACATAAAAGGAAAAGTCTCTCTTTATTCCAATCAGATTACATTCAGTTACAATCAGTGGTGTCATCGATTACATCTTGGAAGCACTCAGTACAAGCAGTTCCCTCAAAAAAAAAAACTTCAGGAAGAAAAAAGGAAAAGAAAACGAGAAGGGAATAAATGGAAGAAGGCCAGAAAGGTGGAAAAGAGGAGAAGAAGAAAGGGATGGAAGGAGTTTGTGCAGAAAAAACAAAAAAGGGGAGAATGAGATGTGGAAGAAAAGATGAAAAAGAAGGAGAAGGAGAAAGGAGAAAGGAAGAGAAAGATCGGAAAATGGAGGCGGCTGAGAAATGCACCGCCCTCCCCGGGACCGCATTCCACAGCACGGAGCTAGGGGGAATAATGACTCCACAAAGGGAGGCTAAGGGAAAAACATAACTCCATGACGAGAGAGTCAACCTGACTAAGCCCCAGAATCTGGTGGATCCCGGCGAAGGCAACCGGACCCGCGCTTCATCTCGCCCGGTTTGTTGATGCACGGAAGAAGCGAATATTCAAAGTATAAACTCCATAGCAATGGGCGGCCATTTATAGAAGGCGAAGCACTCAGGTCGCCCGAATGTTTCCAAATTCTCCATGCATCGGCATTAAAGGCGTTCGCCTTTCGAAATCCCGAGGGTGAATGGCCGCGCGACGGATCACTTTGACGAGTTCATCTACTGCCAGGTCACGCTATGAGTCGGATCGGCTCGGGCTACATCGCCGCCGGCCACGGCGCCGAGCCCGGCGGCTCACTTTGGCGAGTTCGTCTACTCTGCACGAATCACGCTTCACGAGGAGTCATATCGGCTGAGTACACATCTGTGGGCCCGCGTGGCGGGCGGCCAATTTCGACGGCCGGTTCGTCTGCTGCGCCTGAGGACCACGCTACTTGAGGAATCGAGATCAGCTGGGGCTGCATCGCCACTTTCGGCCACAGCGCCGCGAGCCCGGCCGGCTCACATTGGCGAGCTCAGCGCTCACCTCGGGCCATGCGGCCCCAGAGTCTGTTCGGTTCAGCTCAGGCAAATCGGTAGTGAACCCAGTGACTCACTTTGACAAGTTCTCCTACTCACCTTAGGCCATGCAGCCTAGGAGTCAGTTCAACTCAGGCAAATCGTAGGCCAGACCCGACTCACTTTGACGGGATTCGCCTACTCTACGGGCCATGCGGCCCTGAGTCTCACGTTCAACTCGAGCCCGGAATCGGTAGGCGGGCGGCCGGCTCACTTTGGCCAGTGCGCCTGCTCCCAGGGCCATGCGACCTGGGGTCGGTTGACTTAGCGGGCTCGGTAGGCCAGACGACGGCTCTCATTGTGAGCTCAACTATTCTACACGGGCCATGCGGCCTAGGAGTCGATTCATTTCAGGCTGGAAATCGGTAGGCGGTTCACTTTGATGAGTTCGCCTACTCTACTCAGGCCGTGTAGCCTAGGAGTCGGTTCAGCTCGGGCAAGTCGGCCGGCAGACCCGGCGGCTCACTTTGTGAGTTCGCCTGCTCTACCGGGCCATGCGGCCCTGGGGAGTCGGTTCGGCTCGGGCAAATCCGGCTGCGAGCCCGGCTCACGTCGACAGGCCTGACCATCCCCCACACAGGCCATGCGACCTAGGAGTCGAGTTCAACAGGCAAATCCAGCCGTGCGGCCAATGACTCACATTGACGAGCTCAACTGCTCACCTCAGGTCATGTAACCCTAAGGTCAGTTCAGCTCAAGCTACTTAGGCCTTAGAGCCGAAAAGCCTCGTGGACCCCGAGTTTGAGCGGCCTCCAACGCCTCAACTCGGCGTGACTCGGACCATGCGGGCAAAAGAAGTCGATTTAAGAATTAAGAGGCGTCAAGGAAAAGCACAAGTGAGCGAAAGAAATGAGGTGCAAAAATGTGTATTCATCAAGGACAAGGCTACATATGTTTTGGGACCCCGGCCCAACAAAAAAAGCATAAAGCCGACATCGAGGCGGGCGAAGGGCGGGTGCGTGCACATAGGAGTGGCACACCCGAAGGAGATACGGATATGGTAAAGAAGGAGTGGGCCTCGTGGGGGTGCCGCTCTCTAGGATGTTCGGCCCGAGAAGGACCCTTCATCCTCATAAATCACTTTGGGAAGGTCAAAGTTAAAGTCCGGGCCCGGAATGGCGTGCTGACCTTCTTGAAGGCGAGCCACCCAGAAACCCATTGATTAAAAGCCTCAGCTCTCAATCTTCCAATAAATTCGTCTCGCTGAGCCACCAAAGTTATTTGTTGATGGAAGTCCCAAGCGACCCGGCCTCTCGGTGGGCGTTCCAGGGGTTGGCGCCTCGTTAGCCTCGCGGCGAGCCTCGATCAACGAGCGTCGATCTTATCACGAAGATCGTCTTTGATCACCGCATGACTCTTCCTTAGACTCGAGAAGCTCGCCTTGGGACATGAAGCTTGTCCCACTAACCATCTGAGTTCATCTGCGGGCGGTTGCTAGGCGGAGTCCTAGCCTCCATCAAGTGGATTGCGCACGACCTCCGTCGTTCAGGGCCTCTGAAGCTCGCTAGCCGGTAGCCCTCGAGCTGTTCGGATCTCGTCTTCCCTACCCTCGGCTCGAGACACCGGGACCGAGTGTTGTGTTTGGATCGACAGACAACTCTTGGATCATGTGTTTTGACCTGTGATTGCAGCTGAATGTGAGAGCCACCACTGCCTTATAGCTGGCGCTTTAGCATGACCTTCGTTTATTTGGCCTTTGGCCAAAGCCAGCTAAATGGTAGCCACGCAGCATCCGACGCTAGAATCAGCATCAGCCCTTGACCGAGCTCATCTGAAATGGAGTCGAATGTGAGTGCGAGGAACTTACGGGCTGACCTGGAGATAGGGCGAAAGCCTCATCAACGGGCGGCGCAAGCGGAGCCTCTTAAGATCGAATCCTTAGAATAGAGCGGAATTTGCGCTGCGAGTTCGGCGTTGTGAGTAAAGAATCTAATCTCGCGATTTGGGTTCGGATCTTTCCTCCTCGCCTCTTCCGCCGCCCCGACGACTTAACCTTCTTCGTTGGCGGGTTGAGACGGTAATAAGGCGTGATCACTGCCTTATTGCTCAAACGGCCCCACCAGAAGGGACCCTGCACGCTGCGGACGAGAATGGGACATGAACTGAAACAATAGGAGCATATGATACGATTTATGGATATGAGAGGACGGGGAAGATGAGTATGCTGACCGGAACTTTGACCAAAGTTGGCTATCTTTCTCGACGAGTCCCGAGGTTTCGTTTCCAGCGGGGCTTTCGAGACACCATCTCAAGCTGAGCGACGGTTCCCCTGATGGGTTTGGCGGCGGAGGGCTGATGGGAGAACTTTCATGGTGGAAGGAGGTGAAGGCCTCAGAGCAGCCGAGCGAGTAGACCTCGTGCTCGAGAGGGTGGGGGAACATCAGAGCTTGATCATTTCTGGCGTGGGGCGAGAAGGACTCTCAGCCAACGCCAACGCTATGGCGTTATTCATCGTTGAGATCAGTTCGGGCACTGAGAGAGCATGTAGACGATGCGGTCGGAGATGCTTGACCACATACAAGTTATAACCCAGCAGAGCGAGCGCTCCACGAAGATTCTCGGGGTGGTCAGTACCGAACGCCAGTGTCGATCCTTGTCGAGAGGTCATACTCCGTTCTGGCGCTGCGAAGAAGTAGCGTCCTTCCACGGCACAGTGGGAGGGGAAGATCGGAAATCACCAGAGGAGCGCCGGAATGCCTAGAAAAATAAAAAAAAAGCCCTCGGATGTCTCATTCGGGCTAAAAAGGTAAAGAAGCAAGGCTATGCTAGGGACACTGAGCCCCCTGTCCCTAAAGAAAACCAGCAGACTAACCAAAATACCCCAACCGTTGGGCGCGAGTTGAGAAAGGACACATTAAATGTTGCAAAACCTTTATGAAGGGATGCGGAGAAGCGGGCCGTTATCAGAGCCACTTCAAGAAGCACACCATCTTAGGCCTGAGACCACATAGAATTCAGCATTCGGGGACCACACGAGAGCAGCCAAAGGGAGGCTAGTAGCATGCGCGAAGATGGCCCGTATGAAGGAATGACCTTGCTAGGTCCCACCACCGGTTAAAACATCTTTGACGACAATCTTAGATAGACCCCCCCCCGGGGTATTTAATGATTCACTTTCCTACCCTTGTCCCGAGGGAAGAGGAGGCACATTTGGGGCATCTGGTTCAACTCCGACCGACGGTCGGAACACCGGCCGATTCGTCCGGAACCCGGCCCAATGGCAGAAGAGTCACCATCGTGCGAGAAGAAAGCGACGGACCCGTGATGAAGTAAATAATGAAAATAAATTCAGCTGACCCGACCTAGCCTCGTCGTATCGCCCCGAGACGAGAAAACAAAGACGCGGTGGACCCATCGACCAAGCAGACTATCCCAAGAAGGCAGCCCAGAGAAAGACTACGCAAGGCTGAGACAGGAAGACTAAGAGAAGGAAGTCCAAACTCGCTAAAGGAAAATAAAAGGTCCCAGAGTAGTGGCACACAAGACAGAGGATGTGAAAACAAGGAAGCGAAAATTCGGAGAAATGGCTTAGCGAAAACGTCATCATTATCATAAGACAAAATAGCGACCAGTACGCTAATCCATTTCGCGAGACGCGTGGAAATTGCACGGCGAGACCGCGCGTTACGACCCTTGCCACGTCATTACCTGAGGCTAGGCAATAAGGCTCGTAAGCCCACTTGCCATGCGAAATGTGGCAAGCATTGAGGCCATCGGCTAAACCCCGAAGGAGAACGTCTTGTTGGGCGTTTAGGTCTTTCTACGCATGACATTCAAGCCTTTGTCTGAAGCCAAAAATAAGGGCCCAACCTATTGGCCAAAAATGGGTCATGGGAGTCTCCGTAGGTACGAGAAAATAGAATAGTCCACACAATAATATATTATTCATGATGAAGTGAATCTAGTAGATAAGGGAAAGAAAGACAATAATAAGACATCGTCAGATCGGATCCCTCGAAGGATCCTAGATAAGGAAGGAAGATTATTCCGAATATTGCTCTTTATCATACCAATTCGGAGTACGATAATAACAAAAAATATCTCATCGATGAGGAATGAATCTGTCAATCGATTGGTTGAACATACACTATAAATACAAAGCCACCCCCACATCGGTGAAGATGCGCGATACTAAAGCGATCCCCAGCGGTCTAAGTATTCTCTTTTCTCTGAAGCGAGCTTAGGCATCGGACGGCCCGCAGTGACTCATCCCTTACGACCTTCTTCTACCCCTTGCTTTTGGAGGTGTCACGTCGAGCTGCGAGACCAACCGCTGGTGATCCTACCACCTCAGCCCGGAACTGATCAGGCTTTTTGCATCCCGGCTTGCCCGGCAATCGGGTCGAGTCTAGCATTTGCCTGGCTCAGACCCGAGTTCCGGTTGAAAAAAGCATCATCAAATACTAAAAACATGATCTACCAAGATGCAAAATTTAGTACATGTAGAATTTAATTTAATATCTTAGGCGGGGTTTGTTTTTTATACTTAATGCTGACTATAATTTTTTTAGTTTAATACTGAATAGTACTTAATAACATTAAGTATTAAGTTGTTTGTTTTTTAATATTGGATAGTGAGTAAGGATGATAATGAGGCGGATTATTTTGGATTTCTGTCCCACCCCAATCTTAATGGGATGAGTTTGATTTAACTGTAATCGGGTTTTTAGCGGGATTGAGTTTATTTTCTCAAATCTAAGACATGTAATCGGGTTTTTAGCGAGTTTGAGTTTATTTTCTCAAATCCAAGATGAGTTTGGGGCGGATTCAGGTATTGTTACTCCCGTCATAACTTGATTATATTTTAAAAATATTTTTTTATTATTTTATTTTATTCTTTAATATAAATAATAATAATAATTAGAATGTTTTTTAATAAATAATTTATAAAAATTCATAATATTTTAATAATAATAAATAATAAATGTATTAATTTTAATATAATAAAAATAAAAAGGAAAATATAAAAAAATAAAAAATAAAAAATAAAAACAAAAATCAAATGTAAACGGGGTGGGTATGGGAATTTTCTATATCTCGCATTTCAGATTATTAATTTTTTAATGGATTTGAAATTGAAAAAAATAAGCAATGAATTAGGGATGGGGCTACCTGATCCCAAACTCTCTCGTTGTAAATCCTAGTAGTGAGTGTTGTTAATTTGTACTTATTGTTGGATAATGATAAAATTTTTAACTATTTTTGAAAAATGACTTTACGAAATAGAAAAACCCGAATATTTTCATTTTACATTCAAAACTTTTAAAAGTGCAACAATAAATCATGAAATTTTTAAAAAACAAATAGCTTAAGTCAAAAAATAAACAACCCCTTAGACTCTATTTATTAACTTTTCTAAAAACTAGTTCTATGTACTTGGAACAAAAAAGAATTAGGAAATCATATTTGGTAATTTAAAAAATAGAAAATAACTTTTTATTCCTAATATAGAAAATAAAGTTCAATTTTAGATTTTTTTGAAGGATTAATTATATTAATTGTGTTTGACTTTTGGCTTACATTTGGTTATGCTTAAGCTTTATTTTGTTTCAATCATCTTGAATTTTGTTCAATCAGCGTTTCCGACCAATCAAACTCATTAGGAGTTAAAAAATCAGCAAATCGGACCACATGGCGTTACTTATCGTATAAAATTGACATGCGAGATGAAAGGACAATATTGTCCTTTTCACATTAGGGATTTTATTATCTATTTGTTACCGTAAAAAAAAAAATTGATAAAATTGGTTATTATAGAATTGAGATAAAAATAAATATTTTAACTACTATTAAAAATATATTTTAAAAATAATTTCAATGTCTAATATTTAAAAAATAATTGAACATATTTAAAATTTATTTTCTTTTAAGAAAAAGTTTCAGTATTAATCTCAATTACAAAATAGCTAATTTTATTGATTTTTTAATGTAACAAATAGATAGTAAAACCCCTAATGTAAAAATGATAAATTGATTGAACAAAAATTAAGAGTAAAATGAAAATTAAGAGTAATATTGTCCTTTGATGGATCGAGAAACACTTGATTGAACAAAAATTAAGAGTCCATACACTTAATTGAACAAAAATAAAGTTGAGATATCAAAATAAAAAAAATCCAAAAGTTAAGAAACAATTTATGTAATTAATCCTTTTTTTAATTGTTTCTTATTCTTAAGATAAAGTAGGAAAATATATTTAATAATAAAAAATGAAAGATATATTTTTTTCTTTTTTAATATCTATAGATAATTTTTTGTTCTTAAAAAACATAAAATGCTTGTTCCCAAAAAAAAAAAATTATTTTTAGCTGTTTTCATTTATTTTTTGAAGATTATTTTAAAAATAAGTTTTACAAATACTAAGAAGGATTAGAAATGAATTACTACAACTCAAAATTATTTTTAAATATTTAAAAATATAAAATATATATTAATAACATTACAAGTCCTAAACAAGCCTCTTTTAAAAAAGTCATAAATAAACTTCTCTGTTTAAAATAGTAGAATAATTTTTTTAAACTATTTTCAAAAATCACCCTCCAAATATTACATGATACATTTTCTTAGGATAGATTTTAGTTGTTTTTCTTCTTTTTTTTTTTGTGGTTGTTTTGAAAAAATAATTTATTTAAAAAAAATATTTCAAAACATTTAAAATAAGTTGAAACCTTCTTCAATAAAAAAGCGGTTGTAAAACCCGAGAAAATTAGTAATTTTTAGGAAAAATGGCAAAATAATAATAATAATAATAATAATAATTGTCATAATGGTTCAGAGAAATCAGAAAATTCTCTAGATATCGAATGACAAAACGGATTGCGTCGTTGGATTCATCTTGCAATCCAATGACCCAGAAAAGTTTCGTCGAATTTTGAGACAGTCAGAATATTTTTATGATTTTCTGGTATAAATGATACACATATTGTGCTAATTCCAAAGAAACAACATATAGAAACAATGGATGACTTGAGACCCATCTCGTTGTGTAATGTGATATATAAGATGGTTGCCAAGCCTTTAGCAAAGAGATTAAAAATCTGTGTTTCGGAAAATTATTTCACCAACTCAAGGGGCCTTTATTGCAGGGAGATCAATTAGTGATAATATCTTAATGCCCTATGAAGTTTTGCACTATCTTCATAGGAAAACACAAGGTAAAATGGGATATGCTGCTTTGAAAGTGGACATGGCTAAGGCCTATTGTGGGTATCATGGGCTTTGGCCTAGGCCCTTCAATCAACGAGGGCCATTAAACCAGAGGCGATATCTGAGCGCAATCGTGCCCCGTTCTGGTGGGCCAGACATACTTCTCGGTCGGGGCGGAAGATATAATGCACAGGTATAATCTTTCTGGTCATTCTGCAATCTTTAGAGCGGGAGTGACCTCTCGGCTTGAACAAATGGCAGCTATAAGTCACACATGTAACTACCCTGATGGTGGTCAAACACATCATGGAGCAGAAGATGCGGGCAATTTGGCTACCCTAACGTCACTCTTTGCTTATAGATAATACACAAAGAGGTTTGAATGAAAGAGTCTTGAAACCTTATAACTAAATAATCAGCTACTTGTGTTCGTAACACTTCCCAAGGGCACACCCTCCCACATGATGTCACTGTGATTTGTCCGTTTACTCAAATACATGAAATTTCATTTGTCTACAAATTCAGAAATTCGACTATATCTAGCACTAGGCGGAGGCACCGTGCCTAGGCATGCACTAAGTGAATCAGGTAATGTCTAGACATGTCATGCCCAAGGCCAGAACATAGTGCTGGCGTCTAGCAGTAGAAAAGCTTATCAAGTTTTTACTCGTTCTTAGGAAATTGCGGTATTTTATGCTAATATCAATACTAAGTGCTTCTTTGGTACTTCACAGAATTCATTTGATCTTAGTGTGTTTCTATTTTAGGATGATTTTAAATGCATAGAAAACTAGAAACAGACCCTACATACTGTATGTTCTTCCTCATCCTTTGCCCAACAAGGTCGTCAAGGGCGAGCCGACACTTTGTTTTTGTAGACCTTCTAAAGTCGTTGCAGGAGGTTCTTCCCAGGTGGAGCCCACTCCGAACCCATATTTACCACATTTTGCTATCCAAAAACACAGTTCTTATCCCATTTATATTGCATGAAATGCATGAATTATATTTGAACTCCTCGAAGGAGAACCAAATTAGGGCAGTTTGGCTACCTAAAGGGAAGAACAGTCATAACACGCAAACAAAAAGCCACCTTCCTTAGTTTAGGAAGGAAATAGATCTACTTCCATGGCTTGGACTAACATCCCTCCTCCATAAAAGAAGAGGGGGTGACACCATAGAAGGTAAGAGACTCTTGACTGAAAAAGACTAATTCTTTCACTCTCCAAATCCCCAGATCTGACTTAGGCATCGGAGAGGTGACGGGTGCACCACCGTCGTCTTCTTGTTTGTTTTGTAGGTACATGCTGGCAAGTTGATGCTCTGACGATATAGTGACTCAGAAAATTCAGGAGACTACAATTGACGTCGTTTGTGGGAACGACCAAGCAAAAAATCTCATCGACGATTTGCGAGGGATTGGTTGCATCCGCTTTCAAGTGATCGCCTATCCCCTGAAGCTTTGGTAGTTCCCAATCAACCCACCGGACCGTCGGACTCTATCATCATGACTAGCAATCCAGCGAATCAGTCCCTCGAAGATCAGTTTCTTCGCTGGCGCCAAGATATGGAGGCAAAGCAGGAGGCAGGCTGAGATAGATGAGATTGGCTGCAAAGCGTGTTGACCCGTCTGCGGTAGAAAAAGCGATCGCACAACGGACTCACAGAGGGTGAGCGGTTGAAAATGTACGAGGAGTGGCCACGGCGCAGTTAAACAAAATAAAGGTAAGGAGCCTATCCATTGGGAAGGCGTATTGCAGCGGATGGCGGTTATCTTGTGACTCCACACAGCCGGTTATTTACTCCCGAAGAATAATGTGGTAGAGTTGAAAGGCCCCATGACATTCTAGTCGATCCATTAGCGACATGCCTCGTGATTGGGAGAAATTCGTGGCGGCGGTCGAAGCGCCCTAAAACATACGTGGCAGGGTGAGGCACCATCACTTCCGTTCAAGTATCCGGCCTTTGGAGAACCACCCGTCCAGTTTATGCCTGTACCTACTGCTATCCGAGGACTTGAAGACATGCTGTCATCCCCATTAGGGCAGCATATCTTGAGTTATGAGCCACCCCACGGCTTTGCCATACCACCATTTTCCATGTATGATGGCTTCTCTGACCCGTACGACCACATGTTGCACTTCAACTAGGCGATGATTCTTAGCGCAGGGAATGAGGGTGTCTTACGTGCGAGGTATTCACGACCCGACTGAAGGACCACTACGGCTTGGTTCCATAAACTCTGAGAGGGATCCATAAACTCGTTCGAGTCGTAAAAATTTATAACCGTTTCCTAATACTTATCTTTCAATCCGTGAGGAAACATTAGTTCACTACAAACCATTTTCAAGCGGGAGGATGAGTCTATGTGGGACTTCACTAGGAGATTTGGACAGGCTGTCCAACAAATCTACGCATACAACATGGATGTGGTCCTCCAAAACTTTCGAAGAAGCTTTGGACCGACTACCCCTTTCTTCCAATTGTTATCACTAGACCCGCATCTAATGATGGAAGCGTATGGAGGCGACAGGTACTGCAGGAGGTGATATTCGGGCGACCTCCTGGAGACGGTGATGATTCTGCCCGAGGAATATCAAGCAGGCGAAGGGAGCGGCGGGCAAAGGGGAGCGGACTAAGGACCGAGCTCTTGGGAACAATTGGAAAGGAGAGGAACCTCCACATTTTACCCAGACATCCTACTACAGACTCCTCCCCCTTATCTAGGATCACCCTGACTACTTCTGGCATCCACTAATTCGATTGAATCCCGAGCAACGAGATTGATCTCTGAGGTGCGATTACCACAGGGACCACGAGCATGAAACTAACAGATGTCGGACTCTGAAGTTCCTAGTGGAGAAACCTTAATCCAGGCAGCCCTCGGAGGATATATAGGAGTTCGCCTCGCCCAAATAGAAGCGCAGGTAGCTAAAGAATAGCGACCAGTTCAGGCTCACGTCGGGCGACCCACCATTAATTACATATTGGGAGGCCCAGCCGACAACTAGTATCAGTCCAGTCATCAGAGGAAAAACCTCTGGCGACCAGTTGAGGCAGGGTGAACTTATCGATTCCCAGGTAACAGGTAAAGCAATACAATTTGGTTGATGGCCCCATACCTTTCCTCCTGGCAGTCGAGTTATCTCCACACCATGATGCACTTGTTCTTACTTTATGCATTAACAATTTTGATGTACATAGAGTGCTCGTTAACCCTAGCAGCGCTGCCGACTTGTTGCTACTTCTAGCCTTCAGACAGATTAATGGGGCAACTACACTAACCGTGGGCGATATTGCTCTCCCTGTCAAGGCGGGGTTGGTTACTCAACAAGTTTTATTCTCAGGGTCGAAGACTTGGGGCCATACAATGCTATCGTTGGTCAGGCCTAGCACGTTGCATGCTAAAGCAATACCCTCAACCTACCATCGGACGATCAGTTACCTAACTAGTGCCGAACATATTGACCTCTTGAGCAACCAGTTAGCAGCTCGCCAATGCTATCGGTTGTTGCTACATGAGCATGAGAAAGGTGAAAGCTCCAACAATCTGGCCACCGAGTCACAGTCCCCAGAATAGCAATCACAGTTCGTCGCCTGGGCAGGAAAGGAAGACAGGGAACAATTAGCTATGGATCCCTTGGAACCAATACTCCTGGGCGGGCCGGATAAGCACACTTATGTCAGCTCCCTCGCGTCCGAAGAGGAAAAACAATAATTGCAACAGGTTTTGCTTAGTAACATTGACATATTCGCCTAGACCCACTCGGACATAACCGGCATTAACCACTACATGCTTCTGTCATTTGAATGTTATCAGATAATCGGAGCCAGTTGAATGAGTAAGGCGTTTCCACCCGAATCGCCATCAAATTATTCAGGCTGAGGTAGATAACCTTTTGGACGCAGGGTTCATCAAGGAAGTCAAATACCCGGAATTCCTAGCTAATGTGGTGGTGGTACCAAAGAAAGGTGGTAAGTGGAGAGTATCGTAGTATCTAGATCTCAATGGCGTTTGCCTAAGACGGCTTCTGAATTACCGGATAGATAGATTGTCGGCGTGTCTTCGGGCATGGTATCTTTGTCATTCTTGGATACCTTCAGTTACCATCAAATCCCGTGCTATCGGCCCAGATTACGGAGAAAACAACCTTTATCACCACAGCACGAGACTCTTACATTTATAATGTAATGTCGTTTGGGTTAAAGAATGCCAGGGCGACTTATCAGAGACTGGTGACCGAGATGTTTAGACCATTGCTGGGTAAAACCATGGAGGTATATATTGATGATATGCTAGTAAAGTCAAAAACGCAGGACCACACTGCGCACAAGAAGCTGATCTCCTCAGGCATACGACATGAGCTTCAGCCTTAAAGTGGGGATGAAGCAAACCTTGCCCGACTTAAGGCTATCCCCAGAATCCATGATACAGTTAGAAAAAGGGTACAATGACTGTCAGGTAAGTTAGCCACCTTGGAGCCGATTCATTTCTCGGTTCATGCATTGTCTAAAAAGCCATTTTACCACCCTTAAGTACGTCGAGCAGGCAGATGAAGAGTGTGATCGGACCTTGGTTAGCAATTAGACAACATCTAGCGGAACCCTCAGTTGTATGAAGCCCCAGCGGAGGTCGGGTGTGGCAGTGAACTCGCGGAATATTTGTGGATGTCGGGTAACTGGAGCACCACTCATAATCGGGCGAGTCTCCTTTGTACGGGGAGCTCTACCTAAGGTACAAACCTGTCCCAACAAGTTCTGATGACCACAGGTCCCGTATGAATAAAAATGGTAAAATGGCCCTTTGAATTTTTGCATCCAATACTCTCATCAAATTTATCAACCAAATATATTACACGGTTCAAGAGTTAACACATTACTCTTAATAAAAACATATATTAAAAGTTTACAATTTCTAATACATGTTATACAATAATATCAAAGCCACAAGTCGGCTTTCTTGGCTTTCTGCTTGGCCTCCCCAGTGAGTGTCATGTCCCAATCGCTCCCTGTACATGAAATGGTGATCCCTCGATAGGGTGAGCAAAGCCCAGTAGAGATAATTTCCTACATGGGTTGCTCCCGCTAAGTGCACATGCATGACAAATAATCGTATTCGGCTTGATTTCGTGAGCCTCTTAGATAATACATACCCGAGCCCATGTCTCGAGTCCTCAGGCGCTCCCTACTTTTGTACCCTAAGCCAATATGTGAGTAAAAACATCCCGATTTTCACAACAAAGCTTTGTTCTTGAAAACTTACTACAGTTCGGTAAAAATATTGGACTACCCTCATTGGTGTTGGATAACTCTCCGAAATACCATGGTCCTCATCCTGGTGATCCGTTGGACGTCCCTCTTACAAGGCAATTCTTCGAAAATCTTCCGTCAAATTCCTTCAATACAAACATTTTCATTTTTGTTTACTTCCACGCCATGCACTCACACCCACATTCTAGGCCGTCCCTGTACAGATACACAATGCATTACTAATTCCAAATAATTTATGCTAATACAATTCACATGCATATAGTTAACATAATTTTACTCACAAACAATCCTCATGTTATTTAATTTCACATCAATAATACCAAAATTGTAGCTCACATGAGTCAATTAGGCAAACACAAACAATTCATTTTGAATCACTCAAATATCATAAAAATCACAATCGAATTCAAGTATTATTCACGTGAATGTTGAAACCCCTGCACTATTCACGTCACACAAATAGGAATTTTCTCTACTCCTGGCTCGTAGCTTTCGAGATCGAATTTACGCTAAAACAAGCTCCTTAACATTCCTAACTATTTACATGGCTCTTAGCCAAAAAGAATAACACAAAGAGTAGCATCCCTACCTCGGAGTTGTCTAACTCCACCAAATCGGTGCCCACGCGTAGCCTCCGCCGCTGCAGAACAACTTCTTACTTTGCTCCGTCGAGAACCGACGGTCCACCTATTGAATCTGCAGAGAAGGCACACCTTCCTAAACTCAAAATCCGCACCTCACGCATCTCATTTCCAACCCTCACGCTGTCTTTAATTTGGAGAAGATCACTATTCCAAGCTCATTCTATTCACAATACAATTCAAATAATTCCATCATGTCCTCTTCTTCTAGATTTTTGACAATTAGCACTATCTAGGCCATCCATTTAATCCTCTCTACTCTACGCAATACGCTGGTTACTACGCATACGTAGATATGACTCTTTGTCACACACATGTCTCTCAAACCCGCTATGACCACACTCCTAAGGCTCGAAAACGTGAAATCCGATTGTCCTTAATTCGACGGGTAGTTGATTTCGTTCAGATGATTCCAACGATGAAATTCGCTTCATCATCCGAGATCTAAAAAATTTCGGATTTTTGCACTCTAAATTAATTATATTTTAATTTTTTTTCCTAAAATCGAATTTTCTCGTGTCTTACATTCTCCTCTAAAAAGGAATTTGGTCCCGTGAACAATCACAACAACTCATACATGAACAAACGTGCACTATACCATGCATGTAAACTAGTCATTTAAGTATTAAACGACTAAAACCACGACCTTCATCCCTAAACAAGAAGTGGATATATATATTCGTGACGTGTCCCTCGCTCCCACGCTGACTCTCCACCCACTGCTGCCATAGCACCCCTCACTAGCCCCTCACACCCGCCCGCAAAACCCGATCCTACATCCACAATGCACACCCGGTCCCTCCTCAAAGGTCTCATCCGTGTCAACCCCACTTCCCTAATTCACTACATGAGCCTGATCTAGAGTGTACCCTCTGGAGTACGGAGACGTTGAAATACCCTCACGGACTGACACGCCTGACAGAACGCCTAACCGGGTATCGCCATGCCTACCCTCGAGTATCTCGCGGCCCAATAAACCCTTGATACTTTCCCCGCTAACCCCGACCACTCTCTCTTAGGCATCACCTTTAAGAAGACGTGATCACCAACTCGAACTCCCCAAGGGTCGACGTCGCACATCCGCAGAGAGATGGGCTTCCTCACTCTGGCCTCCAGCCATGAGAAGACGCTGTCATATCAAGCTCACCTTCCTGAGTCTCTATCTCGATCGTGACCGCTGATGGGCTCCTCTCCCACTCCTACCCAACATAACTGATCTCGTATGGCCCACTCATACAATGCCTCATATGGAGCCATCTGTATACTCGCTTGATAATGTTGTTGTAGGCAAATTCCACTAAGGGAAAGTGTTCTTCCCAACTACCCTTATGATCCCGGACGCATGCTAGCAGCATGTCCTCTAACACCGTGATATAATCCACACAACATGTAACCCACACAACCCCCGCTTGTAACCGACCTTCCCAAGGTCATAACCACCGATAATCCAATGGACCGTCACATCGAACCTATGTCATGAACGACATCTATATACCGAGCCCTACCGGGCCAACAACAATTCCAATGCAATTTCCAAAGGGGTATCCAAATCTCGAATACCATCTCTTATCACTCAACTCTAAGTCTACGTGATAATCAATCGCAGCCATCTCTCGGGTAATAGAACTTTTCGATCTACACTGCGAGCCTCTTACATCCACACGTAAATTTCGACATCTCCGCGTGGGCCCCCTACACCCACACGCACTCTCCTTTGATTTCTCCACGGGTCTTGACCCACACGTAGATTTGATAACTCCACTGGTCTCTACACCCACACGAATTCCTTGATTTCCTCCACGGGTCTCTTACACCTACATAGAGATTTTATAACCCACGAGTCTCTTACAGCACCCACACGTAAATTGATACTCCCATGTTTCTAATATTAATCTTTGCAATGTCACAACACCGATACTACCGCGGGTCTCCTCCAATTCTAACTCCAGGCTTCTCACCCATAGGGATTAATGACCCTCTTGCTTTGCCAAACACACTTTAATTACTTTCATTTCGATTCAACTATAAGTCTCACTGACGTAGTCCCAAAGACAAACCCAAACTTCACACCCACCAAGAAATTTCGCGAATCGACCATACCAGCGCACCCACACCCGACTCGACGCGATGTTACCGCACATGAACGCAATGATGCCATACTGTGACACCCCAATCCCGGGGTCCACCATGAGCAAAATCTCGAAGATCCCTAACCTGCAATCCCGACTCCATCAGTCATCCCACATCCAGTGCAGCATCCACACTGCCTCTAAAGGCCTCAAACCTCTAAGCCCAAAAACCTATCACACAAGATGCATTAATGAACATGATGCATTAGAAAACAAATGCAAGTATAAACGTGATCCCGCATGTCCAAATTGATCCGCATGTCACCCTCCGCATCCCATGAGACCTCCGCCCCGCTAATCTCAGCCATATGCCTAAGCCGTGGCAATGGTAACATCGCTATCCGCCAGCCCACCAACTCTATGCTGCAATTCCCTGCTCAACTCGACCTAAGCTCTAGGCCTTGGTCATAGTGGATCTGGCTCCCGCAAGTACTAGGTGCTCTGGCGGCACTCCCGGGAATTGATACCGGTTCCCCGACACATACTAAAGGAGGAACAAACTGTGTCCCTCCCCGTCCTATCACTGACCGGGATCATGCACTGTCCCAAACCTTGGATCCTTGTCCGAGGGCAATCCCTCCTCATATGTTCGGGTTGCTGGCAATGGTAGCACACCCATCCGCCCCATCCCGACCGGGCAACCCTAACCCTCGTCTCACTGATGATCGGGACAAAGGTGTCCCATAACCTGGGATTCTGCCTCCTGGACAACTCAGGAAAGTGTCCAGTCACGGCGTAACACATCATCCCCACTCCGACTAAATGTCCCATCCTGATCTTGGTCCTGATAACCTTGGCCATGTCTTTGAGGTCCGTCGTGCGAATTAAGTCTTCTCATTCTTTCCTCGGTCGGGAAGAAGATGGATCTCCTTCCTCCCAGAAGTACCAAGACCCATATCTTGATGCCTCCTGTATGTCATCTACTCCTCCCCGTCATCCGGCTGCACTAGCCTCGTGCACAGCGCAGCCGCAATACTCCACAAATTCCCCGCAAAGCCCGATCAGCCTGGTCGGGTCAAACTCTGGTGGAGCCCGATCAAGACTTCGCGGATGACTCCTCTACGCCTTGTCCTCGCCCTCGACTAGTCATCTACACATGTCAAATGGTAAGTTAATTCTAATGCAATATCTCTAAGGCTTAATCACAGCCCCGAGACACTATTCATATACAGAAAAATATTTCATACATAGAAAAATATTTCATACATAAATGTCCTCTCGTGATTCATGTGAAAATGCAAGACAATAATTCAATATATTAAATCATATGCAACAAAAATTTTATTTTAGAAATTTTCATTTTGAAAGATTTTTATTTCATTTTATTTTATTTGATTTTTTTTTTTTTTGAAAAATCTTCGTGAACAGCAAGGCTCATGAATGTGTGATTCATGAACAAGGTCTCCAACACAAAGTGGACTCCACAAGATAATTAGGTGCACCAGTGCATGCACTTTGACTCGTTATGCGTGACGCCGCACGCCTCGGGCCGGCCGTGGTCGTGGCACACCAGCGCCGTGTCGCGCTCTCCCCGGCCGTGAGCCGTGGCCTTCCCCGATCAGACATGCGAAACAAGGCGCACGCCTAGCCGCGGTCGCAGCCGCGACGCCCGATCAGACACGCGGGTTGCGGTCAAGAGCGGCCGCGGTCGCAGCCCCTCGCCGGGCCGTATTGTAGCACAGTCTCTGGGCCGTGTCGCAAGATTGTATCACTGACACGCCAGAGCGACTAAGTTTTCCTTCCCGCACGATACAATCAATCAGACGCGACAAGAGAGCACCGCCATCGAGGCGTGTCACACATAACTGCTATATCGTGACCCATCCCCATCCATCCAGGCCGTCGCTCCTGTCATGATACAACTCACTCACCCCCAACCAAGCCGTGCACGCGAGGGCTGACGGCTGTGTCGTGGCCTCCCTTGGCCGTGTCGTGGCCTCCCTTGGCCGTGTCAGGTCAGATCGGGCTCCAAATGACCGTGATCGTGGTCGACTCATGCGCGCCTGTGCCCATCTCCTGTGCCCCGTCTCGTCAGCCCGTGTCATACACAGCCTTGATGGCGGTGACTCACACTTAGAAAATGGGCAAGAGTCGCACCACTTCCCCCGCAAATTTTTTTTTCATTCCAATGGCATCGGAAATACTGTAAAAAAAATATATATATATATATATATATAATTTTTTTCATTCCTCAAGAAACTACAACAAATTTATTAAAATTTATTTCTATTTACTTTGTTATGTCAATTTTACACAATCGAAACCTTAGAAAAAATCTCTCTTCTCATCATTTTTCATCTGAAGAGCCTCCTTGCTACTCCATAAATGCAGTAGCTCTAGGCCATCAGACTCATAGAACTCAAAATTTTATGGGTTAAAATTTTACCTTTTCAGGTAAAACCTGAAAGATTTTCTTAACTCCAAATTTTTATGAGTTAAAATTTCCACTCCTTTTCTTGTGCAAAATCGAGATTTTCCGTAGTTTCACAACACAATCGCTTATGTTCAAAATCTGAACTACCATATCTTAAAATTATATATATATATATATATATATATATATATATATTTCGCTCAATTCGACCATTTTGCCAAAATTTTCGAACACCTGCTATTATATTTTCACTAGTGTTTAACGCTTTCCTATGCTACCTCGCAGCATACAACTACACGATTCATACAACACATGATCACTTCACACAACAATCATCCATGTTATGCACACCACTCACATAAAAACACAATGCATGTAGCTATAATCCTATCCCACTGCCTAGTAATCACATACCTAACCCTCAATATATCAGCTTTACCAAGCTGTGATGTTCTTACACCTTATGACCATGGCCTAAGCCCAAGTCCCTCAAGCCCTAGGCACTCGTATACCTAAACTCTGATATCAAGCCGTGACGCCCCATAACCGGGGGTCCGTTGACAACCCGTCAACCCGCGGAATATTCGTGGATGTCGGGTAACCCGACACCCACTACATGGTAAAATCGGGCAGTCTCCTTGTACGAGCCTCACCCAAGGTACAAACCTATCCCAACAGAAGTTTACAATGACCACAGCAATTCATACGAATAAAACGAAGAAACCCGCCACCAAATTCTCGATCAATACTCATCAAATTATATCCCAACCAAATATATTACATGGTTCAAGACTTAACACATTACTTTTAATACAAACATATATTAACAGTTTACAATTTCTAATACATGTTATACAACAGTATCAAAGCCACAAGCTCCGCTTAACATGCGGCTCCCAGTGAGAAGGTCGCTCCCGACGCTCCTCAGACTCAAATGGTGATCCTCTCGACAGGTGAGCAAAGCCCAAGAGAGAGATAATTTCACGTTACTCCCACCCAAGGCACATGCATGGCAAACAATCACATTCAAGCACTCCATGAACCCACTCGAATGTCTACATGCCCAACTCATGTCTCGAGTCCCCACCGACTTTAAGCACATGCCTGGGCTTCAATAGTGCGAGTAAAACATCCTGCTTTCATAACAAAAGCTTTTTGTTCTGAAAACTTACCACCGAGTTTCAAGAAAATATCGACTACCCTCCGTGGTGAATCTTGGCCGATAACTCTCCGAAATAGTCATGGCTCTCATCCGAAGTGATCCGTCGGACGCCCCTCCAAGGTACTCCTTCTGAAAATCTTCCGTTGAAATTCCTTCTACAAACATTTCATTTTTTGTTTCATTTCATGTCATGCACTCACACCTAATATTCTAGGGTCTAGTGCATATGGAATGCATTATGCCCACCAATTCCAAATAATTTATGCTAATATACATGCATAGGTCAACATAATTTACTCACAACAATCATGTTATTCAATTTCACATCAATAACACCAAAATTAGCCTGCTACGGGCTAATTAGCAAACACAAGCAATTCATCTTGAATCACTTAACATCATAAAAATCACACCGACCACGCATTCATTCACGTGAATGCTGAAACCCTCAGTGGTGCACTGTTTACTAGCCACACAAATAGGAATTTTCTCCACTCTGCTCAGAGCTTTCGAGACCGACCACTACTAAAACAAGTCCTTTAACATTCCTAACAATTTATACATATTCCAAATAAAGACAACACAAGAGAAAGATCCCTACCTCTTTGATTTATTCGAACCCTGACCAAATAGGTGCCTACGCGTAGCTCCTCGCCTGCAAACAACTTTACTTCTTACCTTCACCGAGAACCGACGGTCCGATCTGCCGGGACCCAGAGAGATGGCCACTTCTCTCTCTAAAACCCCAAATTTGCACTCACTACCCATTTCAAGCCTCAATGCTTTTGGTCTTTTAATTTGGAGAAGATCATTATTCCAAGTTTGTCTTATTCATTAACAATTCAAATAATTCCCATCATGTCCCTTCTTCTAGATTTTTGACACTTGGCACTATCTAGGCCATCCATTTCATTCTCTCTCTACTCATGCAACATGTGTCATATGGGTACATGTAGTAGGTGACTTTTGTCATATCAAATGTCTCTCAAAACTCCATGACAGACCCAACACCTCTGCTCCTCGAAATGAAATTCCATTGTCTTAATTCAATGAAATCTCGACGCAGTAGCTAGATTTTCCTCATGAGACGATTCCAACGGTGAAGTCCGCTTTCTACTCATCCGAGACTCCAGAAAAATTTCTCGGATTTTACCGAAATGACTATTTTCATCTCTTTCCGAAAAAATTTGAATTTTCCTCGGTCTTACACTTGCTAGCCCCAAGGCTTCATAGACACTCCTTCATGTATTTATTGCTCTTGATGTCACAGTGCTTTTCCATCCTCGTTGCTCAAAGAAGGTGAGGATGGAAGGCAAAAGCCAATGTTCCTCACAAGAAGTCCTACCGAATGCATAAACCGTATACAAATTGACTCGAACAAGTCGCTTAGCTCTCCTCGGATGGTAAATCCAAGAAGCTTTGGCCCATACTTCAAGCATCACCCCATTGTGCAAAGCAATCAATCTTCCTCTCCCCAAGACTATACCACAAGCCTGACTTATCCCGAGAATAACTCACATGACCGAATCCACAATACTTCAGATCCTATATAAGCCAAGGTTAGCTAAGAAGGGGCAGGTCCTGGCCGACTTTCTAGCAGAAGTCCCCCAACCTGAGATAGGCTCTGCCAACTTAAATTGGTAGACTCTCAGTGTAGATTAGGCATCTCGACAAACAAGGGCTGGCATTGGCCTGCAATTAAAATCCTCGGCCATCCTGACTGGGATTGAATTAGCAACTGCACTATTTGCCAACAAGCTTATAATTCGGAGTGATTCCCAATTGGTGGTAGGGCAGGTAAATGCAGAATATGAATCCCGGGATCCCCGAATGGTGAAGTATGTAACTCTGGTTAAGCAACGGCTGGCCGGTCCTTCAACATGGAAGCTCGAACATGTTCCCAAGGACTCTAATGAAAGAGCAGACGCCTTAGTCGCCGTTGTTGTGTCTCTACCTATAACAAAAACAATATTTATGCCCATATTATCACCGGATTCCCAATAGCTCATCCGGTAAGCTGTGTGGGCTTAAACCTCCCTCTGACGGACCCCTATAGCACAATATATCAACACGAGAACTCCCTAACGGTAAAGGACTATGCCTCATAAGGTTCGAGTCGACCGCCGTATTTTCCTTAATCGACGGGCAAATATTCAAACGACCGAACGAGCCTTCTATCCGAAATGCTTAACCACTGTAACGCGGCCGCATGTGTCGCCGACCGCACGGGGCGGATATGTGGGCAACCATCCGCCGCAGTAACTCTAGCAATACGCAGCCCACACCTCAGGTATTATCGCCAACCATGAAGTTCGACGGGTCAGCCGACACGCACGCGAACGTGACCTGTCAACGACGGGCTCCCATCTTAAGATCGTCAGCTCAAGATCTAACATCTCTCTCAAGCCCATGACCCTTCGCTCAATGGGGAATTGACATAGTAGGGCCACTCCCTACCGCCCCGGCTCAGAAAAAGTTGTTGCTAGTATCCACTGATTACTTCAGCAAATGGATGAGGCTGAGGCTTTTGCATCAATCAAAGACAAAGAAGTCAATAGTTTATCTTAGAAAATATCGCTTTGTCGCTGGTATTCAAAGATAATCAGATTTGCATTAAACGGGCCCCAATTTGACAACTGGGTCTACAGAAACTTCTGCTAGGAATTGAAAATAAAGAACTTATACTCCACCCCCCGGTATTCGCAAAGCAATGGCCAAGCAGAGGGTTCCAACAAAACCCTCGCTGACACTTTAAAGAAACGATATCAATGAGCTAAAGGCAAATGGGTGGACAAACTCTCGTATCCTCACTTGATGTAACGACCGCCCCGCTGCACTCAAACCAGATATCCCCTTCGCACTTACTCTACTGGATGGAAGCTATAACCCTACGTAAATAGTATGCCTACGTCCGGGCGATATACTCCGACATTGAGCACGGTTCATAGTCAAGGACCTAGACACGATGGATGAATCACACAGACAAAGAAACCATACTGATAGCATCCTACCACCGTCTAATACCGGAAAATCTATACAATGTACGCCAGAAACCCCGAAAGTATAAAGAAGAGACCTAGTCTTAAGGAAAGTCTTCGAAAACACAACCGATCTAGTGGCAGGAAAGTTTCAGTTAACCTGGAAGGGCCATATATATTGTAACCTCTCGAGCTCAGAATTCTGACCATGCTTTAGATAAGCTAGATGGAACACCCATACCCAAAATGTGGAATGTTATACACCTCAAAAGGTACTATCAATAAAAAGATGATTTTTCTTCTAACTATATCTTTATTGCATAATCTAAGTTATAAAGTCCGGATGGCGCTAAAAGCCCTGTCTGGCCTAGTATGGTTAATGCCCAGCTGGCTCAGAATAAAGTCCGGATGAAGCTAAATGCCCCGTCCAACCCAGTATGGTTAATGCCCAATTGGCTCAGAATAAAGTCTGGATGGCGCTAATGCCCTGTCCGGCTCAGCATGGTTAATACACAGTTGGCTCAGTCTAACATCTGGATGGCGCTAGAAAGTTAATGCTCTATCTGGCCCAGTAAGGATGATCTCCTGTTGGTTTAATCTAAAAATTCGGGTAAAATTGATGTCCCCCCAAGTTTAATTCAGTCAATGCCCGGCTGGTACACTCCAAAGCCCGGATAGGGAAGAGTGTAAACGAACCAAGGGATAAATACCAACCTGACTATAACATACTAGTATAACATCAACGCCACCCAGGCTAAGAAAATGAACTACTCGATTAATATGGGAATCGCAAAGTCGCTTCATTAAGATCTCTAATTACACTTATCAAAATGTCCGGATACGGAACGGGGGCAAAGGAGCAAGGCTGGGCAGGCAAGCATAGAATGTTGTCCCTAACTCTCGCCAGATGCACTAGGCTCCTCCATCTCCCCAGATAGAGAACCAGGGTTATCACCTACCTTAATCCCAGGGACAGAGGAGCACTCGACTCCACTATCGTCCGCCTGGCTAATAGAAGCTTCACCAGAAATGTGCAAATGGGGATACCAGGATTAACAAAGAACTCTGGAGTTAATGGATATGTCGTGTCCAGCATCCCGGTTGGAATCCCAAGCTTACTCCGACAAATATTATGTTCAAAGGCATAGCAACCATAGCCATAATTAAAGATAAGTTCAAAGCCAACGTCATACTCCGCTTCCAAAGCCTTCTTTTCTTTAGAAACCTCTACGCGGAAAGCTGACAACTCGTCTTTGCTAGCTCTAACCTCTACAAGCAAGGAAACTCGCTCATCGGTCAGACGGCTAGCTTCCTCCTCCGCCTTCCGCCAAGCCTCTCAAGAAGTAGCCAACGCCTGCTGAGCCCCGTCTAACTCAAACTCCACTTTCAGCCGAGCATCCTCCCGCAATCCAAGCATGCGCTGACTCGGCTAACTCAATTCCACATCCGCCGGCGCCGCCCACACCGATCTCCAAATGGGCCATCGCTACTTTACGACGAGCAGCTGGCCTCTCTCCGTTTCAAAGACGAACTGCCTATCAACAACTTCTCTAGCCTCCGACTCCAAGCGCCTCGACTTTGACTCTGCCTCCATTAAGGAAGCACCCAATGCCTTTTTGTCAAAAAACGCCGACTGGGCATAGAGCAATAGCCTCTCCGCGTCCCTCAGCCGGGTCTAAAATTCTCGATGCTGGAAGGCCATGTTCCGAATAGTAGCAACAGCCTGCGAAGAAACATATTAATGATTTGACAATAACTAAGAAATAATACTAGAACATATAGTGCTTCCAAGATTACTAGTTCCTGACTTAGAAATCACAGCCATGGAACTCGCATCCCATCTTCAATTATTTGCTAGATCTTCTTAATAGTACTAAAGATGGATCGTAGATATATACTTTTCGGGCTCGCCTTCCTAGCTTGAAACAGATATAGGCATCCGCAACATCACCGGGTATAGATCGTGCAACTGGTCAACCGGCGATTCGCCTCGATTGAAGGGCCTCCACCGGTCAATGATCTCCTAAGCACCCTCTAAATTGGAACCGACACTCCTCCATGGGGGCAAATGGGCCACGAGGAGGGAGATAAGAATCTGCAAGAACATGCCATCCGAAGCAGCGGCCTCCCGTGTCCGGGCCAGGTGTACTGCTCTATCCTGGTCAAGAATCTGGTCGTTCCGTGGGACACTAATTCGATATGCGGAACCAAAGAAGCCTCTTTGGACTTCACCAAGGTAATGTTTTCCAGGGCCGGCTGGTCATTCAAACCCATCTCAGGCGAGCCTGGGATGACGATGGCTTGCACCTCCGAAACCTCGTCCAAGCGAGGTTGGCCCGAGCCTCCAACCACTTCTGAGGGCATCGCAGCCTATGCCCATGAAATCATCTCGCCCGCTCCGAGAGCAAAGAAATTGTGAATCAAACTGCACATATCTCTTCCCTCTTCTTCTTCCAAGTCAGGGGAACGACGGGATATTAGAGGGATCCATGGAGTGAAATCCTCCACTCCTACTCCAGCAACTTTTTGTCGCCTCAACGTCCCCTTATTTTTCTTCAACACTTGAGGGGCAAGACGTGAGTCCTTTATTGCTAAGGGACGACGCTCCAAACGGCTACCACCCTCAACCTGCTTGGACACCTAGAGGGCAGGACCGGAATCCTCGCTAGCAGAGGAAGGTTGCTCGGGTTGAGTGTTGATCTCCAATTCCTGACCCGCCGCCTTGCTATCCACCTCCCTAGCTGGGGAAGAACCACCCGGGATTAAGCTCAGAAGGTCCACAAAGACAAAGTGCTCACCTTCCACAATCTCTGAGGGTAGAGGACGCAAGATTATTGGGACGCTGTAAGGAGCCGGGTGGCAGATTAAATCATGCAAATTCTTCACGGTTAGAAGGACTTCATGATGTCACGCCCGTCGAAAATCAACAATTTCCAGACTGGTGAAACTCGCCTCTCCACCCAATGCACCGCTTGCCCCTTCAAATTTCTCCCCGCAAACCCACAATCAATGTGAAAACCCCGTGGTACATGAAATCGGTGTACTAAAATACATCAACAGTAAGCCCCCAGCTACTTATACACACACCGAAAGACATGTTATGGTTAACATCAAACGGAAGGTCGGGGGAACACGGGGTTTCATCCCAAGGTCCTTTGACCAGATAGACATCTGACCACCCTGCGCTACCCTCAAGGTATAAGCGAAACAAACCTCCACCAATGACAGTCAGTCGGTAAAGTAGTTCCGCATACATCACCCAAATGTGAACTGATGACGCTTCGGGTGAACGAGAGGGCAGGTGGCGCTCTAGCAAAGTTCAAGAATTGATTCACTAAAGACGGCACACAGCGGCCCGGCCGCTGGTTTCGGTGAAAATACCGCTGCTGTAATTTCTTCAGCCCACAGATTTTAAGTCGAGCCATCCGATAGCATGACATCAATGTCATTAGGAATTTCACAGACACCTCAATTCCTCCATGCATAAGGAGGAGATGATCGCCAGAAGGTGCCCATGCTCACACCCACCCAGACGTCCCAAATCTCAAGCGGTCCGCTGACAACCCGCCAACCCGCAGAGAAACTATGGCACCCCAAGGTCATGAGATCCATACACGAGTAAATGGCCATTCGACCCATACATCAATACTACCAAAATCTAACCAACTATATTACAATAGTTCAAGAGAATTATTACATCACTCTAACACAAACATATATTAAAAATCTAGAATTTAATATATGTTTATTAAATTCCATATCAAAAGCTCAACTCGCCTTCTCAAAATGCCTCTAATGATACGCCTTCCGAACACTCCCGTAGACCAAATAATGTTGCCTCTCGATGCGAAAGTAATGCCCAAGAATGAATTATCCTACATGGGTTAATCCCCACCTAAGAGTACATGCAATGGTTCAACGCAAATACAGTCAAGAAAATACATTATCCTACTTGAATATCTACATGATATGGATGAGAATGTGACTCACCCTTCTCCATTTCTAGCCCCTCACCGACTCCCTCACATTTTTCTCTGCCAAATATGAAAACATCTGCTTTCAAAACAAAGGTTTTTGTTCTCGAAACATACTACCGAAGTCTCTTGCAGAAATCTATCGATTAACCCTCCGAGGCGAATTTGTTGATAACCTCCCAAAACAATTCATGGGCTCCTCCACGGAATTGTCGACAACTCCCAACCCACTCCCCTCCTAAATTTTCTCATTGAAAACGATTCTCACAACCATTTTCCTTTTATTTTCTTTCACGAATGCACTGCACCATCGCTCTAGTGCAAGGACTCAGTTGCATATGGAATGCATTATGTCATTTCCAAACAATTCACATTAATATATAAATCATGCATATACTAACCGAATTTTAAGTCACAACATCATGTTATTTATTCATATCAATAACATCTAAATTAGCTCACATGGACTAATCAACAATCCAATTTAATTCCAATGGCTCTCACACAATTATATTTTATATAATTCAAACATTCATGTTAACACACTAAATTTCATGCATTAACAATTTCTTTCTCTCAGTACACACTCCAAGTCATTCATCTTGGGCAAGATTTTTCTTACAACACATGGACCATTTTCAAATTCAACAAGCAAACTGGAATGTTTTTAATAGTCCCACATCTCAAAGGTCAGCCCATGGGCAACCTCCTCTCACCAAGTACTCTGGGTTTACGAATCCATGGCCATTTCAAATTTTAACAACACCTAAATAATTGCGGATCATCAAAACGTGGTCCCAAATTTCCAAAGTAATTCACCCCTAAGTTTCGGATTGACAAACGGCCCTCTACTCGCTCATATCATCCAAACCATTTAATTGGCCTAAAAAATGATTAAACTGCTGAGAGCAACCCCACTCCCTGAGTTGTCGAAACTCCACAGTAACCTGCACCCACGCGTAACCCTTGTCTGGAGCAACTTTGGCTTTCGTCGCTTGAAACCGACTAGCCCAATCACCGAGAATTCTGCAGAGAAGGTGTATTTCTCTCCCTAAAAATCCCACTCTTTCTTCCTCCTACTGGTTTGCTCTCTTTCCTCCTCTTCTCCCTCTCCCAACCCATTTTATCAAGATTGAGATGTACAGACTTGTCATCTTAATGCCATATGTCCAACTCTAGCTGCTCATGGGATTACACCCTATCCCTCATCCATCTACTTCGGTGAGATTTCACCCAATTTAAGATCATGTCACGCCGCCCTGTGTGAGCCCCACTTGAGCTCAATGTTTGACTAACTCTGCACATGACACGTGGCACCTCTTGAGCCTCTCAAACGCAGGTCATGTCCCGCACTATTGCCTCAAAAAGCAATCTTAAGTGTCTTGGAATTAAGCAGAAATTCACGACATGGTAGCTAGATTTGTTGAGAAGATTCTGATGGTTGATCCGTTTCGGTCATCGGATCAGAAAAATTCGGTTTGTGAGGCGCCCTTTCGAAGTGGGATTTTCTCGGGGTTTCACACACACAGGTGGTGAAAGATCTCTTCCTAACCTTTGCCGTTCTGACCGAGACGGAAAAAGGAAGGAAAGCGATAATCAACCCCGACCATGATACCACCTTTGGTAAAAGGAAAAACCGCTACAGGCCGTATGCAGGCGAATTCGCTTGACCCTAGTAGACTCTAAGAATACCCCCTCACGCTATCCTAGTGCCAAAGGCGTGCTAGTAATCAAAAATCAACACACCTAGAATAGGAATAGTGTTTACCTATAATTAAAAACTGAACAAGTGCTTGGAAGAATGGTTCACAACAGCACGCACAAAGTATTCACAGAAAATCTCGAGCAAAAGTAACACAAGATAACCAAGAAGAAGAAAGTACGGGAAAGGGTGAAATCAAATGATGACTCCCTATATATTAAGTGTCTAGATCCTACAGCCGCATTTAATGCACTGTTGACTCATCGCCTCCATGACCAATTTGATTCCTGGCGATGCTTCGCCTATTAGAACCTGATGAATGCAGGCATTAGGCTAGGCTAGTAGGCCTTTGTGCCGTCGCGTACGTTCTGACGGCAGCATCTTATTTCTAGATGGAGTCCATTTTGAGCATCTCAAATACCATAAGCCCTTGATCGTGGGACTAAGTCCTTCTCACTAATGGGGAATTGGAAGCTTATGAAGCGGTGTGTGCGGGGAACATAGAAAATTTCAGAAAATGTGAATTCATTAATTACACCAAAAGGCGTTCATAGTTACATAATAGAGTTTACACAAAAGTGATCATATTATGTTTACGCGGTCATCGAACCAAATCCAGGCGAAAAAAAAAAAAAAAAGCAAAGCGGGGAAAAGTTAAAGGAAAGGAACAGAATCCCAGTTGATTCGAAGAGGTGGAAAGAGACGAAGAACCCCATTGTAGTCTCCTGAATTTTAAGTCCTTGGATCCTCGGGCATCAACTTGACATGTACACAAAGCAGGCAAAGAGGCGGTGAAGTGCGCTGTCGCACTTCTCAGATCTGCAAGTCAATTTGGGGATTTGGAGTGTGAAAGGTCGTCTTTTTCGGTCGAGTCTCTTACCTTCTGGTGTCACCCTCTTCTTTTTATGGAGGAGGTGGTTAATCCCTCTTTTCATGGGAAGTAGACGATTTCCTTCCAAAACGGAAGGGGAATGTGGCGTTTTGTTTGCATGTTATGACCCGTTCTTCCCTTTAGATAGCCAAACTACCCTTTATATAGCCAAATTGCCTGCATCTTTTGCTCCATGATGCGTTTGATCGCCATCAGGGTGGTTACGTGTGTAACTCATGGGTAGTTATTTGTTAGTTGAGAAATTGGTGTTGCCTTCTTAAAGATGTGGCCAGACGGGAAGATATACCCAGACATTATATCTTCCGCCCGATTGGGGAAGTATGTTTGGGCCTGGCTTGTAAATAAAGTCGATTGGGTCCGTAGATTGGGCCTTTGTGTGTTTCAGTTTTGGGCTTGTTGGTTGGAGGGTTTGGGCCAAAGCCCATGGTACCCACACCTATGACATAATGGAATGGGATTTCTTGGAGAAAATGATGCTTAAATTGTGCTTTCATGAAAGATGGGTAAAAATAATGAGAGGGTGTATCAACAGTGATGTTCAGTATTCTCCTTGTTGGTAAGGAATTAGGGCTAATCTTTCCTCAACAAGGCCTTCGTCAAGGAGATCCTTTATTCCCATACCTTTTTATTATTTGTTATGAGGCACTTAGTTCACTTGTTATAGCAAAGGAAGCTACTGGTCACCTTCATGGTTGTCAGATAGCATGAGGAGCGCCCTTGATTTCTCATCTCTTCTTTGCAGATGATTGTTTTATCTTTTTCAGGGCAAATGAAGTAGAATCTTATGTTTTCAAACATATTCTTTAAGTATATAGTGATGCCATGGGGCAACGAGTCAATTTTAACAAGTCATCAATCTCTTTCAATCGTAATGTGGGTATGATACAACAAGTGAACATATGTTCCATTTTGCAAGTCAAGGGGACAACAAACCATGGCAAATATATGGGCATCCCTTCATTAATTGGAAGAAGTAAAAGGAGAGCTTTTGATTACTTAAAGGACTGCGTGTGGGCTAGAATAAAATTGGAACAACAAGAAGTTGTCTCGTGCTGGTAAGGAAATTCTTCTGAAGTTAGGTCCCTAAGCTATTCCCAATTTTGTGATTTCAGTGATCTTGCTCCCACTTAGGGTGTGTCATGATATTGAGCGCATGCTTAATGCGTTTTGGTGGGGTTCTAAGTTGAGTAGTGGTAAAGGAATTACCTGGATGAGATGGGATCGTTTATGTGCTCCAAAGGCTTTTGGTGGAATTGGGTTTAGGAGAATACATGAGTTCAACCTTGCTCTCCTTTGCAAGCAAGGATGGAAACTGATGATGGAACCAACTTCTTTGGTTGCCTAGCTCTTAAAAGCAAGGTACTATCCCCAATCCTCATTCCTTCACTCATCTTTGGGAAATAATCCAAGTTACACTTGGCATAGTATATGGGCAACAAAACGTATTCTCGGTAAGCATAGTAGATTGGGTGCGGGTGATGGCTCCCATATATTTGTATCAAGATCCCCAGGCTTCCTCACGAACATTGGAATATTTTACTACATCGAGTTAGGGGAGGTGTACAATAGTGTCACGGTTAAGGAGTTGATGATGCGGGAGAACAACAATGGTGTGGGTACCATGGGCTTTGGCCAAGACCCTCCAACCAACAGGCCCAGTCAGTCTACGAGCCCAAAACTGAAACCACAGAGGTACAATCTACGGACCCAATCATCTTCGTTTATAAGCCAGACCCAAACATACTTTCCCAACCGGGCGGGAGATAAAATGTCTGGGTATAATTTTTCCTGGCCGTCTACCATCTTTAAGAAGGCAGCCGACTAACCTATCTCAGCTTGAACAAATAATATCCGCCGTCACACACGTAACCACCACGATGTTGGTCAAGCGCATCATGGAGGCGAGAA
The DNA here is from genome assembly GCA_016808115.1 of Tetrastigma voinierianum. Taxonomy (NCBI): domain Eukaryota; kingdom Viridiplantae; phylum Streptophyta; class Magnoliopsida; order Vitales; family Vitaceae; genus Tetrastigma; species Tetrastigma voinierianum. Next base: position 938,492 of record JAEQBH010002251.1, on the reverse strand, counting down.
GGTGAAACAATTGGCTACTCCCAAAGCGGTTTAGGTATCCCAAGGGAAAACGAGTCATGCTGCATAAACCAGCACTATCTTACTTTCGTTTCGGAAAAATGAAGCCCTACTTCGTGAAAGCGGACAACGTATGGCCCTCCTCCATAAAAGAAGGGGTGACACCATAGAAGGTAAGACGTGCTTGGTAGCTGACGAGTTCTTTCATTTCAGTTTCACGATCGGCAGGTATGTCGGAGGCGACGTACCATCACATTTTTTTCTTGTTTGTTTGCCAGTGCGTGTTAGCGAGTCGATCTTTCGACGATCGATAATACCAGTAGTGAGGCTATAAATGGGATAAGGATTTGGTTTAAGATTTATTCAACTATAGAGACAGGGAGCTGATACTAAGTATTCCGCTTAAATTAGTGTTAGGAATACTAATGATAATTGGTATTGGGTAGCTGATGATAAGGGTTTTTATGCAGGCAAGAGTGGCTATAAAACACAACACGTTTGGTCTGAGGACGGAAAGGCATAAATATAGACTCAGCTATGGAAATTGTCCATTCCTCCTAGAGTTCGAAACTACATGTGGAGGATATTACAAGGGGTCTTGCCCATTACAGATAACCTGAGGAGGAGGATGGTACAGGTGCCTTTTATTTTCCCAATGTGTGCCAGTGATAGAGAATCAGTCCATCATCTATTGTTTCTCTATTCTCTAGCAAGAGATTGTTGGCTTCTTACTCCATTTCCAATCATTGGTAGGTATGAGACTATTTTAAATCGGTTTAGAAGAATATTGATAGCCTACTCAAAGGAGCAAACTTCACTGGTGGTGATGATATGTTAGGCAATATGGATTAGCATAAACAAAGTCGTCTGCCATGCCAATATATCAAAAACTTGGGTCAAAAGAAGTTGAAACTATGGGAGTTAAGGAAGCTTTATCATGGATTAAACAAATGAGTCTCACGAAAGTGTCGGTGGAGATGGACTCTCAAGTGGTCTTCAATGCTCTAAAAATCTCTTTTCAATCAACTTCACCTTTTGCTGTGTTGATTAAAGATTGCCAAGAAATGGTAAAAAGCATGGATAATATTATGTTTTCTTTTGCTAAGCGATCTGCGAATTCTGTTGCTCATGTAGTTGCTAGAGCAACAGGTTCAATGTCAGATATTGCTGTCTAGATTGTAATTGCGCCTGCATTCTTGCTTCCAAACTTGAATTAGGATCTTGCTAGTGAATGAATTCTACTTTTTGTTAAAAAAAAAAAAAAAAAGGTTGAAAACTTCTTCAAATACTCAAGAATTTAGAGTTTCTTTTCCCAAGGAATTACTAAATAGAATTCTAGTCCAAAAGTAGGAATTGAAGCCCATGTATTGTGGAGACGAAGGTCCAAGTTAAATCAAATATATCGACCGTTATACTTCCGTTTCCGGCCAGTTCGGAAGCAAAATGAATTCTCTCTTCTTGGGTTCAGCTCCTCAGAAAACTCCCTCTCTCCACTTTCCGACGTTTTCCCACTTCCCAAGCAACCCAATTCCTCTTCCCAGCAGCAATACTCCAACGGTTCCTGCCCAAAATGAAAAGATACTTGAACACATATCTGCACACCGACATCCGTAACAGTGTTGAGCATTTCAACGTTTTGATTGATGGTTATTGTAGAAATGGGGAGATTATCCGTGCAGTGGAGCTCCTGGAGGATGAAGATGTGGCTGTCAGACATCTTGACATACAACACTCTGATCAGCAGGTTCTGCAAATTTGGGGATGTATTCACTGCCAGGAAACTCACAGGTGAGATTTTTAGTGAATTTGGAACCTAACGCTATTACTTACACTTCGTGATTGATGCTTATTGTAAGATTCAGTGTGTCGAAGATGCACTCTCTATGTATGATGAAATGACTGTGAAAGGTTTGGTGCCTGATGTGGTTACTTATTCTTATGCCATGATGGGCTTTGCAAGGTGGGGAAGATGAGGAGGCGAAATCTGTTTTCAGGGAGATGGAAGAGGTAGGTGTAGTCCCCAATCATTTTTCATATACAGCTCTCATAGATTCCCTCTTTAAGGAAGGGAATGCGGCATTTCAGGTCAAATGGTTGTTCGGGAGTTGTGTTTGATGTGGATTTGTGTATCTGCATTGATGGATGGGCTTTTTAAGCCTGGGATGGCCAATGATGCTGAGAATATGTTTCAGTTGCTGTTGGAAGAGAGTCTAGTTCCGGCTTGTATTACATATTCTGCGTTGATTGGCAGGCTTTTCAAGTTGGGAGGATGTAGATAAGGGAGTTGTTTATTTGCAAGAAATGGAGGAGAAATGTTTCTCCGGAATGTGCGTTGTTATTCTTCTATTGTTGATGGGTACACCAAGAGGGACTAGCCCAATGAAACTAGCAATGTCACATGACAAAAGATGGTGCATGCAGAGAAATATCTAGCCAAATGTTGTTGTTTATGGTACATTAATAGATGGATATCTCAAAGCGGGTCGACAAGGAATTGCCCTTGATCTGTTTCAGGAAATGAAGTCAGTAGGATTGGAGAACAGTTTTGTAATTGATTCTTTTGTCCAATAACTTTAAAGTGGAAGGATGGAGGAAGCTATTGGGTTAAATCAAAGGCTATGATGTCTGGGAGGGCTTGGTACTTGATCAGTGTAGACTACACTTCTATGACGGATGGCTTCTTCAAAGTGGAAAAGTTACAGATGCTTTCAACATGGCCCAAGAAATGACAGAGAAGAGTTCTGGTTTTGATATTGTTTCATATAATGTCTTAATAAATGGTCTGTTTAAGCGTGGAAAATATGAATCAGAAACATTTTATACTGGAATGAGGGCTGGGGTTTTGGCTCAGACTCTGCTACATTCACTTACCAAGATCAATGCATGCAAGAGGAAACTTGGGAATGCTTTAAAGCTGTTGAGACGGATGGCACGGAGAGCTATGCGTTGAAACCCAATTCAATCACTCGTAACATTCTGGTGCAAAGGCATTGTGCAGCTGGCGAGATTGAGAAAACAATGGATGTGTTGAATGATATGTTGGTTATCGGGTTTTACCCTACTCCATCTACTCACAAAGCTGTCCTTGATGCAAATAATATAAAGTAGAAAGGGCTGATGCGGAGTTTTGTGTATTCATAATCGACTTTTAGGGATGGGCTTGAGTCAATCCTGTCAACATAACATGTGTAGTACATGGCCTTGATTTAGGAATGGTCAGGCAGGCTGCTAGTGTTCAAAGATATATGATGGGAAAAGGCATTCTGGACTCTTGTCATATAATGCCCTTATACAAGGATATTGCTTAAGCAGCCATTTGAAGAATGCTTTTTCTGTGCACATTCCCAAATGTTGACCCCTGAAGAGTTTTCCAAATGTTTGAAACCTACAATATCCTTTTGAGGGGCATCCTCTCAGCTACTAGGTTTGATTAAAGATGCGGCTGGACTGGTTAATCAAATGAAGGAGAGGGCTTGATTCCGGTGCACAGTGCCATGATACTTTACTTTCTGGCCATGGTAAGATTGGAAATATGAAGGAATGTATAAAATTTTACTGTGAAATGATTACTGAAGGCTTTTTTCCCAAAACTAGTACCTATAATGTGCTTATCAGTTGTTTTTCCAAGGGGAAAAAATGAGTCAGGGTAAAGAACTCATGCGAGAGATGCAAGTGTGAGGGATACCGCCTAATTCTTCGACTTATGACATTCTCATCTGTGGCTGGTACAGACTATCTAAGCAGCCAGGGTTGAGCAAGTCATTAAAACGGTCGTACCAGTCTGAAGCAAAAAGATTATTTGAAGAGATGAATGAGAAAGGGTTTATACCATGTGAAAATACCCTTGCCTATATCAGTTTTGCCCTTGCAGAACCAGGAAAGAAGGTTGATGCTCAGAGGATTTTAAATAAACTGTATAAGAAAAAGGTTAAATGATAATAGGGTGAAAAGCAAGCCTGTTTCTGTTGAATGCTTTACGTTGTTGCAGCCTGCAGCTAGCCAAATACTTCATTGGAGATTATACTCTTAAATGCTCCATGTAAGGTATGCACTCTTGATGCACTGTTGTGAGTCTTAGCTATCATTTTCGTTATTCCTTCTGTTTTTTATTTTTGTTTTCTAATTTCTATATATAAGCTAATTAAAATTAGTTATATAGCTTTGTTGAGTTTTAGGCTTGGCCATTACCACTGGCTCAAACCCTCATGGTTACCATTACCAAAATTTTCTTTCCCAGGAAGTTATCTCATTTTTCTGACCAGGCAAACAGTCTGAGAGCTTCTGGGTTGGACATGAAAGACATAATGCTGACAAGGAAGAGGTCCACATGCTGTGAGTCCAATTACTGGAAACTGGAGACTGCCTGTTTGAAACGGTAAGCGTTCTACCACTTGACCATAGTATTAAAAAGAATAACATCGCGGAATCTGGATGTCTAAACAAGATTGAGAAAGGCACACAGGTTGGGATTTAAGCCTGTTAACATTAATTTATGGAAGAATCTTCCTAATTCTCTTGCATCATCACCTTGTGAGAGACCTGAAAACATAGTATTCCAAGATATGATATCTTGTAACTTGCAACCTATCAAAAACCTTGAAAGCATATAGCTCTCCCCCATTTTTAAATACATATAAGAGAATTCATCATTGCAGTACTAAATGCCACCTTTATATTGCATCAAAGACATGGCCAAGAGACTGATACGATCCCACAGTGTTCCACACAAGAGTATGGAGTAGTACTTAAGCTTGAGATGTTCTCTCACCTATCAGGTCAGTCTTTTGGGTTGGGCTTAAGGTCCTATTCTTGGTGCTTTCATTGTACATAGCTGGAGAGGCTACTGGAAGAACACTCGATTGCCTAAAAATGGGTCGGAGTGAATCTTGTGAAGTGTGGAGTCACTCAGAAGTGAATGTAGTCCACGACGTCGGGTTCTCGAGGAGTGTGGAATGATCTGATCTGCATCGGGTCTCTGCGCTGAGAGTGTGGAATGAGTCTTTAGAGCGGGTTCTCGTTATCAGGCTGGTCTTTTGGGTTGGGCTCTTGTTGGGCTTGAGGCCACTGTAGAGACTTTCAAAGCCATAATAACCACATTGTGCATAGCTTCCAATCATAGCATTCCAACAACCAACATGATTGTCCATACACTCAAAACACCCACTCAGCATCTTCAATATCCCCCAACTTAGCATACTTGTTCAACTGTAGAATCATATATAGTTTTTCTTTCCTCGTAGTAATCTGGCCCCAAAGTGGTTAAGAGTTAAAGTAGGCATAGGAAGGGAAAGAGTTTAGTGTTCAACTCTCGATGGGGACAAAATTGTGTGGAATAGAATACTATGATCTAATGCAAAGTGAATAGATGTAAAAAAAAAAAAAAAAGTTTTTTCTCTCTAAATTTGCTTTGGAAAAAATATTTTTAAATAAAAACTAATTTCTTTAATTTTCCAATGAGACCTAATTCAAATGGAAAGAGATTACGGGAGATCTAAGTTCGAATCTTTGTAAGAACATGTAATACAACATATTATCAAACACATCATGCTTAGCTCAAGTGGTAGAGCGCTTATCGTTTCAAACAAACATAAGGCATAAGGGAGTTCCCAAGTTCCGATCCGGGATAGTTTACTACATTGAATTAAAATGTAATAAAAAAACTAAATTAAAAAAAAATAACCGTGTCTTCTTTGAAGTTTGATAATTTGATGCAAAGAATGGCTATCTTCATAAGTTTTGTCCCATAATAGTACTTTTAAAATAAAATAAATATCAATCTAGTACAAATTTGAAAAAAAAAATGTCCAAATTAGTGTTTAAAGTATAGTTGGTATTCTGAGTTTTAACTTAAGCTTAAGCAATAGTCATGACTACGGGTTTTAATTTTTAAAATTTAAAATGTGGTCATGCTTATAGTTTTAATTTTAAAAGGAGAATTAAAATTATAGTCGTGTACGGTTTTGATGAGGGCGTACTAATTTGAGCGTTATTTTTAGCTTGAGTGTTAATTTGATCATTTTCTTTTTTAAAAAAGGTATTTTGGGACAAGGATTCTATCTTCAGCGTATCCTTGGGTTTGTCCCAAAATAATACATTTAAAAAATCTCTCGAATTTTATGTTTTTTAAAAATAATCTTGACAAGTGATTAAGAAGCAGTAGTTGGTATTATGGTTTTAACACATTTAAAATTATAGTCAGCTTATTTATGATTTTAAGCTTTAAAAAATTAAAATCGTAGTCACTAATTAGGGTTTTGACGAGTACAATATGAGCATTTTTTTCAAAAATGGATTAGATTGGTATTAAAAAAAAAAAGTATTATTTTGGTACAAAACTCGTATCCGTGAATAAAAGTAATTCAAGACTTCGACAATGGCGGAAGTTCTTCTGATGCTTTCTCCATTCCAAAGCATGCATGGTATATGGTTATTTTTCTCCATTTCTAAGAGCTTCCCTGTTGTAACTCTGAGTACAATTTACTACCTTCCATGATCCTTTTCCATTGCTTGTATGCCTCCCAAAATTGTATTCCCATATTCTAGTTATAAGAAGTGTTTCGGTTTCTCAATTAGTTACCCTAAGTCTAATACTCTCAATTCACCACTTTTCTCTTCTTCTCTCTTGTTTACCTACCTTCATCTCTGAATCACTCAAGATTAAGCAACAATGGAGGTTGTTGGAGAGGTTGTTCTGTCCTCTGGTCTTGAATTGCTGCTAAAAAAGCTAGCCTCCTTCGGCTTGCTCCAATTTGCTCGCCAACAGAAAGTCGATTCCGAACTCAAGAAATGAGAGGACAATATGCTGGTTGTGAATGAAGTGCTCAATGACGCTGAGATGAAGCAGATGACTTCGCTTGCTGTGAAGAAATGGTTACACCAACTCAGAGACCTTGCTTATGATGCAGAGGACGTATTAGATGACTTCGCCACCGAGCTTCTGCAACGGGAGTCGGCGGCAGAACGTCGTCAGACAACCAATGAGAGTAAGGTATGAAGCCTGATCCCTACTTGCTGTAGTAATAGTATCAATCCATGTAATGTGAAGTTTAACATTTAGATGGGGTCTAAGATTAAGGAAATCACTAACCGCTTAGAAGAGCTTTCGACTAAAAATGTTAGGCTAGGGCTCTGAAAAGCCACAGTTGAACTGGGTTTGGAGAGAGTTGATGGAGCTTCTTCTTCTACTTGGCAACGACCGCCCACCACCTGTTTGATTGATGAACCTATTCACGACAGGGACAATGATAAAAAGATTAATAAGGACTTGCTTCTAATGGATGATGGAGGCGAAAGAAACTTTGGAGTGATTCCCATTGTTGGCATTGGTGGGATAGGGAAAACCACACTTGCTCAGTCGGTATATGGGGATGGATGATGAGATAATGAAGCATTTTGATCCAAAAGGGGTGGGTCTGTGTATCAGGTGAGAGTGATGTTGTGAAAATAACAATAGCAATTCTTAAAGCATTATCTCCACTTGATCAAGTCCATGAATTCAAGGACTTTAATCAACTCCAGTTCAAATATTGTGATGGGGATGACTTCAATCAAGTGCAACTCAAGTTAAGCAAGATTTTGTTTGGAAAAAGGTTTTTGCTAGTTTTGGATGATGTATGGAACATCAACGATTATGAGCGATGGAATCGCTTACAGGCTCCCTTTAAGTCGGGGGCTGCATGAAGTAAAATTGTGGTAACAACACGTCATACAAACATTGCATCACTGATGAGAGCAAACAACTTCCACCATCTTCTCAAGCCTTTATCTAATGATGATCGTTGGAATGTATTTGTGAAACATGCATTTGAAAATAAGAATGTCAACGAGCATTCAAATTTGAAATTAATTGAACAAAGGATCGTAGAGAAATGCAGTGGCTTGCCCCTAGCAGCAAAGGTTCTCTATGGGCTTCTACGCTCTAAGCCACAAGATGAATGGGAACTTGTACTAAGTCGAAAACTTTGGAATAGGAGTGGTGTTATCCCAGTGCTAGTTATTAAGTTATCAACATCTCCCTTCACATCTAAAAAGATATTTTGCTTATTGTGCATTGTTTCAAAGGGGTTATGGATTTGAGAAAAAGGAGCTAATTTTATTATGGATGGCAGAGGGCTTAATTAGTCAAGTAGAAGAAGGAAACAACCAACTGGAAGATGTAGGTGTTGATTATTTTGATGAATTATTATCTAGATGTTTTTTCCAACCATCGAGTAGTAAAAATTCATGATGCATGACTTGATAAGTGATTTAGCTCAAGATATTGCTGCTAAGATATGTATCAATTTAGAGAATGAACATAAAATCTTTGATAGGACTCGGCATTTGTCATTTGTTCGTAGTGAATATGATGTGTTCAAAAAATTTGAAGTCCTTAACAAGCTAGACAATTGCGAACCTTCATTGCATTACCCATCACTGTAGACAATGAGCGCAAATGCTACTTAAGTACCAAGGCGCTTCATGGCTTGTTGCCAAAGTTGAGACGGTTGAGGGTGCTCTCTTTGAGTGGGTTATATGATAAACGAATTACCAGATTCAATTAGTGATTTGAAGCCTTTACGATATCTTAATTTGTCTCACACTAAGCTCAAAAGGTTACCTGAATCTGTGAGTGGTCTTTGTAATTTACCATCATTGATATTATGCAAATGTATGAAGTTCATTAGGTTGCCTATGAGCATCTCAAATCTAATCAATCTTTGATATCTTGATATCAGTGGTCTAACTATGTTGGAAGAGAGGCCTCCACTAGTTGGCAGGTTAAAAAATTTGCAAACTTTGCCTTGGCTTTTTCTAAGGAAAGGTAATGGATCACGAATAAAAGAATTGAAGAACTTGTTAAATCTTCAAGGAGAGCTTACCATTTCAGGGTTGGAGAATGTGTTGAATTCAATAGATGCAACAGATGCCAAATTGGAGGAGGTAACTAATATTGAAGTTTTATTTTTGGTTTGGAGGCAAGATTTTGACCATTCAAGAAATGAAGGAACCGAGTTTGAGGTCCTTAAGTGGTTGCAACCTCATCGAAGTTTGAAAAGACTAAGTATTGAATCTTATGGTGGCTCAGTATTCCCAAATTGTATAGGAGATCCTTCTTTTTACAAAATGGAGTATGTGGTACTTAAAAATTGTAAAAACTGCACATCATTGCCACCACTTGGGGGATTACCTTTTCTCAAGTACTTGTATATTGAAGGCATGAATGAAGTTAAAGTATAAGTGATGAGTTCTATGGGAAGACTGCAAACCCTTTTCAGTGTTTAAAATGTATGAGATTTATGGAAATGCCCAGTGGGAAGATTGGTCAACTCCTGAATTGGGTGATGAAGGAATTGAACTATTGTTTCCTTGCCTCCATGACCTTTTATTAATAAAATGTCTGAACCTAACTAACTTACCTGATCAGTTATCTTCCTTTCCAGAGCTTCTTTCCCTAGAATGCCAAAGATTGGAAATTTCCATTCCACAACTTCCACTTCTCACCCAATTAAACATGGGGAGAATTTCAAGGCCGAGTTATTTACTGGGAATCCTTGCATAAAGAATAATAACAATAGCCATTGAAGACCTGCCAATAACTGAATATGATCAGCTAGAGGGCTTGGGGAAGCCTGGATTTAAAATATTCCATGATGGTTTGCGACATTTATGGATCGAAGAGTGTCATGGGGTTGTCCTTGGAAGAGCAAAGGCTACCTCGCAATCTCCAATATTTGGAAATGACAGTTTGTCCCAACTCAGAGAAGCTACCGAATGCATTACACACTCTCACATCTCTTAAATGTTTGTTGATCCCGAAACTCGTGCCATTCCCAGAGACAGGTTTGCTACCCATGCTAACATATCTTGGGGTAGAAAGTATGAGATGCGGAGACACTACCTGATGGAATGATGATTAAAAGTTGCACACTTGAGTCTCTTGAAATTTATGATTGTCCATCTCTTATTGGATTTCCAAAAGGTGAGTTACCCACCACCCTTAAGAAGCTGGTGATCGTTGATTGTGAGAAACTGGAGTCTCTACCAGAGGGATTAGCCAGCAACAATGCTTGTTTTGAACGGCTAGATGTATGGGGCTGTCCATCTCTCAAGTCCATTCCAAGAGGCTATTTTCGCTCCACACTTGAAAGACTTTCAGTTTTGCATTACCAGCAATTGAAGTCGATTTTGGGTGAAATGCTACAAAATCTCCCATCTATTCGTTCCTTGGGTCTATGTAATTGTCCAGATGTCGTATCTTCTCCAAAAGCGTTATTGAACCCCAACCTTGAATCACTTGCCATTTCAGATGGTGAGAATATAAGGTGGCCTCTATCTAGGTGGGACCTCCACACATTCACCTCTCTGGATGAGCTCGCGATTGAAGGCCCATTCTTAGAGCTGCTTTGTTTTTCTGGCTCTTAACTTCTTCTCCCCATATCTCTCACCTCTTTCCATTTTTTGAATCTCCACAAATTGAAATCCATAGCTTCCATGGGTCTCCGAAGCCTCATCCTTCTTAAAACCCTTGAACTCCAGGGCTGCCCTAAGCTTAAGTCCTTTGTGCCCCAATAGTTGCCTTGACACTTGAAATACTTATGTCGAGGCGGTGTCAATTCTAAAGAAGACGGGAGACAAGAAAGATTGGCCCAAGATCGCCCACATCCTAATACGATCCCACATCAGTTCCACACAAGAGTGTGGAGTGGTATGTAAGCTTGAGAGGTTCTTCCACCTATTAGGCCGATCTTTTGGGTTAGGCTCTCCTATTGGGCCAGAGCCCTATCATTGAATTAGCTCATTGAGGGCAGGGTATATAGCGAGAGAGAATTTATCACAGAAATAGTTCTTGGAAGAAATTTCTATAGTGCTGAGGTGGAGTCGGAATGAATGTTATCCAAAGTGTGAGTCACCCAAAGTGAATGTTGTACGCGGACATTCTGTTTCTCAAGGGGTATGGAATGATATGATCGTGTCAGGTTCGCACGAGTGTGAGTGATATAATCTTGAAAATTATATTACACATCGAGGCCAGGGTCTTTTAGGTTAGGCTAGAATACATCATCCCACATGTGGAAATAGATTACATTGCACAATAGTGGCAACCGATGGGTACCCAGTTCTCCCGTATTCTTCCTTCAAAGGTTCTATTTACTAACTGTTAAAGGCATGATATTCATATTAAACTCAAATCCTACAAGCTTGGGCTTTTAGGAGAGTTGGTCGTTTAACATGGATCAGAGCTTGGTTTGACAGGAGGTCCTCAGTTCGAGCCACCTCTCTACAATTTATTCCCCATAAGTTGATTTGAAAGTCCATGGAGAACTGTATTTGGTTTGTTTGACTCTCCATGTGCAAGTATGGGGCTGCACGTGAGGGAGTGTGTTAAATGCATGATATTTATATTAAACTCAAATCCTACAAGCTTGAGCTTTTAGGAGTGTTAGTCATTTAACACTAACTACTCTCTCTATTATATTTGACTCTCCCTTTTGTTATGTAATCAGGGTTTTCCGTGGTCAGCAATAAGCTACAATGTTTGGTGCTCAAAATCTCTGACTGTCGTGAATGTGTGCCTTTAGCTTTTTCCTTGCTTTTTGGAAGGCAGGCCTTCCTACCACAGTATATTAATTCCGCATTTAGCATTGTCCTCTTCCAAAATGGAGGTGTGTATTAATGCATTCAATTGTAAGTTTTGATAGAACTCAATTTCACCATTTCTAAAAGATAATACTTCCATTTTCTATGTATTAATGCATTCAATTGTAAGTTCTGATAGAACTCAATTTCACCATTTCTAAAAGATAATGCCTTCATATTCTGATAATGATGGAATTTACAGAGATGCACCAAATGCACCATTCTTTTTTAATTTTGGGGTTTACAATTGATTCCAGTTTCATGTATAATTTTTTTTGCTTATCAGGTCCAGGAAAAATTTACAGGCCCTAGCAAATTTCGATAACAACTTCACTTGCGGCCAAGGGATGGGCAAGAGGCCTTATATCTGGTGGTTCTTTTTGCTTAAAGCCAGTACACTATTTAAATCATTGTTAATTATTAAAGGTATATGTAGATTTTTTTTTATAGTTCCTTTCATGCCAATTTAAATTTGAATCTCATTAGATCAAAGAATCCCTTTTAGTGCATTTTGTTTTGTGCTTTAATCACTTAGGAATACTCCTTTGGTTTTTTGGGATTCTGCCATCTTCTTGGAAATATGTTTTGCAAAAATGGGAGAAGTATAAATTTCTCCAACTTCTAAATTGACCATTGCATTTCCTCAGATTTTTTTCAACTTTCTCGTATTTTTTCCCTTGAATTTACAATTTTTTGTGACTAATTACATGACATTGTAATTAGTATAGACTTGGAGAGGACCCTTTCTACTAGCAACTACTATGCCAAGCAGTTCAGGATGTGCAAAAGAGGCATATATCCAAGGTTGTTCTCTTTCTCATTATGTCTCACCTCACTTGCATTGATTTCATGTGTTTTTCCAAATTCATACTAACATAATTAACAAATTGAACGTAAAACCCCCTAACGATTGGTGGTTGTTAGGTGATTATGTTACATACCTCTAGTACACTCTAATTAATAAAATATAATTATATTAGTAAGCACAGGGGGGGAGCAGTAGCCCGTTGTTAAAGGCATGATATTCATATTAAACCTAAATCCTACAAGGTTGAGCTTTTAGGAAAGTTAGTCATTTAACATGGTATCAAAGCTTAGCTTGGCAAGAGGTCCTAGGTTCAAACCACCTCTTTGCAATTTATTCCTCATTTATTAATTTGAAAGTCCATGGAAGACTCTATTTGGTTTATTTGACTCTCCATGTGCGGATATGGGACTGCATGTGAGGGAGGGGTGTTTTAAAGGCATGATATTCATATTAAACCCGAATCCGACAAATTTGAGCTTGTAGGAGAGTTGGTCATTGCGTGACCTTGAGCTTGGAAATTGAGTAAGAAGGTCTTTAGCTGACAACTCTTTGATTTATTTCTGTTGTTGATTTGAAAGCTCATTGAAGACTCTATTTGGTTTATTTGACTCTCCACGTGCGGGTATGAGAGTGCAAGTGAAAGGCATGATATTCATATTAAACCCAAATCCAACAAGTTTGAGTTTTTAAGAAAGTTGGTCGTTTAATATAGTATCAAAGCTTGGTTTTGCACGAGGTCCTAGGTTCAAACCACCTCTTTGCAATTTGAATCTCCATTTGTTGATTTGAAAGTCCATAGAGGACTCTATTTGGTTTGTTTAACTCTTCATGTGCGAGTGTTAAAAGACATGATATTCATATTAAACTCAAATTCTACAAGCTTAATATTTTAGGAGTTGTTCATTTAACAATGCTTTTGCCAAGAACCGGGGTTGCCATCAACATGAAGACTGTGATCAACCGGAGTGTAGAACTCTAAAGGTGCCTCGAGGGCCGAAAGGAAAAGATTTGTCTTGAGATCACCAACATCCTTTGCATGGAAATAAGGTGACATTGTCTGTGATAGCGACTTCAATCAAGTACTCCCACTTTTCCATAATCTTTCCTTCCAAAGGATCTATCTACTAAGCTGATTAGCAGTCAGCTAAAAAGCTCATGACTTATAGGTTGAATTTAATATGAATATTATAAGCTGCCTTTACTCCCTCGCATGCGGTTATCTTACATGCATTGGAGAGTTAAATAAGCCAAATAGAGTCCTTTATGGACTTTCAAAACAACAAAAAGGGAATAAATTGCAAAAAGGTGGTTTGAATTGAGACTCCTGTCAAAGCAAAGTTACGATCTGTGAAGAAAAACAAAGCGAGATCGAAAACCGAATTTCGCTGAAAATTTTATTAATTTCTGAATGATTCAGTACAGCTTATATAACACACTCACTACATTTACACATATTTTGTACATTGAAAAAGTTCTCTGTAATTCCTAAATTTTGGATTTGATTATTTACTTCTCATAGCTAATTCTAGAATCAGATTATTGAGTTTGATTCTTTCCTAAAAAATCTGATTTACATAATTTTCCACACTAACTACTACTCTCTCTATAATATTCGAGTCTCCCTTTTGTTATGTAATTAGGGGTTTCCATGGTCAACCATAAGCTACAATGTTTTGCACTCAAAACCTCTAATTGCCGTGAACGTGTGCCCTTAGCTTTTCCCTTGTTTTTTGAAAGGCAGGTCTTCCTGCCATAGTTTAATAAGTTTGCATCAATGTCTGCTCTTCCAAAATGAGGTGCAAATTTGTTAATCGATCGGTCTCTGCGCTCAAAACTTGGAAGGATTTAGGTTTAGCGAATATCGTCACGTGACGTACGTCACTCACGTGTGGCTCCATATACCCGTAGCGTGGAAGTGGCTCAGCCGAATAGAATCCAGCCGTGGATTTTGAATCAGCAAATGAGGAATAAATTGTAGAGAGTGGCTCGAACCGAGGGCCTTCTGTAAATCGGGTTGATGAACTGTGATTTTGAACATCTGAATATCATATCCATTTAACAACTTTGAAGTGAAAGGATGTTAACACTTTGAGAAGCTACCACCCACCACTCTTAAGGAGTTTTTTTAGTACTTTTAAAAAAAATATCAATCTAGTATAAATTTGAGGAAAAAAATGCCCAAATTAGTGCTTAAAATTGTAATTGGTAAGTACAGTTTTAACTTAAAAAAATTTAAAACCATAGTCACCAATTACAGTTTTAATGAAGATGCATTGATTTAAAAATAATTTGAAACATGTGTTAATTTAGGTTTTTTTTTTTCTTTTTTTGAAAAAGATTATTTTGGGACAAAGCTTTAAGAAGTTGATCATTAAGATTGCCAAAATCTAGAGTCTCTAACTGAGGGATTATGCACCCTTTTTCAATTTATTGCAAGAATACTTGTCTTCTTGAAAAGTACATGTTTAAGGATATTCATCTATCTAAGTCCATTCAAGGTAGCTTTTCTCCTCCACGAGATACTTTTTATTTGGGTACAAGCAATTAGAGCCAATTTCAGAAATGTGCTTCAAAATCTCACTTCTACAGTATGATATAAAAGCGAGCGGATGATTGAATAAAATTATCGATTTATTTGTTTAGATCGGCCCACATTGATCAAATCAGATTAAACCGAGATAAAAAAAAAGTCATCGATCTCCAGCCGATCTAACCAGAAGTGAAATGGTCAAAGGTTGTAATAAGCTCCAGCTAAGATAGGTAAATGTCAACTGCTTTTTCTTTTCCTGTCATATTCAATTAGGTGACAATAAGTTTAATATTCAATTAAGAGGGGTATATTGAAACTTTTGTCCTTTCTATGAAGAAAAAGAAAAGAGGGGTTCAATTCTAGGCAAAAATTTGTTTTATATTTATTTTGATCTCCTGAAGGAGCTTTTGAGATGTTTTCTTTGCATGGTATGTTTATTTTAAGCTTCGTTTGGAATCCAAAAGATACCAAGGAAATAAGGAAATAAAATAGAAAAGAAAGGTTGAAAGAAAGAAAATTTGGAGGAAAATAAAAAATAGGTTTAAACTTTAATAAATTAATTATATATGTTTATTCAATCTTATTTTATTTGTATATTTTTATTATATAAAAACTATAAAATTTTAAACTATGTAAAATATTAAGGAATTTTGATTATATTTGACTTTAACATATTTTTCGCGATAAAAGCAAAGCAAGAGATAAAATAATTTTCTTATGATAATTTGGAACGAGAAAATGCTAGAAAAGGAAAAAATGAAAGGAAATAAAATTGGAGAAAATAAAATATAGGTTTAAAATTAAAATATTAATTAATGTTATTCAAAGCTACATTTATTTGTTTAATTTATTATATAAGGACCAAAAAATTTAAAAATATATAAAATTTTAAGAAATTTTAATTATATTTAATTTAATTTTATATTTTTCATATGTGAAACCAAACATAAGAAATTATATTCCTTAGTATTTTTTTCCTTTCCTTAGTACTTTTCGGGTTTTGAATAGTCTTAGTATATTTTTTTTTCTTTTTCTAATACTTTCCGAGTTCCAAACGGAGCTTGAATATTTGGTGCTATAGATCAAACTTCAAAAGAGGCCACATCCACCTAGTTGCTGTCTCTTTGATAATGTTTGTCTTAAAAATATAATGAATTCATATTATTTCTCACTGTTTGTTTTATGCAATCAAAATAGGGAGTTAATGTTCTATAGCACTCTTTGCAAAGACGAATCCTTCTGAAAAGCTGATAGGTACTCAAACCCAATAAAAGAGTCCAACCGCAAAAAAACCGATTTAATAAGTGAAAGAATTTATCAAGTTTAAGTACCTCTTCATGATTTGTTATGGAACAGATGTGGGATCGCATCATTGCCCACACCTAGAGAAGCTGGACGTCTGCGGGCGGCTCATACTTTGGATAGTTGTTACTCTAGACTTTCTCTCGGACACCAAGTAGCTCTTTCTCACTATGCATCGACTATTAATGAAAGTATCAATGATAGATATTCAAACCTAATAGTCTGATAGGTGGGACAATCTACCAAGCTTAAGTACCACTTCACAATTTCTTATGGGATCCTATCAAAAGCGACACAATTTTGAAATATCAATTTGCAATGAGGTAAGAATGAATAGTATGGCTCATTCGATTATAACCTTTTCATTTTATAAAAAGGTAAAATAACAATTATTTCTATGTAAAAATTAGTTCTAGTAAAAAATATATGCTAACCTTTTATTTGAAAAAAAAAAAATTAAAGTATGAGGTAGTAAAAAAAATTTAATATTTCAATTTATTGAACAATGTTTAAAATTATCAATTATGTTATAACTCTTTAGAAGTTTTGTATTAATTTAAATAAGTCATTGCTATTTTCTTCTTTTGTAATTATTTGTTCATCATGTCATTCGTGGTAAAAGCGTTTAACGTTTTAAAGGTAAAAGCATAGAAGGGAGTCGGGTTGGCGCGATGAGGATAGTTTACTAAAATGTAACTAAAAGTATTTAGTTTTAAAAAAAACAAACAATAGAAAAAACATTAGATCCATCCGAGCAAATAATTAAATGATTGTCTTTCTAGAAATGTGAGTGCTTACTCATTAGTTCCCTGATGTAGGGGTGTTAATGAAACAAGACAACTCGTGAGCTACTCGAAGTCGACTTGATTAAAACTTTATTAAAACTCGGCTCGAGTGAGCTTGACTCGAAGTGTTAACAAGTCGAGTCGAGCAACTCATAACTCGACTCGAAAAGCTCACGAGAAACTCAAATTTTTTTTATATGAAATTTTAAAATTTTTTAAAAAAATTATATCTCTACTAGGGGATGGTATAAATAATATATCTTTATTTTTATTCTTAAAAATCATAAATTTTATTATTTATTTAGTTATAAATATATTTATTTAGTTCGAGCCGAGTTCGAGTTCAAGTTCGAATTCGAGTTCGAGTTTGAGTTCGAGCTCGAGCTCGAGCTTGAGTCGAGTTCGAGTTTTGTGTTTTCGAGTTCGATTCGAACTTCATTTTTCAAGCTAGTGAGTTGAGTCGAGTCGAGTTCGAGTTCGAGTTCGAGCTCGAGTTTTCGAGTTTGAGTCGAGCTCAGCTGAACTCGAGCTTGACTCGCATCATTAGCACGCCTACCCTCGTATTCCTCTTATGGTTCTATTGCCTCTTTTGAATATTAGGATTTCATTCAAAAGCTTCCTGCAGTTGTCTAGTACATGAATTTGAAAATAATGGAGGACTATAGAACAACCACTTCTTCTTTGGATTTTATTTGTTTGAATGAAATTAAAATAGTGAAACGTTTTGTTTATTTTTTTAAACTTTCGTATTATAGAATTAAAGTCCTTTAAATTCTATTTATGCGTATTTATTCGTTTTTCTTTTGTTGATCATGAAACAGTCAGAAGTCATATTGATGGCTTGGCTATTCATTCCTCCCGTGTCTATTTAAAGAGAGTTTTTACTCTTTTTGAGAAAGAAGAAAAAATCTATAGTTTGATTTTGTCATATTTCCTCTGTGACATCGATAGAGATACAGACACAACCAGTTCACCGAGAGTGACTACAAATAGGGTGTGTTGTTGTCATCATTCAAAGAAAACCGTTGTATCATAAGAAGCAGACATTGTCAAAGTCTTAAAGTACCCTCGGAGAAGGTGCGTTACTGTTTTAAGGAGATTGTGATTGCACAAAACTCGGTCTGATCTCCATTTCCTTTTGTTGTATTTTGTTTCTTCTCCTTTTGTCTTTAGTTTATGTATTATATTGTAACAGTCTTAAGCGAAGCAGTGAAGAGAACAAAAAAGGGTTGATCGAAGGAAAAAGGCAGCGATTGGTTGGCTAGAGTAAAAAAAAAAAGAATGGACAAAAAAATTTGTCTGTGAAAGAAAATTTTGGGTGCTGACCATAATATTTTTTTAGTTGGAAAGAAAACATTCACCTAGTTTTTATTAAAAAAAATGAAAGGATATTTTCTTTTCAGGAAAGATTGAAAGGGCCATAAATGGTCCGACCAAAAAGAAATTGGCATAACCCACAAAGTGAGTGTAGAGTTTAGCTTAGTAGGCTTATCTCCTCATCATATATTCCTTGCAAGGAAAACTATAACTAAACATGTAGTCTATTGATTAAGGTTTTGTCTTATCAGGCGAGAGTCATGGGTTCAAGCTTAACTTCGCACAGCAATTTTATAACAAGAAGAGGTTTGAACATGGCGCTTTGGGTTCATAGTACAAAGCTTCAACCACTAGGCTACATGCTTAGTTGTGATTATCTTTGTAAGGAATATATGATGAGAAGACTAAATGTAAACTAAACTCTCAATGTTGGTGTGATCGCACTTTAATTAGGAAGAATGAAAATTACGATATAGAAATTTGTTAAAAAGTTTGAATTTACGTAGGGCTGGATTTGTGACAAGCCTTTTTTTAGATTGGGTGGCTCTTTTGAAAAAATCGGTGGAAAAAAAACATTCATCAAGTTTTTATTAAAAAAGATGAAATGATATTATGTTTTCTTGTTTATCTTTTAATAAAATAAAAAAACAGATTATTTTCTTTTGAAAAGGAAGCAAAATCCTTGAGGGATTGGTTAAGGGAAAAAAATCAAACAAATGTTCTTTTTGGAAAACAACTTTCAAAAAAGCAAAGAATCCTCTTGAAGGAAAAAAAAAAAAAAAGAGAGAGAAGTTGTTTTTTCCCTTAGGAAAAAAAAAAAATTGTTTGATGTTAAAAAAAAATCCTTTTACAAGAAAATGTTTGAAACCAAACAAACAAATTGGTTTCTTGGAAAATCCTTGTTATAAAATTACAAGGGAGATGTTTGAACCTATGACCTTTGGGTTCATAGTACAAAGACTCAACCATTAAGTTATATGCTTAGTTGTGATTTTCCTTGTGAGGAATATGTGATGAGGAGATAAATTTACTAGGCTAAACTCTACACTCATTTTGTACTTGTGTTAATTCTTTTTTGGTCTTAGAAAATTGGAAATTACGATATAGAGAAGTTTTGTCTAAAAAGTTTGAATTTTAAGCGGCACCATTTGTGACCCTTCCAATCTTTCCTAGGAACTAAACATTTTGTTTAAGGAGGTTGGTTCTGACCTGGGTTTCTATACTCCACCAGTATTTCCTGGAAATGGTTTGTTACATGTTATTTTCAATTATTATGAGAATTGGTTTTAGGAATAGAAAATTGACACATTTTCTACAATTTTGCAGAGAAATGGACTATGATTCCAACAATGCGGTTCCACCTGCATGTACCCAAGTGGAGACCCCTACTGTGGCACAAGTTCCCATGGTGCCTACTGTTGTGTTTATCTCTGTCTTACATGGTGAAAAACTAGAGAAGGTCAACAGACTTAACTTTAAAATGTGGCAACAAAAGATGTTATTCTACTTGATTACTTTGAATCTTGTGAGATTCTTGACTGAAGAAGCTTCTAAGCTCAAAAAAGATAAATGTGATATCTAAGTCATCAGTGTTGTGGATGTTTGAAAACATTTTGACTTTCTGTGTAGGAACTACATCATGAATGTTTTAATTGATCTTTTATATAATGTGTATTTAGATAAGAAAACGGCCAAGGAGTTATTCGAATCACTAAACTAAAAATATAAAATCGAGGATGTGGCCAAGAAGTTTATTATGGGTTGTTTCCTCGATTACAAAATGATAGATTCCAAGACCTTGGTCAGTTAAGTCTAATAACTTCAAGTAATCCTCTATGAGATACATGTTGAGGGAATGATGTTGAGCAAAACTTTTCAAGTTACAGTTATAATTGAGAAACTGTCTTTGGCTTGGAAAGACTTCAAAAATTACCTCAAGCATAAGAGAAAGGAAATGAGCATCGAAGATCCGATTATTAGACTTCGCATAAACGAAGACCATAGAGGATATGAGAAGAAAGGGACACATAATCCCAGGGAGGCCAATGCTAACTTTGTGGAACTTGGTCAAGATTCCAAGTTCAAAAAAGCTAACAACAAAGGAAATGGCACCTAGTTAGGACCTAAAGGGGAAGTCTCCAAGAAGCTGAAGTTTCAAGGAAAATGCTTCAACTGTGGGAAGCAAGGTCACAAATCTGTAGATTATAGACTACCAAAGAGGAACAAACCCAAAGAAGCTAATGTGATTGATGGCATCAGTAAGGATGTGTTTGACATTGACCTCACTACAGTAATCTCTGAGGTGAAATTGGTGGGATCCAATCCCAAGGAATGGTGGATTGACATTGGTGCTACTCGCCATATGTGTTCGGAGAAGAAGATGTTCTCCACATTTGAACCAACTAATACTTGGGAAAATGTGCATATGGCAAACTCTAACACCTATGAAATCAAATGTCAAGGAAATGTGGTCTTGAAGTTGGTGTTCAAGTCAAACAAGTTTGTACTATCCAAAAGTGGAATGTACGTAGGGAAAGGGTATATGAGCCATGGTATGTGGAAGTTGAATGTAATGACTATTATTAAGTCAAATATGAATAAAGCTAGTGCTTCTACTTACATGCTTGAGTTGTCTAATATATGGCATAGTAGATTAGGACATATTAATTATGATACATTTCATAGATTAATTAACTTAAATCATATACAAACTTTCCAAATTTATGCAAAACATAAGTGTGAAACTTGTGTTGAAGCAAAATTAACCAAGTCATCTTTTCAAAGTGTTGAAAGACATTGAACCTCTTGACTTAATCCATAGTGACATATGTGATTTGAAATTTGTACAAATAAGAGGTGGTAATAAATATTTTATTACCTTTGTTGATGATAGCACCAAGTATTGTTATGTGTACTTACTCAAAAGTAAGGGTAAGGCAATAGAGAAATTTGCTCTTTATAAAAACAGGGTTGAGAATCAACTCAACAAGAAAATTAAAGTGCTAAGAAGTGATCGAGGCAGTGAGTATGAATAGCCATTTGTTGTTGTTTGTGCTCAACATGATATTACACATAAAACCACAACACCTTATTTGCCTCAATCTAATGGAGTGGTTGAGCGAAAGAATCGCACTCTAAAGGAAATGATGAATGCAATGTTGATAAGTTCTAATCTGCCACAAAACATGTGGGGAGAAGCCATTTTGTCCTCTAATTACCTTTTGAATAAAGTACCTAAAAAGAAAGCAAAGAAGACTCCATATGAGTTATGGAAATGATGACAGTCATCCTATAAATACTTGCTAGTATGGGGATGTCTGGCCAAAGTGGTGGTTCCTCCACCTAAAAAGGTGAAAATATGACCTAAAACTATTGATTTCATTTTCATTAATTATGCATATAATAGTATTGTCTATTGATTTCTTGTCCATGAGTTGAATATCCCAGATATTCACAAGAACACAATAATGGAATCGAGGAATACATCTTTCTTTGAAGATGTATTTCTATGTAGATCCAAAGAAGAGCCAAGCTCATTGAAACAAGTGCTTGAGGCTATCAATGGAAATAGTCATGATTAAGATAAAAAGAAGATGGATGCGCTAGAACCTAGACATAGCAAAAGCAAGGATAAGAAAAAAATTACTGGTCGATTTTATCACATATGTATGAGAACCTCGGACGTTGAAAAGTAGTGAACTCTCTGAGAGGAGTGTCTCATGGGGAAAGAAGCCATTAATAATGAAATTGATTTCATATTACATAACCATACTTGGGAACTAGTGAATCTTCCACCAAGTTGTAAACCTTTAAGTTCCAAGTGGGATTTCAAAAGGAAAAGGAAAGTAGATAGATCAATTGACAAGTACAAAACAAGACTTGTGATCAAAGGCTACAAACAAACTTAAGACCTTGATTATTTTGACACATATTCTCCTATGATGAGAATAAATTTCATAAGGATGATGCTTGCAATTACTACACTAAGAAATCTTGAAATACATCAAATGGATGTAAAAACAACTTTTCTAAATGGAGATTTAGATGAAGAAATCTACATGGAGCATCTTGAGGTTTTTCTACTCTGAATGAGAAAAGGAAGAGTTTGTAAATTAGTGAAATCGTTATATGGGCTAAAACAAGCACCAAACAATGGCATAATAAATTTGACAATGTCATGATGTCACATGATTTCAAAATTAATGAATGTGACAAGTGTATGTATATCAAAGAGAACATGGATATGTCATTGTATGTCTGTACATAGATGACATGCTTATTGTCGATAGTGATGATAAGATGATTGCATCTACTAAGAACATGTTGAATTCAAGGTTCAATATGAAGACTTAGGACTAGCTTATGTTATATTGGGGATAAAAATCAAAAGAATATCATATGAACTCATTCTAAGTCAATCACACTATGTCGACAATATTCTTGGACTGTTTAACAAAGATAATTCTGATATAGCCAAAACACCGGTATATGTAACTCTACATCTCTCCAAGAATAAAGTAGAGAGTGTTTCTCAAGTAGAATACTCTAAGGTAATAGGCAATCTAATGAATTTAATGAGTTGTACAAGACCAAACATAGTCTATACAGTCAACAAACTAAGAAAATACACGAGTAATCTAGGAGCCAAGCATTGGCAAGGAATTATGAGAGTATTAAAATACTTACGATTTATTCGTGATTATGGGCTGAATTATACTAAATATCCTATTGTACTTGAAGGACACAATGCTGCTAATTAGATATCTAATGATAAAGACTCAAAATCCTAGAGTAGTTATGTGTTTGCATTAGGATGAGCAGCAGTCTCATGGAAATCCTCAAAACAAATGGTTATTGTCATATCCACAATGAAATCTAAGTTTATAGCCCTAGACAAATGTGAGGAATAGGCTGAATGGCTACGCCACTTCCTAGAAGATATGTAAAACCTAGGAAAAATTCAATTTTTCTGAAAAATGGAAAAACGGTAATAGCCACAATAGTATAGGTTGAAAACCTTGAATTTTTCTAGATCTCGAATGACGAAATGGACTTTACCATTAGAAGTAGTCTCATGAAATCTATGTCCAGTTGGTCAAGAAGCAGTCAATTTCGCGTTTTGAGATGTCGGGTGTCGAGTGACCTGAGAAGTGGTGTCAGCGTAAGCGCTGACCATGTAGCTGCCACATGGCAGGCTTGTGAAGGTGCACATGGCATGAGAAGTAGTAATGGTGTGGCAATTTCCACTTAATGCATGTGTCCATGTGACACATAGCACATAAATAGTAAAAAAGAAAATATTCATGGCTCACATTAGGACGTGTTTTGTGGAGAGATAAGTTAAAACATAAGGGGAAGTCTAAGGGGTGACCCATGGAGGCCATGTGTCATACCCTTAGAGGAAGGAAATCCATGTCTTTGGATAAGAAAAATAAAGAAAGCAAATGAGGAAGGGTCATGTGGTAAGGAGAAGGTGGGAAAA
The DNA here is from genome assembly GCA_016808115.1 of Tetrastigma voinierianum. NCBI lineage: Eukaryota > Viridiplantae > Streptophyta > Magnoliopsida > Vitales > Vitaceae > Tetrastigma > Tetrastigma voinierianum. The sequence continues at coordinate 914,652 of JAEQBH010002251.1, read as the reverse complement.
AATTTCCCACTTGAGATCATCAGTCGGTCGATGGGAGAAAGGGAAAGGAGGGAAGAAAGAAAAGAGGGTGAGAGGCTCCACCTTATCTGGATTTCTGAAGATCGAGGCCGTCGGTTTCGTCGAGTAGAGGCAAGTTCATCTACATGACGAGAGCTGCGTGGATCTGAATCACGGGGTTTGGCGAACTCGAGGGTAGGGGTTTTTCTCCTGCCCAGTTTATTCTTGGTCTAAGAGTCATTTAATGGCATGGGTTTTCTTTGGGTCGTGAGTGGCCATGTTGTTCAATCCCAAATTTTGGGACTTAACATTGGAATTTTTTGGACTGTTTTCAAGCAATCCGGGACTGAATTTCGGACAGTGTGTGCTGATTTTATGTGTTATTGCTAAAAAAAATGAATAACATGTTGGTTATGTGAAAATCATGTTAATATATTCTTATATGATGTATTGACGTGAGATACTTGGTGAATGTGAATTATATGTAGAAAATATAATTATCCATGATTTATTAATGTTGCATGTAGTACTCGCATGATGCGTAGTAACATGAATTGGCATGAAATGACATTCTGCATTTCATATGAACAGGGACATCGCGTGAAACGGGTGTGAGTGCATGACATGATTTTTGAACAAATTTTATCAGAGTATGTCCAATAAATTATATCGGAGGGTTGTCCAACAAAATTTTATCAGAGTATGTTCACTAAATTATATCGGAGGGCTGTCTAACAAAATTTTATTGGAGTATGTCTACTAAATTATATCGGAGGGTTATCCAATAAAATTTTGTCAGAGTATGTTCAATAAATTATATTGGAGGGTTGTTCAATAAATTTTGATATCGGCGATTGTCCAATGAGTTTTCAAAAACAAAAATGTTTTGTTTTGAAAACAGTTTTTCATACATGTCAAATGCATGTGTGAGGGAGTTGGTGAGGACTCGAGACATGGGGCATGACATGTAAACATTCGAGTAGGAATGTGCATATTTTTACTTGAATGTGTGTGTTTGCCATTGCATGTGCACTTAGGTTGGGAGTAGCCCTTGTAGGAGAATTCATCTACTAGGCATTGCTCACCCTGTTATAGGAAAATATTTTCAGGTACTGGAGGTACACGAGAGGATGAAACACATCCAAGATCTTAGTTGTGAAAAAGGCCAGAATTTGGCTTTACTGTGTTTTGTAAAATTATGGTAAAAAAACCCAATTTTTGTATATGTAAATGAGAAGGTTTGTAATAAAAACTTATTTTGACTTATTCAATATTGTGTTGGAAAGTTTTCCCAAATTTTATATTGTCTGTATAAAATGTATAGAGCGAAGTATTGATTTACTCTGATTGGGTGAGAATTTGGAGGTGCGAAATGGCTAGATAGGCTCTGCCCGTTGGCGGGGTTTAGGTTGCGGCAGGGCTTTCGGCACGTGTCGCGATCTGGGTTCACAGGCTGCAGGCGATTGTTGGGTCGCGACAAGGGTTTTCTTGGTCGCGACAGAGTTGTTTTTCTCCTATTTTTACGTCGCGACGGGGTCCGCGATTAATGGTGACAATGTCCTGACAAGGTTCCCGCCCATCCAGCGTCGAGATGGGCGAGGGTAAGAGGTCGAGGGGTTGTGACATGAGCCAGTCAAGGCGAAATTTCGATGTCGCGACAAGATTTGTAGTGTCGTGGCGATATTTCAAGAGGTTGTGTCACAACCGGGGGTATTCTATGTCGCAACGGTGTGGCGAGACGAAAGGGCCTTGTGTCGCGACCGCGGTATTTGTGTCGTGGCGAGTTGTTGGTTGAAATTTAGGAGTTCCATGTCGTGACAAAGTATTTCTATGTCACGACAGAGTTTGGCCTTGGGCAAGGTTCTTGTGTCGCGACATAATATTTTTATGTTGCGACAGAGTTAGCCAAGGCAAGGAGAAATTATGTCGCGATAGAGCAAATTCTATGTCACGATAGAGTTAGCCAGGGAAGGGAGAATTTCCATTGCGGCCAGAGGATTTGCACAGATCGCGATCGGCGGACCCGCGACGAAAGAGTAGGCCATGCGCGCGCCGCGAGAGCTTGGTCCGCGGCGGCGGCGGCAGGTGCGCCTGCGACCCGGAGTGGGGTGCCCTGGGACGTGTGCGTGGCGGCCTTCCCACCGCGTAACGAGAGCTCTGTCGCTATGATAAGTCGAACACGCTATGGCGAGGCATGCGTGCGCGATTGGGGATCTTTGGCGCGACCGGTGGCGCGAGCTGAGAGAGGCATTTTAATGCGCGACGAGAGATTTCTCTATCTCGACAAACTTGTCCAGTAGCCAAAAAAAAAAAACCCCCATGATTTGGGGCGTCACAGCTTGGTATCAGAGCTAAGGTATACGAATTACTTAGAACTCAATGTTTGGTACAAGCATCACAGCTTGGTGTTAGGGCTTAGGTTTATGATTACCTAGTGCTCGGTATCTGATGCCAGCGTCACAGTTTGGTATCAAGGTCTAGGTAGGTGATTACCTAGGAGTTTTTGGGACGGGTTTAGACCACTACATGCATTGCCTGTTTCATGTTGTGCTCTGATGTGTGTTCCATGTTTGTGATTACGTGATTATGTGTTACAAATTGTGTGAATTATATATGCATGGTAGGATGTATATCGGAAAAGATGAACACTAGGGTTAGAAAACATAACCTTAAGGGTTCAGACAAGGATGAACGGTGTAGTTCATGATGTTAAGATCTATTAGTGGTGGCACATGCACTAGTAATTGAACAAGGAGAAAGAAATCTCAATTTTCCATTTGACATATGTACATGGCAAGTCAAGGAAGGGAGCGGAGGGCCATGAGGCAACAACCAACCACCACCGGCCTTTGATTAACAAGCCTTCTTGGAGGCTATTAGTCTTCTTGGCTGCCATCGCATTGCTTTCGAGCTGATCTTGTAAGCGCTTCACCTTTGCCTGAGCTAGTCTGACGAAGAGCTAGGAAGAAGCTTGAGTAACCTCAGGGGTTTCGGGTACATCATCCTCGACATACATGGAAGGAGGGACTCGATGGTCGGGACAGTCTTGTATCGAGGGAAGTGGATGACCTGGGCATCGGGACATGGAGTCTTAAGGCCAGAGGAAGAACCAATCTTCCTCTGGCTGAAAATAAGCATAAAACTACAGCCGCTGAGATCTCGGGGAATAATTAGAAGTGGCCATCAAGGCTAAGACCATGCAGACTTCTAGCAGTCGAGCGAGATGACATCTTTGCCATTACCATCGACTGGGCACATGAGGCGGGATTTTCCACAAAGGCGGGGATCAGGGTTATGGTTTTTGTAGTCAGTCATCGATGGGATACCGCAGTCGACATATTCCTTCTTACCCGATGCGGGCAGGAGAACCAACACTCGGTCGGTCTTGCGCAAACGCCTTACGCTACCGCAGACAGGCGAGAGAGGGTAAGTATGGAATTACCGAGGTCAGTCGAGTGGCGGGGGCTCACGTCGAACTTGAACTAGAGAGGCATGTTTACACCATTACCCCACAGACTGAGCCAGTTGATCAGTCGGTTATATAGGGTATGTTTCTACTATCTCGCCTATGGGCAAAAGTGTTGTTTGATTCTGGTGCACTACATTCTTTTGTTGCTGCATCTTATGTGAATGCTTTAGGCTTATAGGTAGAATCCTTGGAAAGGTCGTTGCATGTGAGTACTCCCCTAGGGATTAGGGTGAGGGTTGATAAGATATGTCGGGATTGTGAGTTAGAGATCTCAGGGATTCTGCTCACAGTGGATCTTCGGGTGATGAACATATCGGAGTTTGATGTCATTCTTGGCATGGATTGGTTAACGGCACATCAAAGTAGGTCATAGATTATGTTAGTAAGGAGGATTACTTGCCTACCTGCGGAATGAATATTCGTGTGACTTTTGGGGGATAAACATGATGCTTTCCGAGACCATGCGACTCTAGGTGGTGGACCAGTTTGATGGAGTTGGCTGGCGAGCCTTGCACGGAGACGAGGTGAGGCGAGAACTTGGATCTACCTCGAGGTGGATTAGCGAGTATGAGGGATGTTTTTCGAATGAATGCAGGGTTACTACTCAGCGGAGGATGTAGACTTACGTATTCAGGTTACACCACTGGTATTGCATTGGCTTTGTTTCTGTAACCATAGGATGGCGTCGGCGGGTTGGAGACTCTAAGGTCGGATCTGAGGAATTGATGAACAAGGGTTTCATTAGACCGAGCACTTCACCATGGGGCACTCCGATTATGTTTGCTAAGAAGAATGACAAGACTCTTTGACTATGCATTGACTATCGATAGGTTGGGCAGGGTTAACCATCGAAGAATCGGTGTGTGAGATTGATGATTTGTTGTCGATTGAAAGGGGCGAAATTCTACTCGAATGAACCTTGGTTATCATCGATTGAGTTAGGGAGGTGGTAATCCCCAAGGCGATTACTTAGGGCCTTGATGTGGGCATTTTGAATTCCGCGGTGATGCCTTCCGGATTGGCGAATCACGTCGACGTGCGTGAATCTCATGCGCCAGGGTATTCGACCACTATTTGGATCGGTTGTTATGGTCTTAGTTGATGATGTGCTTCTCCAAGTGGGGAGGAGAATCGAGGATCGTTTGAGGTCGTTTTTCGGTTTTGGGGACCATGGTTGCATGCGGGGTCGACAAATGTGATTTTGACTTCACTGGGGATAAATTACCAGGGCGGCGTCGTGTCGGCTCTGAGGGTGTCGGTGGGCCTGAGAAAGGGTTGAGGCTTTGTTATGAATTATGAGAGGCGAAGTCGAGTCTTGAGATACGCATTTTCTTGGGATTGGTCGAGATCTTCACGGAGGTTCGTTGAGGATTTCACTCGTTGCTTTATGGCAAGATTGACCCGATATGAGGTCGAGGATTCGAATGGAATGACCTATGTGGGAGAATTCCGGGGGTGAAGGGGCTTCGCCAGCTCTTATTTTGATTTGTCGGGAAGGAGACGAGTACCTGATGTATTGTGATGCCTCAAAAGACGGACTGCGATGCGTTTTGATGTAGTTCGGGAGGGTAGTAGCTTATGGTTCTCTGCAGTTAAAGAATCACAAGCGGAATTACCTCACGCATGACATGGAGTTGGCAATCATAGTCTTTGCCTTAAAGATTTGGCGCCACTACCTATACGGTGAACAGTTTGAGGTGTTTTTAGACCATAAAAGTCTGAAGTATACTTTCACACAGCGAGACCTTAACATGAGGCAATGCAGGTGGATGGAGTTTCTGGAGGATTATGACTTCACTTTGCATTACCATCCTGGTAAGGCAAATGTGGTGGTTGATGCACTCAGTCGAAAGTCACGAGGAGTACTAGCTAATGTAGCTTCCCGGAGTGGCAGATGCTTGAGATTGTGGGACAGTTTGAACTACAGTACAGTGATCAGGCTTAGGGTATGTTATGGAGTTTGGTGGCTACGTCATCCCTGCGGCGAAGTGATTGAGTCTAGAGCGAGCGAGAGATGGTGTCCATCGGGGGTGGAATGAGCAGTTACGGTGACGGTGGGTCATTCACGCAGGTGGTATTTGCGTATGGGAGGCAGGTTGTAGTTCCCGGTTGACGAGATCCCGAGGGAGATCCTCGGGGAGTTCAGTGCTCTCAATTTGTTGTGCATCGGTGTGCGGATGTACCGTGATCTTGTCCTGGAGTGTGTGTGTGGAGAAGGATGAAGAAGAGACACATTAGAATTTGTACAGCGTTGTCTCACGCACCATCGGTAAAGCTAGCACGAGGCTAGCGGGCTTCTCGACCATTGGAAGCGATCGAGTAGAAGTGGGGCTGCGTCACGATGGACTTTGTGACATACACGCCACGAACACGCGGCGTGATGCGGTATGGGGTGATGGTGGTGGAAGCACTGGGCCGGGACATTTTCTGAATAGTGCGGTGGCCTTCCTGGAGGTGCGGGTTATACATTAGAGAGATTGTCCAGTTGCATGGAGTGTCAGTCTCTATCGTATCGGACAGGGATCCTAGGTTTACGACACGCTTTTAGAAGAGTTTCAGAGGCCATTGGGGACCACGGTTGATGACAAGCTTTTTCATCCACCAGAGATAGATGGTCAGTCGAAGAGGACCATGCAGATATTAGAGGACATGCTCACGACGAAATTAATCACAGATCTTAAGGGTAGCTGGAAGGAGCACTTACCCTTAGTGGAATTCGCCTACAACAACAGTTATTGGGCGAGTATACAGATGGCACCCTATGAGGCTTTGTATAGGAGGCCATGTCGATCTTCGATTTGTTGAACAGAGGTGGGAGAGAGGTCCATCATTGGTCCAGATTTGATTAGAGACACCTCTGAAAATGTGGGTTTGATATGGAAGTGTCTTCTTAAGGCTCGGAGGCGGGGTCATGGCGACCCCAGAGAGCCCTACTACGACCCGGTTGGCGAGATAGAGGCAGAGAACCTGGGGATGCTCGATTTACTTCTTTTTATTTTTCGTGTTATTAAATTTTCTTTTTCAAAAAAATATAAGCAGGCCTGAATCCGGCAGAACCCAGAATGGCGGATCCGACGAGAAACCGGTTTACTCAGCGTTTTCATTTATCTTATGAAACATTTTATTATGTCATTTCATTGCGGAAAACAGTTCAGTTTGGGCAAGCCCGTAATCATTCTAAATTCAATGCAATTCGATGACCTTAAACATTTAACAAAATACATTTACAAAGAAGGCATCCATGCACTTTTCAGAATGATATACAAAAATCAAGGTTCAGAGTTTAACCCTTTTGTTTACAAACCTTGCGTGTTCAAAAGAAATGATACGATGACGGGGTATATACTTACTCGCCGCACTCTCTATAACTGCGCTTCTTGATCTTGCTTTGCCTTTTGCATACTCAAATACTAGCGCATAGGCCACAAAACTATACGCTAAGCATTTTCAATACTTAGTGATGGTTCTATACAATTCTATTCAATATTCAATTTAACCGAAACATGCATTTAACATCAAACCATACATTATATCAACATATACTCATCTTTATTCATTTTAAGCATGCTTTTCATTTTACAATTCATTTATCATATCCATGCATTTTTCAATGCAACCAATTATTCTGAATTCAATTTATGAGATTTAAGCATATCATAAATCGGTCATACTTGTCAATGTTGGTTATTTTACTTTGACTATTCAAATACATTTCGGCCAGTTCCGTTTAATAGATCCGTCCTTATTATCGTGGTAATGTGCCTACATTTAACAATTCGGTCTCCCATCATGGCGAATGCGCGTTTGGTACGCAACATGGTATCGCCAAATGCCATACGCCATCGCAACGGATGTCGATTGGTGCATCTCGCCAAGTGGGACATTTCTTCAATGTCATACGCCATCATGACGAATACCGATTGGTGCATCCACCAAGTGGGACATTGGACAATTTCGAGTGCCGCTTCGCGGGTTCAGTTTGGTTTATCTAGTGAAGCGGTTTCCTTGTTTTCTCAGCTAGTAGTGTCGGGAATTGACCCGATTCGTTTAATTCGATTTATCATTCACATTCATTTGGTCTTCAAATATCACATTTCAATTATAGCCACTTTCATTATTATCTTTCAAATATATCTCAATCTATGTACTTATTTCATGTACTCCATTCACGTACTCATTTCATATACTCATTCATTTATACTCATTTCATAGTTACTTGGTAAACTACTAAAAATACTTGAAATAGAATAGAGTTAAACAATAGAAGTTGTCGGATCTAGTTTCCTTCTCTTGATCCTAAGTCTAGGTTAGAAGCGATCATCACGAGTCCCTAGTCAATAATAATCACACCACTCTTAGTGGATAGAAGCAAATTATCATATTTTTAATGAATGACAAATTATGTGTTAACGGTTTGGGTTAGGAGCAAGTACGCGAGCGAACTTCAGCTAGAATTGGTGAGGTATAGTACGTTTTTCACTTAGTTTTATCCCTATTTGAACCCCAATTAATCGTTTCTTAGGGTTCCCTAAACAATAAAGTGTATGAATACGAGGACTGCAATCTGAAAATCTGCTAATTTAAGGTTGGGAAACGATGTGCCGTGCCGCTTTGTTGTGCTCGGTACCAGTTCCTCACTTGCCGGTGGTACGATTTGATTTAGTGGGTACGCATTTTCACTTGCCCACTACATCATGGGTACCGGTACCACTTACGGGTTTTGCCCAGAAAACGTTGGATTTTGGCATTTCACCCATTTTTTCTTTTACATTCTTTAAATTCGTACTGTCAAAATTCACCATGGCCGGAATCCACCCAAAACAACTCCAAAGGTGGTTTAGAATCAATGAAAACCCTTTTCTCCCAAGTTAGGGCTTTTTCCCCAAATCAAAACATAGAGGAGTTAGGGTTTGATTTTTTCTTACACTTTATCTCTCGAAATCTCCACTCTTGCTTGGCTTATGATCCCTTAGGAGGAAGAAATAGGAAGCAAAGCCCGATTAGTGCCCAAAAAGTGCTATTTTGGGCCCCTATTTTAATAGGTTTTGAGCGCTTTGTGTATAGTGTTATAATTAACAATTACGACTGTTCGGGTCCCTATTGTACTTCATGCATACAGTTGTTTTGTAGTTTTGCAAGATTAGAAACTGATACGTCGTGTCCAATCCAATCATAACAAAGTGGGGTTGAGTTTCCATCAATTTCATATGGTTTCTATCAATTTTACGACAAGCGGGAATGAAGAATATCAAAGCAGAAGAGATGGAATAATTTGGCGTGAATAGTAGCAACAAGGAAACTGATGGAGCAGTGGCAACGGTGATGAGCAAGTACCGAGTGAGTGAAAGGAAATTTGGCTACATAGCGAAAATTTCACACACAGCAACAAAATTACACTTCGTGTTTTGTGTTTCAAAGCGACCCCGTTTTAGTTAATTTCAGAACCTACCCTCCTTGTAATTATACTATTTAGGTTAGATTGGTATTTTCTGCCTTTTTGTGTAAGGCTATATAAGCCATTTATAGACAATTTGTAACTAACAATTTGAAGCATTCTCAGTGCAGTTTTGTTTTTGGCCCTCATATTCTCTCTTTCTCTCTCCTCTTTCTCTTACTTTCTAGGTAACTTCAAACATACCCTTTGGGGATGACAACTCAAGGATGTTTGGCTTAAAGCCTCTCCCCAAACCTTGAAGAAGAGGGTTGCTAAACTTGGGAAGTAAGGTTTGCATTTTGTTCTCACATTTTTCACGCAGCAGTTTTTTGACATTTAGTTTCCCAAATTTACAACTCTAGGTTTAAGCTCTTTGATGTACTTTCTTTGGGCCCGATACCCGGCAAGCTTTTTAGGGTTCAGTGTATTCTTAGCTTTAGATACACTGATATCCATTAGTTGCTATTTACGAGCCATTGGAGGTAGGTTAAGGGGTTATATTTTCACTATAGATGCATCCTCATTGATCAATACTTGGTAATCTTTTAGGGTTCAGTGGATGCTTATTATTAGATCCACTGAGATTCATTAGTTGCCCTTTACGAATCATTGTAGAATGGGTGGTGATAGATTTTCCTTTATTAGGAACCATAAATGCCCCAAATAAATACTTTCTATCGAAAGGGAAAATTATTAGGGTTTTAGTTTTAAAGCTAAATGAAGATCCGGTTGGGAATTGACTATAGGTCATCCTCTGCTTGCGAGGAAATGAACGAGGACCTCTTTGTAACCCATCAACCCAACCTAGCAATGACACTTGAGGATTTCTTTACACTTTATTTTAGTTTATTTAGTTTTATTTTCAATTTCCTGACATCTGACTCCACACACTTTTTACCAAATCCTAAAATCCAAAACAAATTCACCATTTTGAGCCTATTGTAAAATCATTTGATGTGAAGAAAACCCATCCCTGTGTTCAATCCTAGAGCCGCTATACTTTGCATTAGATACCTTTCTGACAATAGAGTAATTTAGGTTATGACACCCCGATCACAGAGTCCGTTGGCCTGTCGACCGAATACAAGTGGATGTTGTGTTACCCGACGCCACTTCAGAAAATCGGGCAGAGACTCCTTTGTACGGAGAGCTCTACCCCAATCACGATTACACATATACCTATCCCCAGCAGTCAGATATAATCCCGACATGAGTATAGCGGCCACTTGGGCTATAAACAATACTCGTCACAATATACAAACTATGAATCCACTTTATATCCAATAAGTTCTAGGTTCAAAATGTTTACTCTTATACAACGTATATGTTAAAATACCGCGAATTTTAATACATGTAAACATCATCAAAAAGCCACGAAGCCGGAGCTTTCTTGTCCCTTCGATTGCTGGGACGAGCCGTCCCCCTCGCACGCTCCACTGCACAGCAAATAATGTCCCTCGACGAGGGTCCAGGCTAATGCTCAGTGGTGGAATCGCCACAAGTGGGCTACTCTCCACCCCAAGTGCGGTGCAATGTTCCAAAATAAACATACATTCAAGCAAATGCATGATCCTGCTTGAATGTCTACATGATGACTCGGATCAGGGTCCTCACCAGAGCTCTCTCACACTACTTTAAGCCTCATTATAGGAAATTATTGTTTTGTTAGTTTGTGAATGACCTCCGATGTGTATATATCAATTGGGCGCTCAGACTGATTGATATTTTTAATTTGGACTACCCTCAGATAATTAATATTTTTAGACTACCCTCAGAGCCATTTTCTCACAGACTCATCTCATGCACTCCTCCTATAGTCCCAGGGATGTTCCAGTGCATATGGAATGCATGTATGCAATTCAATACAATCTAATCACATGCAAATATGTAAGCATGCACATATCCATAATATCCAATCACACAATCATGTCATGTATTTAATCAATTCATACATCAAAAAATTAGCTCATGGGCTAATGATCAAACACAGCGAGCAATTCGACTTGAATCACTTTCGACCAAGCACATTTTCACACAAAAATATATTTTGTGTCACTATTCTATGAGCGAGTAAAACCGGTTTTACGGTTCAAACACACATCCATTCATCGGTTCACTTTGTGAACGCATTTCCTTAACCATTTCGGCCTCATCGGAAATCAATCCATGAATTATCACAAAAGCCCACAACATTCAACCACCCAAATCAGCCATGGCGATCCACAATTTCACTATTTGAGATTTCAAAAATTAATATCGATTCGGTCCAGGTTTGGGGCCGGAATCAAGCAACCGTTGAAGCCTCGATCAAGCGAAACATTTGTGGTGCAGAAGAATAAAACTCAAGTAGGGAGAAACCCCTACCTCTCGGAGTTTGAGGAAACTCCCTAAATCCGGTACCCACGCGAAGCCCTCTCCGCGTAGAGCAGTTCTCACTTACGTCATTTGTAGGCCCGGTCGGATGTTAAGGTATTTTAGAGAAGCTTGACACTCTCACTCACAAAACTTGAAATTTCAGCTCTTTGGATCTCCCTTTTTGGTTTCCCACGTTTTTCTTCTTTGAGTTTAAGTGGAGAGACTTGATCATGTGTATTTTGTCTTCAGTGACTTAAACTTTAAAAATGACGCTATGTCCTTCGTTTCCGATTTTGATGTCGGCACTATCACGGCCATCCATTTCATTATTTCTCTACTCCTTTTTTATGGCACATGAGTACGTGTTATATGTGACTTCGTCGCCAATCGTTGTTTCACGGCACGAAGCTGGTGCTCGAAAAGCGTGTAAATTCGAACTATCTCGGAATTCTCACAGTATTTTATGTGCTGAGCTAGATTCACGAGGCGATTCAACGGTGTGTCCGTTTGTCATCTGAAATCTAGAGGGAACTCAATCCACAAATATTTTTTATGAAATAACAATTTTGTAATCAAAAGTACGATTTTTTACCCGCTTTTTCGAGAAATTGAATTTCTCGGGTCTTACATTCTCCCTCATAAGAATTTAGTCTCGAAGTGCGGACAATCTGTCGCTCACATGCATAATACGGCGTGCACTCACACCATGCATGTAAGCAGTCATTAAATCTTAACGACTAAACCACGTACCTTAAATCCCTAAATAAGATGGGATAGGTGGCCCACATCGTGTCCTCGCTCCCACGTTATTCACCACTCCATGAGTGCTTCATAGCACCCTCACTAACCTCCACGGTCTTGCATCATGAAACGTCCGCAGTATCAAAATGCACGGTCCACCATAGAGTTACATCGGTGTCAGCCTCAAATCTGTCACGTCCATCGCATGAAATTTGGATCACGGGTATGCCGGGTGTGGAGGCGTGAAATACCTCGTGGACACCCTAACATCTTTGTGCGATGGCAGCTAGCAAATACGCTACGGTGCCTATCCTCTCAAGTATCTCGAAAGGTCCAATAAACCTCGGCAATAGCTTCCCTCGCTTACCGAACTTAACCACTCATCTCTTAGGCATCACCTTGAAGAAGACGTGATCCCCAACCTCGAACTCTAAGGGTCGACGTCACACATCAGCGTAGCTCTTCTACCAGCTTTGAGCCGTGAGAAGACGTTGTTGTATCAAGCTCACCTTCTCGGAGGTGACTCTAACCAGATCAGGATCCAGGATGGAGCTCTCTTCCACCTCGGTTCAACATAACGGTAATCTACATGGCCTTCCATACAATGCCTCATATGGTACCATACGTATACTCGCGATGAAAAATTTGTTGTTGTGGCGAATCCACTAGAGCGAGTGCTCCTCTGCCCTTATGATCCCAGACGTATGCTCATGGCGTGTCCTCTAACACTGTATATAATCCACACAGCGTGTAACCACACACAACCCTTACTTTGTGACATGCGATACCAAGGTCACTATCGACAATCCAATGGACCGTAGAATTGTCCATATATAGACCGAAGCATCCACATCTGAGAGCCCTTACTTGGCTTAACAACCTGATGTGGTGAAGGGGTATCGAATCTCGGGTCACTCGACTCATCACTCAACTCTATGTCTACGTGATATGCTGGCGGTGTGTTTTCATTTGATTAACACAACTCTTCGGCTCACCGCGAGCCTCTTACATTCACATAAAAATTCGGGATATCTCGGGTCTCTGCAACTCAGGGTTCTACACACGGGGGATTAACGGCCTTGTTGGCACACATGACACACTTTAATTATTCTTCATTTCTTGAATCGAACTATGAGTCTTCATTGGGCGTAGTCCTAAAGACAAACTCAACCCACACTCACGAGAAATTGGTGAATGGCGTGCAGTGCACCAGGCTCGACCTTTGATGTTCTGGTGCGTGAGCCTTGATGTCTTTATCTTTGTGACACTTGATCTCGGGGTCCACCATGAGCAAAATGGAGATCTCGCTCATAATCCCGACCCTGCTCCAGGTCAACTCTCACCATCCTAAGGGAAGAACATATATTCTGGCTTCTCTAAAGGCCTTAACCTCTAAGCCCAAAATCCAAGGTCGCGTCGGGTATGACAACTCGAAGGTCGGTGCCGACAACTTGCGATGGTATCGAGCTCATCCATGTCGAGCGACAATCAATAACCAATATGTCTACCAACCTAAGGTCCCTTCGCTTCCATTGCAACTCTAATCATCACGGCTTTAGCCCCACCTCTGGCCCCTACGCTATACATTGTTGTTGAGTGCTTGTATAACACCCAGGCCAGCGGTTCCTCGGCCGATCTGAGGTGTGGAGGAATGAGCCAGTATACTCTCTGTTCTCTGGCCCTAGCGGGACTGCTTATTTGTCCCAAAGTCACAGGATCCACTGTCTCTAGGGGTAATCCAGCCTTCTCACATGTCAATCTGGTCACAGTCCTGAGAGCTTGTGAAGCTGAGAGTCTTACGCCTCTTCCCCGAGCCCAGAAGAAGGCTGAGTCCTCCCTCTTGCTACTGACACAGTATCCAGGAGTGTTGAGGCATCCTCAATCTCTCTCTCTCTGGGGTGGAGTCCCAGCCATGGGTCCATGTCCGTGGCGAAATCCTACAATCACACTTACAGAATGGACAACTTTTGCCCATTCTCGAATCTCTGTAATACCGGTGATGCAAAACTACGTATCTCGAAGGTCTGACATTGGTCTCTCCCAACATCACCTTGCCTCAACCTTCTCTAGGTCGTGACCTCGATCGCATTTCCACGTGTCCCCGAAAAATCTCACCTCGAGTAAGCCAAAACTGCTTTCTTGAACTTGGCATTCTGGCCCGATGGTCTCTTACTTGTTTGTAAAACAATCCTCAGAGTGATACTCATGCTCCCAGCTCATTGGGGTAGATCAAGATGTCATCAGCGAGTACGACAACCCGAGTCACGAATAAGGTTGGAACACCCTATGCATGAGAACCCATGAATACTTGCATTTTGGCGCGTCGTCAATCAAGGGCATGCAGTAAACTCAAAGTGCCTGCCCAGCGTCTAGCGTTGTCTTAGGGATATCTGTCTCCTAACCCTCGATTGATGTGGTAACGGTGCGAAGGTCTATCTTGGAGTGGGCTCGCACTCCTCTCAAGCGATCAAATAAATCATCCAATCCTCGATAATGGGTACCGATTCTTGATCACTAACCCTTGTCCGATAGCTCCTATGCTTGGATTTCACGAGTTCCACCCAAACTCAAGCTAGGTACCCATCTATGCGAATTAATAGAGACTAGGAGAGTACCGAGGGGGTGTAACTCGATACCGAAGTCTACATCCCTATGCGGAGGCAATCCCGGTAGCTCATCCGGAAAAACATCCACATACTTGCAAACTACTCAAGGTAGGTCTAAGTCTGGTCTCTCCTCGCCCTCTAGGGTAAGGGTTATTGCTTGACCTTTAACTATCACGACCCCTGGACTCATTATCTTATGCAGGCGAATGTCATCTTGTCCCCTTTGAAATACCACCACGAGTGCGCGTCACGTATTAATGGCTGGTAACCCTCTACCTCTGTCGATAACGACACTATAAGCTGTCAGCCAATCCATCCCTAGGATGACATCGAACTCTTACATGTCCATGATTCTCAAGTCCACGCATGGATGACCTCTTTTTGAGATCTCAACTGCAGCCTCGACATATCATTCTTATTCTCTCCCTAATCCCTAGGGAAGAACTCACATACAAAGGCTCCTCTAAGGTCTCTAGAGGTCCTTGCCCATTTCCACCATATTTGGGCCTCACTCTCTAGCTGGAACACAGCTAGTCTAATCTGATAGTGTCGGGAGGAGATTTCCCTTAGCTACCCAACACCTTCGTCTGTGTATGAACCAGTAGTGCCTTCCACCATGGATCTCACTCCCTTGGCCAGATATCGAGGGTGATGCGCTCTAAACCTCTCCCAGGTTACTAGGACCTCCACGACTACCTTTATACCGGCTGTGCTATATGACTATCGCGATGCCCGATACCTCTACCTGAGGCCTGGCGATCAAACAACGAGGTGGGTACGGTCGAATGTCGGTGGTGCACGACCCCGGTGCCGGAATATGGAGTTCTCTACGTCCTCGTCCTCATAGCCATTTACACAATTAACATGGCAACAAGAATAATTTAATTTTCATTTCGGTCTGACTTCTGTAGTAATGCGGATGCTAATTCTTAATAGACTTGGCTTGACCAAATGGCTTGTACATTCGTTTTCTAAGTGGTGCTAAATTCCAACCACTCAATTCATTTATTTCAATAAAATTTAGCTTTCTTGTTCATTTCGGTATCAAATCTCTAAGGTCATAGTTCTAACCTTAGCATTCACCCTTTTCTATACACATTACACCATGCATATAGTTTCCTATGGCTAAAGCGCAATCATGATTTAAAATGGTAGTTAAATACAATACGGTATCTCTAAGGCATAAATATGACCCAGAGACACTTTCATTTCATATAACTTTCGATTATTTTTTGATATCCTTATTTTACAAGTAATCTGAGACCAATTAGTCATACATTAAAACATTTTATCAAAATTTTATTTTCAAAATTTCATTTTTTCAAGTACATCCCACTTTGTTTGATTTTAATTTTGTTGTTCCAAAAAAAAAATTCGAGAAATTTTTACTTGTTCATTGTTACTAATTCATGATGCATTCATGAATGCATTCACTTAGTCTTGTTCACCGTCTTGTTCCCTAAGTTGCAGCTACAATTTGTTTATTGCAATCCTTCAACAGTATGTTTCAATGATTATATTACTGTCCACAATACACCAACTCCCACTTGCAATACCCCTCATTTCCCTTGCAATACACCTTCATTCTCTTGCAATACAATTTCTTACCCTGCACAGAAGCCTCATTGCAATACAATTCCACGTATTACTTGATACAATTTTCGACCCTTAAACCACTTCTATTGCAATACACTTCCTTAGCCAAAAGACTATGTTGCAATACAATCGGGAGTCACAAACCGCAAGCTCCTCTATTGCGATCTGATTCTAACCCTCTGAAACTTCTCTTGTCTGAAAACCAAGCCAACGCTACACTCCCCGGGTTGCGATACAATTTTCCTATTACCGTCTGATCGAGCCGAGCTACGCGCCTGGCGCGATACGATTGCGATACAATTTTTTCTAGTCTCTGCTCTGCTGATACAGTGCAAGATTGCAATACAAAAAAAATTTTCACAATATATTGAGCGTGGCAATCTGGATTCTATTTGCACTTTTGAGCATTTTTTTTTTTCTTTTAAAGCTATTTGGAAAATCCCCCCAAATATATATACGTTTTTTCTCACACGTGCTATTGGAAAATACCCCAAAACATGTAAGTATACACACACTTTTTTCATTTCTTCCAACTCTTTTTGGAAGAATAAATATACACCTATCTTTTTCATTTTTCCATAATACTCAAATAAATTTATAAAAAATTTATTTTACTCCATTTATTCAATTTTACAACTTGTAAAACCTAGAAATTTATTTTCTTCACCTCATAACCAAATAAATTTATAAAATTTATTTTCTTTAATTTCTTTTTCCAGTTTTACACTGTAAAAAAAAAAATCTCCACCTTATTTATTTATTTTTCTCATTTCTCAATAAACCAAATAAATTGCTTAAATTTTTATTTTGTTTGTTTTCATTTAATTTTGGAAATATTTCGAATTTCATAACCTCTACATAACACTAACCCTAGTGTTCAACCTCAAATTTATTAAAATTCGCTTTCATTTCTCAATAACCAAATAAATTTCTAAAAATTTTATTTCTTTCATTTTATCCTTCCAGTTTACACACTGTAAACTCCAACATTTGTTTTCCAACACCTATGTGTTATTTGTCTAAGCACACAAACATTCACATCATACATACAACATGGCATACACACCATCATACAATAACTCATCAAATCACACAAAACACATCAACACATGAATGTAAAGTGTCCTAGTTTTTTGTTCCGTGATTTCCTAGGTAATCTCATACCTAAACCGAACATCGAACCACACCTAGTGGTGATGCTCTCACTAAGCAAGGCTAAGCCCAAATCCTCCAATCTATAAGGTTTCCATATGCCTATACTCCACATCAAACCACCTAGTGGTGATGGATAAACCGAGCTCCTAGCTGTGTTCGTATACCTATGCTCGATACCAAGGCTGTTGACACCGTCTCGGGGGTAGTTATTCTCATCCCGGCCACGGAATACAAATGGATGTCGGGTTAGACGCCCGCGAGGAAAATCGGGCGAGAGTCTCCTTTGTGCTGCAGGAGGCTCTACCAATCACGATACTGCATATGCAATCTGGGTCAATATATCCCAACATGAGTATACTTGACCACTTGTGCCATAAACAATACTCATCACAATATACCAACTATGAAGATCCACTATATCCAATAGTTCTAAGGATTTCAAATATTTTATTCTTATACAACATATATTAAAATACACGAATTTTTAATACACATGTAAGCATCATCAAAGCCAACCCGACTTTCTTCTAATCCTCGGTCTAGAGACTGACGGTCCCTCGCACGCTCCTGTACTGTAAAAATAATGTCCCTCGACAGTGAGCTAATGCTCGGTAATTGGAATGCCTAAGTGAGGCTACTCTCCACGAGTGCGGTCTTGATGTTCCAAAATAAACATACATTCAAGCAAATGCATGATCATACTTGAATGTCTACATGACCTTCGGCTTCCGAATCAGAGTCCTCACTTGAGCTCTCTCACACTCACCTAAGCCTCGTGCGAAATTATTGTTTTGTTAGTTTGTGGACAACCCTCCCGATGTGGCCATATATCGGTGGGCCGCTCCGGCGATTGATATATTATTTATCTATGGACTACCCTCCGATGAATATCGGTGGGCGATTTCCAGAGCGATTGATATTTTTAATTTGGACATCAGATAATTAATATTTTAGACTACCCTCCAGAACCATTTCTCTATAGACTCATCTCATGCGGAGTCACTCTTATAGTCCCGAGGATGTTCGGTGCATATGGAATGCATGTATGCCAATTCAATACAATCTAATCCACATGCAAATATGTAAACATGCACATATCCACATAATATCAATCACACAATCATGTCATGTAATTAATCAATTCATACATCAAAAATTAGCGCTCACTTGGGCTAATGATCAGCCTGTTTTAATTCGACTTGAATCACTCGACCAAGCACATTTTCACACAAAAATATATTTTTTGTGTCACTATTCCTATGAACAGTAAAAACCTAGGTTTTACGGTTCAAACACACATCCATTCATCGGTTCACTTTGTGAACCCACATTTCACGGCCATTTCCGGCCTCATCCAAATCAATCATGATTTATCACAAAAATAAAACATTTCAACCACCCCGATCAGCCACCATGGCGATCCGGCGCTACATTTTAGTTTCAAAAATTAATATCAATTGGTCCCGAGGTTGGGGCCAGATCAACTGTTGATTCGAGCTCGATCAGCCGAGCATTTACATGGTACTTAGCAGAAGAATAAAACCCAAGTAGGGAGAAACCCACCTCTCGGAGTTTGAGGAAAACTCCCTAAATACGGTACCGCAGCAGCCTACTCTCCGCGTGGCTTGGAGTTCTCACTTCTTGTCCGGCTAGGCCGATCGGATTCGTCAGTATTTTAAAGAAAATAAGCTTGACACTCTCACTCTAAAAGCTTTGAAATTTCGACTACGGATCTCGCTTTTTGGTTTCTACGTTTTTTCTCTTTAGTTTAAGTGGAGGAGCAAGTCATGTACACTATTTTGTCTTCTAGTGACTTAAACTTTCCAAAATGACAGCATGTCCTTGAAACGAGTTTTGATGTTCGTATTTATCGCGCTGACGTCCATTTCGTATTTCTCTACTCATACCACTTATGGAACATGAGTCGTGTTATATGTGACCGTCGTCGAAGCCGACCCGGCTGCGATGCCTCGAACGTGTAAATTCGGTATTTCGGGTGCGAAATTTACGTGCTAGCTAGATTTCATGAGGCGATTTCAACGGTTGCAATTCGTTTAAATCATCCAGATATCTGAAGAATAAATTACGAATTTTTAACGAGAATATGATTTTTGTAATCAAAATTACGATTTTGCCCTTTTTCCATAAATTGGAATTTCTCGGATCTTACATAGGTTATAAATTTTGTTGATTCATAACACCTACTGTGGCACAAATCTGGGGAAACCCAGCCAAAACCCTCCCTTCTTACAAACCCTAACCTTTCTCCACCTTTTCTCTCCCGTTCTCTCCAAAAGGGTTTGCTTTCCGACAAAAATGAGCTCCCGGCGGCTTTTTGAGATTAACCCCAAAATCACAGCAAGTGTAAGGCCATGTTTGGCCTTCGACTCTATTCTCATTTCTCATTTTCTCCTTTTTGGTCTTCAATTCTTTATTTCCATAAGGCCTTGTTTGGCCTTTAACCCATTTTTCATTTAAGTCTCCTATTATTCCACTTTGGCCATTCATTTATCATAAATTCACACCTGAACATTTTATTCTTTATAACAATTGACCCTTAGGTCCTCATTTTACAAATTTCCACATTGCCCTTTTTCACTTGGGTTATTTCCAGGTTCGATCAATTTCCTCATTTTAGCATATAATATTAAATCATATGCTCACACTTTCAATTTACATTTCACAATTTATCAATTTATCAAATTTCCGGAAAAACCCAAGTTTAGCTCAATTCATACCCAGAATATATATAAAATTATTATAAAAAATTCTGAGAATATTTTTTGAGGCGAATTACAATAGAGCAAAACTACGTAGATAGGCCGATTAATGGAGCCTCTGAAGTTGGCTGGTGATCACGTCTTCTTGAAGGTGATGCACCAGAGGAGTAGTCGAGGTTCGACAAGCGAGAAGCTATCCAGGGTATATCGAGACCCCTTTGAGACAGTCGAGAGGGTGGGCACAATTGCATATCGGTTGGCATTACCATCGAGCTTATCAGGTGTCCATGAGGTGTTTTATGTCTTCATACTCCGGAAGTATACTCTAGATCCAATTCATGTAGTGGATTGGAGGGAACTGTGTTGATCGGATGGACTACTTTGAGGAGGGACCGGTCGTATCATGGATAGCCCAGGGATCGGGTTTTACGACAGCAAAATGTAGAATTTCGTAGAAAGGGATATTTATGACAACATATCAGAGTGGAGGAGGCAACATGAATGCGAGGACACAATACGTACCACCTACCCTTTATTGTTTGGATGAAGATAAATCGTTTGTAAGTCGTTTGGTGATTAAATGACTAGTTTGTATGCATGTACTGGTGATTAGATTGCATATGCATGTGATTTGACTAATAATATGTGTGTGGAATTTCGAATGAAATTCTTTAAGAAATAAAACTTGAAAAATTCAATTTTCTAGAAAAAATGTATTAAAACTAATAATTGCCCGCATAGTACGGTTTAAAACACAAATTTTTCACCTACCTTCTCTCGGATGATGAAACAAGCTTAACCGATTGGAGATAGGTCTCGCGAAATCTGGATTATGATTTCGTCAGATGCACGGGCGGTGAATTTCCGTTTTTGTCGGTGTTGGTGACACGGGAGTAGGTGCCACATAGCATGACCATGGCTGCCACATGGCCGTGCGAAGAGTGCACATGGCATGAGAGTCATGTGGTGTGGCGGTGCCATAATACATGTGTCCATCCCCATGACATTACATGAACTGTCAAAGGAAAGATCCATGACTCACATTAGGGCGTGTTTGGAGAATAGAAAGTCAAAACAACAAGGAAAGTCTGGTGGCCACATGGAGGCCATGTGTCATACACCCTTAGAGGAAGGAAAATCAAGTCAGCAGATAAGATAAAAAAAAAAATACCAAATGAGAAAGGAGGCATGTGGCAGGAAAGATTGGGAAGAAGAAATTCCCACTTGAATCAAGTAGATCAATTCGATGGGAGAGAAGGGAAAAAAAAAGAGGGAAAGAAAAAGAAAGAAAATAAAATGAAGAAGAAGAAAAGATGTGAGTGAGAGCTCCCACGCCTTCTATATAAGACCCTACGGAGATCGGAGCCCATTGGTTTTACGTTAGGCAGAGGCAAGCTCATCTACCGACAGAGCTTGTTGATCTGCACGAATCTAGGGTTTTGCCAAACTCGAGTGGGGGTTTTCTCCTACTTTGGTTCTTGATGCAGAGCCATTTAATGGCATGGGTTTTTCTTTAGTGTGAGTGGTTGATGTATTCATTGAGTCCCAAAATTTTGAGGCCCGAACATGGACACAGGCTTTGTTTCGGGCGTGGAGTGGACTTGAAACGTGTGTGCTGGTTTGTATTGCTATTGCTAAAAAAAAAATGGAGCTATCTTTCCCATAAGAAAATCAGACTCACTGAACTCTGTGATGAGAATCTGAGTGTTGACTATTAATGTTTACCTTAGGCACCATCCTTGGCAACGTCGTCATTTGATTCGGAGAAGTAGTAGAGGTATTCTAATCAACAAAATTTATAACCTAATACCTCGTATCTTATTAGCATTGCTAGTATACATGGCCTCTAGGATGATCCCGTAGGGATAAGGATTTTCTTAAATGGAAATGACTAATCTTAGGGTTTATACACTAGTGATTGTAATTTGGATATTGGGGCTGTGATAAAAAGGGGTTGGTTTTAATGGTTGTCACTGAAAATAAACTAGATTAGAATGTAAAGAGATGTTCCTTGAAGTGTTAGAACACTAAGCTTAGGTTCTTTAAGCAAATGAGAGTTTAGGGTTTACCTGCGTTAAGAAGAATTTGGATAACATATAGTTATCTACAAACAGATCTTCATTTAACTATAAAAGCCTTATATTTTATCTTTGAAAATGGCATTCACCCCTAACCATTATCTTTCTCGATCGGTAAAAAACACAGTCTCCTTAACTCACCTTCCAATGGTTCTGGCGATGTTCGAACATCACCTTTGGATCTAGCATTAAGCATCAGTAGGCAAAGCACAAGTCTGACGTTCAGGTGATTCAGAAGAGGATCAAAACTAAAGTTAGAAGAGGAAAAACGTGTGACGGTGAATACCTACATGAAAAACATGAAACCGCCCAGTTTACCTTAGGATCCTGCCTAGATGGCGCCTCTGAGAAAAGGAGTTTTAAGCACTATCTCTGATAAATAGTCCTCGGTGTTTATTCGATGAGAAAGGAAGAAATGAGAAAATGAAGAAAGCAAGAAACGTTCGACGACCTCCCGAAAAATTCAATAATCCAAAATTTTAAAGTTAACTTTACAAAGTGTTATTTGGGTATTATATACCACCAAAACAATGCAAATTACCAAAATGAAAAAAGCAAGAAACTATTACATAGGGATAATTTGGGAAGAAATCAGAAAAGAGAGACAAAACAGTCAAAAGTAATGGTAGGCGGAATTTCGCAACCCTTGCGAAATTGTTCTCTATTTTCTGCTTCTATGGTTCTACCTTCTGGTTCTGCAGCTCTGAGTTTCAATTGATTTCTTCATGCTCGAGCTGCATCTCTATCTTCAATATATATAGCCTGTGAAAACTACAAAAATTGCCATAAAATTTTATTAAAAGCATTGCTAGGTCCTTAACGTGCCAACTGGGTCAATGAAAGAAGTGCTCAAAACCCGAAGTGTTAAGAGTATGGAACAGCACTATTTGGGTAGTAATCACTCCCCCCAACCAACACATTGCTAGTCCCTTAAGCATTGAAGGAAAAGCGATCAAAGCAAGATGAACTATAGCCATACCCCACGAAAAATGGTTTTCAAATAGGATCATGCAACTTTCAACAAGAGTCACCAAAATCCTACCTAAAGACTATCTCAGGAAGCATGTGTGCTATGCAAATTCAAGTATCAAAACAGTGTCAACTCCAAGAGAACCAACCTGAAACCTTCCATAAAAACCTAAGTGTTAACTTGATTAGTTTTCAAAAATAGACTGTCAAAATGTTCTCTCCCCCCAACCTAGCTCTTTTCAATACCTAGCAGACTAACTAACCTCAACAGATCAGGACCCGCTTTTATTTCACAACTCTTTTTGTGTTGTAGGGGTGTAATGCTGAGGGAATCGAATTCACAATTGTCCATGTAGAGGTCACTAATGACTCCCAAACCAATTAAGGTTAGGGCATCAAGTTATAAAGTTTCTCGACCACTTAACTCTTCGGGTTTCTTTGGACTTTTAATAAACTCGAGCTCCGGCACCTACAATTTTCTAAATTCCACCTATCCACCGTATAACGAGCAACAAAGTCGGTGACTCCCAACCCGGTTAGTTTAGAGCCTTTGGGCTTTAAAGACTTTATATACCCCTCGGCGTACTCGAGTTTCAAGGCAAGTATCACAATTTTTTCTTTCTTTTTCTTTTACGTTCTTTCTTCTTCTTTTTAAAGACTCATTGGTCTTTTTATTCGAGTCCCAATCTATTAAGGTGGTCAAAAGTACTAGTGGGACTTTTGCAGGATGACAAGAGCGGTTTCGACATAATTGAAACCTAATGTGCACAATGTGTGGTTAGTTCAAAGTGAAAGAAATAAGGTTGAAGACAAGAAGAATTTCAACAGCTCATCAACTCAAATAAGCATAACACCATTCTAACATCAACAACATTAGAACAAGACTTCAATTTCTCACATAGTAAGTTGAGCATTACAAAAAAATTTATGTAAATGAGAAATTATAAACAATAACTAAAGCATGTGTTGAAAACTAAAAACATATACTTGTATTGTAAAAAAAAAAAAAACTAACTAACTAGCAAGTCATTTAACTAAACAAAACAGACTTGCTCAAAAAATAAACGGCACTTCCTTCATTAACTCTCCCCCCACAAATTTGTCATTGTCCTCAATGGGGTCTAGAGCGAAAACTTAATGAAGGGAGCGTGCCCTAGAGGTTATACTTGGCCAGAAATTTTCATGGTTGCTAGGCATTCGGCTCGTTAAAGCTCGCTGAACTTGTTTATTAAGTTCATGGCCAGGCAGGGCATCATTTGAGGCTCGTAAGTTAAAAGCGAGTCGAGCCCGAGCACCTGAACTCGGCTCTTCAGCTGAGTAAGCCGGACTCATTAATGAGCTGGGTAAATGAAGCTCATTAACCGGGCTGTCGAAACGAAGACTTTGTGAAACGAGGGCTCGTGAACATGAAGACTTGATGCACAACAAATTTTTCTAATGAACATGTGATGAATATTTTAACTCTTGAACTTCAATCAAGTTAATCGAACTTTATTGTCTTATCTTTTAATTTAGCTGTATGTCACTATTTTAGATGAACATTTTCTCTTTTAAATAAGGTCAGAATCCAGCCGAGCCACAAGGAGCCGCTTCGCTCGCTCGTTAGAAGCCTCGCTTCGAACTTGTTTATTGGGTTAAACGAAGCCGAGCCCGAACATCATTTTGAGGCTCGTAAGTTAAACGAGTCAAGCCCGAGCACCCCAAACTCGCCTCAAGCTACCATAAATTGTGCCTGCGAATGTGCTCGAGCCACCTCCTTTAAACCGGAAACAGCCTACCTAACACTTCTACGACTTCCATTTCTGCTTACACCCCCAGCTGACACGATAATTTCAAGAACACAGAGGGTGGAACTTCATCCTCATCCCGGACGAGCAAAGAGTCGGCTGGGCGAGCAGTTAGTGAGCAAACAAGCCGACCCATCAGGGCCAAGCATCGGGAATGACCACCGGAGCTTGCTGGGTGGTGGAGCTTAGATTCTCAGACGTCATCGAGCGTAGAGATAGGTGGCAAGCCCAGGTGTTGTTGAACCTGAGCAAGGATGGCGGTATTCTAAGCAAGGACGGTTTTCGATATGAGCCATTCGCCGCCATGGCAATTCAGAAAAGAAGAAACAGACTAGGATGTAAATCACAAATTGAGTACAGCGCTATGATGCAAAGAAAATCTCGAAAGTAATCGATGTGGATAGATGCCACCGTGAGAAGATGAGCCGCCAACCGAGGCAGGAGTCGGGCCACCGGAGCAGCAGGAGCCGGAGGTGAAGAGTGTGCCGCAGTACGCTGGCAAGCACTAGGTCGAGACAAGGGGTTGCCGACATTGTGATGTGGCTCGAAAGGTGAGCCGGAGTGCATCCGACCTGTGGGGGATCTATTTGAGGACCACTTCAACAGATATTGAGGGAAGATAAGGCCTCGTGGGGCACAAATTGCCACTTTTCAACGATAAATGTGGCCTTGCAAACCCGACGGCGCTCTCGATGGGGCTCAACCAGAAAACCTAAGTGCTCCAATACATGAGAGAGAAACCTCGGAAATAGCAGTGGAATGGTCTCGGCTCTACTGAGGTGCTTTTTGTGAATTTTCTCCTCGAAGTGAAAGAGGGATGTCATAATAATCTCCTAGGGGCTAAACCAAAAGCCCTTAGAAATGCAATATAAGGCCTCTAAGATGGCTTCGCTCCGGAAATATGCCGAAGAGGCACATATCGACCGCAAAGACGTGGTCCATAAAAAGCATCCCTGATGGAAGATGCCTCCTGAACAAAATAGAGCCAGCTAACGGTTCGGAGTAGGATCCAACCATCTCCAGGCAGTTGATGTACGGCCACGCTCATAGTCCACCACTGGCCAGGCCATCGAAATCGGGGTGCCACAACGATATCACTGCCGGGCGATGCCTGGTTTCGCCATCAATAGTGAAGTGAATAGCAGCGGTGGCGCCACCTGTGCAGTCAGCGGTTCAGTAAAAGTCAATCACTACTCATAGAAAAAATCAGCGTGGAGTCATAAACTGGCCTGAGATAGCGCTTGAACGAGCCCCATTGAATTCAAGTTCGCTATCGCAAAAGCCAGATGTCATGTAGGCGGTTCATTGTGGAAATCCTTGCTGTCGTAGTCACGTTTCATATCGAGCACAGGGAAAAGTGGCTCATCACGCCAGAGAATAGAGCCGTGTGACGCTGGAATGTCGGGCGAGGCTCCCCAAGCGCGCGGAGATCGAGGTACCCGCTATATGACTGCGGAAGACACTCGAGGCCGTATGGTCCCGGCCCGTCAGGAGGTCGCCACAGACTGGCCGGTGAGGAGGATCTACAGCACTGCCCGCCCCAGGTCATACTTGGGCACCGTGGGAAAGGTAGGGCGTGAGCGGAGATTACAAAAGCAGTCTGTGAGGATTAGGTATGGGCCGATAGCATAAATGGTGATACCGTGTGCCCCGGTGGGGTGAGGAGGGGCTCGCACGACAAAGCAGGGACGAAGAACTATGGCCTCCTTAGTCTTTTTTCCATGAGCCAAACTACAAGGAGTTTTCAGTACGTAGGTTAGCTTCCCCACAGGGAAGGGTCAGGTTTCAGCATGGGAGATGTGGGTTTCACAGGGAGGGTGGTCTCCTATTTATAGAGGATGGAATGTGAAGGGTTTAAAAAGGTGGAGGATCAAAAACGATGTGGGATGAAATGTGAAGGGAACTAGGGGGAGCAATGAATAATCAGAGTGGTTCTGCAGTCGGCAGGGAGATCTCGCGCACATAAAATCAAGCTGAGGGTTGTGAATTCGCAACCCTTGCAAAAAATCCTACGAAATAGGTTGATTTGAGAAAATGCTCTATGAAATGTTTTTGGACCTGCGAAATTTGGCAGGGGTTGCGAATGTGAATTTAACTGTGATTTTCTATCTAAGCTACTGGACCTCCCTGCTTCAAAAAATTAACATAACCCTGCAAAAATAAACACAAGAAAATTCATAAACATAGCAAGAAAATGAAAAAGAAGCTACAATTAAGATTAAATTACGGAAAGGTAAATTGAAGGAAAATTTTGAATAAAGCAAAAGAAAAATAAAAATAAATAAAAATAAAATAAAATAAAAGATTAAACAAAAAAGAAATGGACTCTACAATCTCAGGAAAGATTGGGTCCACCCAACCCAATTTCTCAAGCCTTGTCTGTTGGTGCTGGAGGAACTGGTGGAGCTACTGGGGTGATTGTTGGGGTTGATGATTCTTCATCAAACTCTTCTAAACTCTCCATCAGCTCCCCTTGTAGTTTCCGAGCACAATGTTCCTCCACACTGGTGCTAATCAGGCAAATTTTCTCTGGACCTTCTTCCTCTGGATTGGCATGCTTGTTGCTTAAATGAAATATGTTGAGCTCTAGTGTCATATTTCCAAATGTGAGCTGCATGACCCCATTCCCACAATTAATGATGGCATTTGATGTGGCCAAAAATGGTCTCCCAAGTATGATGGGCACATAATTGGCCCCTACTGCCACTGGCTCGATATCAAGAACAATGAAGTCTATCGGATAGTAGAACTTATCCACCTTCATCAAAACATCTTCAACTTTGCCTTTAGGAATTTTCATCGATCTATCTGCCAAAAATAAGGTGATGATGGTAGGCTTTAATCCTCCCAACCCTAACTGTTTGTAGACTGAGTAAGGTAATAGGTTTACACTGGTTCCTAAATCCAACATTGCTTTTTTCTACACAAGTTCCCCTAATGTTCATTGAACTTGTGGGAGACCCTAGATCCTCAGATTTAACATGTCTTGACACCGATGACGGAGCCTACATGTCTGGCCAAGAAAGTTGTCCATTCACATTCAAATCTCTCTTTATAGTACAAGTCTTTTAGAAATTCCATATGTTAGACCTACTTGATCATGTCTAGAAGAGGGATATTAACTTTCACCCGCCTCAAAGACTTCAAAATCTCAATCAGGTTGTTCACCCTTGCCTCTAAGTGCTTAAGGGAAAAGGTGAGGCATGCTCTTTTTCATCATATCTTCTTTCGATCACTATTCTTCCGCTCCTCTTCGGTTGTTTTTCGGCCGCTCTACTTAACAGTATTAGATGATCAACTTTTTACCACTTCCTCGAGTGATAATGGCTTTCACCTCATCCATCTGGGAGCAACTTCACTCAAGACTAGCTACCCGGTGGATTCCTTTAGATCAATACCTGCGGAAGGAAATTCTTCCCTTTCCCGTACTTGCTGTTGATCGGGTGGAGCCTTGTTGTCGTGATTGGTGAGCCTTGAGATGGAGACAAATTGGTCTATTTTCTAAGCAATGTCATTGGAACCCATCTATCCTTTGTTCGCAGTGCTTTACAAGATCAATTTACATTTAACTACAATATTCACGCTTTCTCGCTTCTTCCACAAATTCTACCTTACCACCTTGCTCAAATTTAGGAATGGCCGCTCAATCGGGAGAAGTTGACTACTATGATAGCTAAGAAGTCGGGGCATTATAGAGGAGCAGGAGGTGCATACTGTGAGGTTTTGGTTTCCGTGAGAGATTCGATGACTTCCCACTAGGGTTGTAAGTGCTGCCATATGGTGCATTAGTTGATGGTTTGAATTGACCAAAAACATTCGCTTGTTCCACTAACATCTCCCTCATTGCTGGAATAGTTGGACATTGTTCTCCCAAATGTTCAATGGACTGACAAGTGAAACATGGCTTGTTTGGCACAAGAATCTCGCCACCGTCGCACTCAAGCCTCGTTTCAGCTTCTTCCAACCTCTAGCCAGTTGAAACTTTAGCTTTCATGTCCTTGTCCTTAAGAGAGCACATGCCACCCTCTTGGTACCGGGTCAGAGGTCTCATTCTTTCTATCTCCCTTGGATTAGGCTCATCCCACCCTTTTGAAGCTTGAGCTACATAACCCAGGAAATCCAAAGCTTCCTCTGGATGTTTGCTCAAGAAGTCCCCTCCACACATAGTCTCCAGCATTGGCTTCATGTCAAGAGAAATTTCATCATAAAAGTAGCTGAACAACAGCCATGTGTCAAACCCATGGTGAGGACAAGCATTGAGCGCGTCCATATATCTCTCCCAGCATGCATAGAATTTTTCATTGTCATTGACTGAGAATATGGAAATCTGCCTTTTCAAGCTGTTTGCTCTATGAATGGAGAAGAATTTCTTCAAAAATTCAGCCTGCATCTCAGTCGAGTTTCAGATGCTCCTTGGCCTCAAGGAGTTGAGCCAAATTTTTGGCTTTATCCTTCAATGTGAAAGGAAAAGGCTTAAGACTCATTAAATCCAAAGTGATTGTCTCCTCCTTAAAGGTGTTGCAGACCTCCTCAAACTCCCTTATATGCGAATAAGGGTTCTCACTCTCCATGCCATGGAAAGTGGGAAGAAATGGCACAAGGTAAGGCCTAATAACCATTTGCTCAGTTGGAGGCACTATGCAAGCGGGTGCACTCATCCGAGGAGGGTGTATGTGGTCCCTCATGGATCTATATGCATTGAGATTCCTTTCCACTCCTTGCTGACTTTGCTATTCTTCAGGTGGAGGTTCCATCGGGTTTAAATGCAGGCACAATTCAGAATTTGACTCTTGTGTAATACTGATTGTTACTAATCTGCCTTCTAAATCCCTAAACCATTGGAACATAAACTCTTACATGAAACACAGGACAACACCAAAAAGAAACAAAAATAATTCTACCATAAAGGGTTAATGTTAGCTAAGAAAATTAAATGAATAAATAAATAAATAAATATATATATATATATATAAGGTGAAATGAATTTAGGTAACCTAGCAATAAACTGCTAGAAAGAATGATAAGAGAAAAGAAATTCACCAGAGCTTGTGATGAGGATCACAAGTGTTCAGCACATTGTCATTTGCACTGAGGCACCATCCTTGGCAAAGGCGTCATTTGATTCGAGGCCTGTAAGGTATTCTAAATCAACAAAATTTATAACCTAATACTTCATACTACCGTAGCATTGCTATTATAGTATAGCCGTTTCAAGATCGCCTACATGATGGGTTTTCTTCGTAGAAATGACTAATACTGAGGTTTACACTGGTGATTGTAGTTTGGATATTGGGGTTGTGATAAAAAATGGTTGGTTTTAATGGTTGTCACTGGAAATAAAATAGATTAGAATGTGGAGGTTCCTTAAGTATCGTGACACCGGGTTTAGGTTCTTTAGGCAATGGAGGGTTTCCTGGTCGTTATCTGCATCGGGAGTGACAACATATAGTTATCTCCCAAACCGGATCTTCATTTAGCTATAAAAACTTACCCTTGCTACATACCTTTGAAAATGGCATTCACTAACCATTAATGTTCTCAGTCAGTAAAAACACAACTCTCCTTGACTCACCTTCCAATGGTTCATAAATGATAACTAACAATCACTGGATCTAACATTAGCCATCCAATGAGCCCTAAAAGCTTACCAAGTACTGATCATTCAAGGTGATTCGAAGGGATCAAAACCTAAAGTTAGAAAAGAATAAAAGTAATGACAGTGAATACCTGCATGAAAAACATGGAAACCCTTAGTTTACCTTAGGATCCTTCACCTAGTGGCCTTCTACTTCAAGGAGGAAGGGGTTTTAGCCACTCATCCTCTGAGAAATCATCCTCAGAGGGTGTTTAGCTAGTGAGAAAGGAAAAGAAAATGAGAGAAAATGAAAGGAAAATGAAAGCTTATTCGACAAGCCTCCCAAAAATTCAATAATCCAAAATTTTAAAGTTAACTTTACAAAGAGTGTTCTTTGGGTATTATATACCACCAAAACAATGCAAATTACCAAAATGACAAAAACAAGAAACTATTACATAGGGATAATTTGGGAAGAAATCAGAAAAGAAAGACAAAACAGTCAAAAGTAATGGCAGGCGGAATTTCGCACTACGAAATTTTGCAGCCATGAATCGTTTTGTTTTATGCTTGCGTGGTTCTCGCCTTCTAGCTCTACGTACCGAAGTTCCAATTGATTTCTTCATGCTCGAGTTGTATCCTTATCTTCAATATATATAGCCCGTGAAAACTAAGAAAATTGCTATGTACTTGACTGTGCCATCGGAGCAGGTCCTTAACGCATTCACTGGATCAATTTGGTCGGACATTGCGCAAAAGTGCTCAAAACCCGGAGTGTTAAGAGTATGGAACAACACTATTTAGGTAGTAATCAGATACTTGGTGGATGTGAATTATATGTAGAAAATATAATTATCCATGATTTATTAATGTTACATGTAGTACTCATCATGCATATAACATGAATTGGCATGAAATGACATTCTACATTTCATATGCACAGGGACATCGCGTGAACCAGGTGTGAGTGCATGACATGGTATTTGAACAAATTTTATCAGAGTATGTCCAATAAATTATATCGGAGGGTTGTCCAACAAAATTTTATCATAGTATGTCCACTAAATTATATCGGAGGGTTATCCAACAAAATTTTATCGGTGTATGTCCAATAAATTATATCGGAGGGTTGTTCACTAAATTTTGATATCGGGGATTGAAAACTAATGAGTTTTCAAAAAACAAAATCTGTTTTGAAAACAGTTTCTTCATACATGGCAAATGCATATGCGAGGGATTTAAATGGTGACTCAAGATACTTGTAAGATGCAGACGTAGACATTCGAAAGAGAATGCTGATATTTTTATCACTGTGTGTGTTTACCATTGCATGTGCACTTAAGTGGGGAGTAGCCCTTGTAGGAGGATTCATCTACTGGGCATTGCTCACCCTTCATGGGAAAATATTTTCAAGTACTGGAAGTACACCGGGGGATGAAACACATCCAAGATCTTAGTTGTGAAAAAGGCCAGAATTTGGCTTTATTGTGTTTTGTAAAATTCTAGGTAGAAAACCCAGTTTTTGTATATGTAAATGAGAAGTTTTGTAATAAAAAATTATTTTGAATTGTTCAATGTGTTGAAAGCCCCACATTTTATACCGTCTCTCGGGTGATAAATGTACAGAGGTAGCGCATTAAATTTCATCGCACTGCGGGAGTCAGACAGCAGAACGCCCCGACAGTTCTACCAGTCAAGTGTGCCTGGTCGCGATGTAGAGCGCTCGGTACGATGCAGCTTTTCGCTCGTGTCGCGACATGGTTCTTGTGTCACTACATGGTTCACAGTCGCGTAGTTGGCCGGGTCGCGACAAGGGTTTTCCGGGTCGCTACGTAGCTGTTTTCTCCCCGCTTTTCTATCGCAACAAGGGTCCTCACGGTGTCGCGACATTGTTTTATTTTCTGTCATGACAATGTCGCAACAGAGGTTCCCTTGTCGCGATCGAGACGACCAAGGTAAGAGGTCAGGGTTACGATAAGAGCTTGGTCAAGGCCAAGAGATTTCGTGTCAAGACAGAGATTTGTAGTGTCGCGACATGATTTCGTGGAGTTATGTCGCAAGAGGATATTCTATCTCGCGACAGAGTGTGGCCAAGACCAAAGGTCCTTGTGTCGCGACACAACATTTTGTGTCGTGACACAACATTTTGTGTCGTGACAAAGCTGGTCAAGGCTAGAGTTCCGCTGTCGCCGGCGCAGCATTTCTATGTCGCGACGCAGCCCGCCTTAGGCGTAGTTCTATGTCACGATAGAATATTTTATGTCAGTTACGTAGCCGCTCAAGGTAAGGAGAGAAATTATGTCGCTGACAGCAAATTCCATGTCGCCATAGAGTCAGCTGTGGAAGGGAGAATTTCATGCAACAGAGAGGATTTTAGGTCGCGATGCAAATGGCCACTATAGAGAAGACTATGCGCTACGACAAACCATGCCCTGCACACACGACATGCCTGAAATCGAAACAACAAAGAGTTGGCGCGCATGATGTGGCACCTCTGTCACACAGAGAATTCTCTATCACGACAGACTGGGCAAAAGCTTAGCCTCTCATGTCGCGACCGAGATTCCAGACGCGATTGAGTTTCCGGGTCTTGATCGCGGGAGGTCGTCGCGACATGGCACCCAGACGCACAGCCAACACAATCCGGCTCGGGCGCATAGCAACAGCGTCCGGCGCGCGACTGACCGTGCCGATGCACGCACACCCATAAGGACGTGTGTGCGACAGAGGCACTTTGCCGCACACGACAAAGGATGTAACGAACCGTACCAAATAATATGAGTTTTTAACAAGTTTGACCAAGTTTGACCAACCAATAGTAGGTGGGGGCCAAGTTGACTTTTTCAAGGATGAATAATTTTGGGTCATCAGAGACCATTTTGTAGGCCTCGCCGGCAATGAAAGTTCACGACGGTTGAACGGGCCAAAATCCGACTTACGAATAAGAAGTTATGGTCCTGGTAAGTTCAAACAAAGCAAAGATTTTATCGCTGTCACCGATTTTACCCGAAACAACCATAGGTCGGCGGCGTTTCAGTTTTGGTGCCAAGTGAGGATCCAACCCAGAACCCGAGAAAATCCCAAAAACCCGAAAACCCCGAATCGGTCGTTAATTCATTTTAAGCCCGACGGTTTCGCCGTGGAGCGACTCCGCCACCATTACCGTACACGCCGGGCCGTGGGGAGCGCCACCACCGCACGACCGCTCGTGGAAATCATCGCCACCGCCACGGACGCGCCACGATCGGGCCGACAAACACGTAAGGCACCGCCACCTGGTCGGATTTTGTCATTCTCCACTATTCCAGGCCGACCCATACCTCTCTCCCACCATTTTTGGACCCTCTGAACTCATTTCCGTGGTCTTTTTCTCCATATTCATCACCGTTTGAAAGATATGGCAAAAACAAATTCGGCCGACTGTTAGATCGAGTTTTTCGGCCACCACAACAACCTTTGGACCAAGGTAAGGGTACTGATGTGTTCCTGGTCTCTTGGGCTTTCCATTGATATGTGGTTTGTAAATTTTGGACGTCGTTTGGTTAGTTTTCATTTTTAGGTTGTTTTAGTAATTACCGAGAAGTTTGACCTAAATAGAGTACCAATTGGTCAAGTTTGGAAAAATTGAAGTTGGATTAGTGAAATTGGATGTTTTTATGAATTATTGGACGGTTTAATTCCGAGAAATTAGCTCCCGGGTGAAAAGCCCCAATTTTTGGTACCGGGCCTATAGGGCACACTATGTAATTGGACCTGTCGAAGTCCAATTTAGATGGTTTCGTAGTTCTAAAAGTTATTCTAAGGCCTTCGAGGCATCCCAATGTTGTTGGTTCAGTTATTGGAGCCTAAGTGGTGTTTTATTTATATTATTATGCACTACGCAGGCCGAGACGATCCCGCAGGGGAGCAAGACCGGAAGGCCTATAGTCTCAGGAGTGGTTTATATGTTTTAAATGATTTGGGGTATTATGTTGATATATCTATTGTGATTAAACATTTTACGATATACCGCTTTTGATCAAATAGTTGGTTGCATAAATGTGATTATCGGTCTCTATATAAAAATGTTATCATTTCATGTGAATTTTGTCAACATTTTAACCGCTTGGAAGTTGTACCGAGTTCGTGGATGAGTCCGTGGTATTTGAATGTTTTGGGTACTGATTGAGAGGTTGTAAAACCACCTTGAAAGATTATTGCTTTAAGAAATGGATTCAGATTTGTGGAATGACTCATACTTCAGACACTGGGAAAGTACATGAGTAAGGGAACGATTTTATTAGTCGCCACGTGATGGTCGCCTACCGAGGTTTATTAGTTGCCACGCAGATGGTCGGGTGTAACCACGTTTATTACGTCACACGGCGGTCGCGGAGGCTCTGGCGCATCACTTCGCTTATGATGGGTACATGGTATGGTACATCATGATTTCTAAATATGGTATAACTATTTTAATACTTATGGTTATGGTGCATTTCTTATGGTTACTTTATTACACGGGTGGCTATATATGCTTTGCGATTGGCTTTATGTTGTTACAATTCGATTATAGTTTCTTTAATATTGTGTCGGCTAAATTGTTGAGCATAATTTATATATTGGACTTGAGTAAAGTTGGGTTTTAGAAATGTTTCTAAACAAAGGGAAACTTTAAAAGAGCGGATCGAGGTTTTGGTAGGTGATAAAATCTGCAAATAAAAAAGAATGTTATTTTCCCTTATAAACTATTATGTCACTCATCGAGATTTATTATCTCACATTATTATTTTAAACTGCTCCTAAACCGTATGAATGAGGGCCATTTACGCGATTCGACACCGCCTTCCCACACAAATAAGTAGTGACACTATCGTATCGAACTTTTATAGGTTCTTATCTATATGTAGCTGGTCTTTTATATAATCGATATTAAATTAATGCATGTGTTTACTTCCCTCCTTAAAGTGGAGTTCCACCGTATCTTCCTTAGGGATTGTACAGTGGGACTTCACTAGGCGGGACCACCCGGGAAATCCTGGGAGGGTATCCGGGTCGGGTCCTGTCAGAGGAGCTCTATCGCCCAATTTAGAGTCGAACGCGCAAGACAAGCATGCACACACGACTCAGATGAGTGCACGACAGCAGCGTAAGGACGGACTTATCCAGTAGCCAAAAAAAAAAAAAACCCTTGGGATTTGGGGCGTTACAGGATATTCCAAGAAGACCAAAACTTATACCTCCAATTTGCATACATTGTGATAGTCAATCTGTTATTGGTAGACCATAAAACAGTATGCACAATGGTAAGTCTAGACATATTCGTTATAGACACAACACTATTAGACATGTACTCTCAATTGGGGTTATCTCTCTAGATTATGTAAGATCTAAAGATAACATCGCGGATCCGGTAACCAAAGGGTTAAACAAAGAGTTAGTTGAAAGGTCATCGAGGGGAATGAGACTAAAGTCCATAAAAGAATAAATTAATACAATGGATACCCAACCTAGCTAACTGGAGATCCCAAGATTTAGGTTCAAAAGGGACAACTAAATTGCAAAGACTTTAATTTGATTATTGTGGGGATCTTCCAGTGTCCATTCCTATAATGAAACAGTGATGCTTATACGAAGAAGGCTAAGCTATACTTTTAATGATCTCCTTGCATTTGGAAAGAAACATGAACTACTCTTAATTTAGGAGATTACCTATGTAAGGGTGAAGAGGGTCCACTTCAAAGGGAATTTAATAGGGCACAATTCCTATTAAACTCTTGTTGAACCAGACGCATGTTCATTTCCAAAACGAACATAAAAGTGAGAACTAAAAAATGTTAGGAAGATTCATGTGTGTGGTATGTCATCATCTACACAAATGATAGAACGGTTCAAGGACATCGTGTCTACTGTTTAGTTAGTAGAGTAAACATACTTCTACAAGGGAAGGTTCAAAGGATAACACCTACCTCTCTTATGCAAGTTTCAACCATTGTACTTTATCGCTTATGAGGAATCGTTTGTCCCGTCTTTGGGTGTCAATTTCATTCATGTGGGAAATTGTTTGGATTTTATCCATTTGAATGAAATTAAAATAGTGAAACATTTGTTTATTTTTTGAAACTTTCGTATTATGGAATTAAAGTCCTTTAAATTCCATTTATGCATATTTATTCCTTTTTCTTTTGTTGATCTTGAAACGGTTGGAAGCCACATCGACGGCTTGACTATCCATTCCTCCCTCTATCTATTTAAAAAGAGTTTTGACTATCTTTGGGAAAGAAGAAAATCTACAAGGATTTACTTCGATTTCCTCCGTAATATCGGGAGCAGAGATGGCGTATATAGCCAGTCTGGCCCGAGTGACTGCAAACAAGGTGTGTGTTGTTGCTGTCATTCAAAGAAGATCGTTGTAACTTCGGGAAGCAACATTGTCGGAAGCTTAAAGACCAAAATGAGGGTTTTACTTTAAGGAGATCAGTCACAAGACTCGGTCTAATATCCAATTCCTTTCATTGTATTTTGTTTCTTCTCCTTTTGTCTTTAGTTTATGTACTATATTACAACACATATCTTCTGCAAGCATTTGGAAACTTGTGCACTCACCGCAACCCGCGTGCCTGGCTTGGTCCAGTTTTACTCAATAGTCATCACCTGGAACCCCTTTGGTCACTTGTAACGTACCGAAAAATACCTTAACAATTTTATAACACGTTCAGCAAGCAGAAATAAATTAATTATATTTTTTCCGACTTTAAATGGCTAAAACGAAAATGATAAAAACTTAAAATTTTATAAGAGCCAAATAAATTTGCAAATATAGAGTCAATGAGGACCCTATGGCCAAAATGAGTAATGTAAGTGCCAAAGTATAAATTGAATGAAACGAAGTATAAATGAAATTGAAATGAAGCTTTAAAGTGAGAAAATGAGAAAATAAATTAGTATGTAGCCAAACAAAGGCTTAGTAAAGATTTGGATTAAAGACCTCAATATTATTCGAGGAGGCATTTTGCACATTTGGCAAAAGAAGGGGAGAGAAAGTGCTAAGGCTTTTTCATTTGTGAGAGAGGGAGGAAGATTAGTGGTTTTTGCTCTATGAAATCAAGGATTAAAGTGATCAAGATGAAGAATGAAGATTGGTGTTGAAGAATCAAGTATTTCAAGGTAAGGAATCAAACTTTATGTTTCCTTAATGTTGTGTTTGGGTTTAGAAAGAACCCTAAGTTGGTATAAAAATGATGTTGATTGTTTATTTCAGTTTTGGGGGTTGCTCTAAGTTGTTATATGGTTGTTTGGATTGGTATTGAGGAATTTTTATATAAAGGAAATGTTGGGTTTTTAAGGGAGATGCTGTCAAAGTTTTCCAAAACCCATATTTTTTTTTTTTGCCATCACTCATCCAAATTGAGTGATTCAAATTTTTGGCTAAACTAGACTTCTAGGAGAACAAAATTCCTGAAATAAGTGTATCCAAATTTGGATCCCATTAGACTCAGAAATTCATCAAAGTGAGACTCTGGTTCAATTCTGATACAGTTTTGATGTTTCGGAATAGTTTTGGTATTTAGGTCATAAGTTGAGTTTCACTCATCCAAATTGAGTGATTCAAATTTTTGGGTAAACTAGACTTCTAGGAGAACAAATTTTCATGAAATAAGTATATCCAAATTTGGACCCCATTAAACCCAAAAATTCGTCTAAATGGAGCCTTATTTTTGGGCAAATTCTGGTTATGTATTGAAAATAAAATAGTCCCGGATGTTTAGGACACATCTGGAGCTTCGATGCTCCAAATTGGATTATTCCAATTTCTGAATAAAATAGATTTATAGAGGAACAATGGACTTGAAGGAAATTGGGTCAAATATGACTCATTTGTTCCTAGAAAAATTTTACAAGTGAATGTGTATTGGGTAGAAAACAACCCTAATTAGAAACCTAAATAAGCCAACTGATGATTGTTAATTGTATTGGAATAGGGGCTAACAAAGAGGAAAGCACGAAATGATCAAGATTCCGAGGATTGAAATCAAGTGCAACAAGCTTTTTGGTTTGTTCTTCAACTCTCTCTTTTGTTTCCATTTTGGAGTTTGTTCTTCATTCAATCTCTTCTTATTTCAAGTTTTACGATCATTGTTCTATTATTGAAATGATTTTCAATAAACTACATATTGAAGTGTTTTAATTGATTTGAGGCAATTAATTATGAAATGATTTGCATATGAAAAATTACATGAGTATTGAAAAATGAATTATTTGTATATAGATGTATATACTATATCGTGTTTTGCTATGAATGATTTAAACTTCAATAGAATGTTAACCACTAAATTCGAAAGTTATGAGGATCGTATACCCAATAAGGGTCAAATTAGCAAGATTGCAAATTCGCACGTAATGACGTGTCACTCCGATCCGTAGCCCCAATGTAGATAGTGACGTTAGATTCACGAATCGATTTTTTAATAACCAATCACACCCAACAGACTGTACCATGTTATAAAAACAAAAATTTTATGTCACCGCAGCCCAACAGATATTACTGTCAGATTCCGTTATCCTATGCACCAAAAGCATAGGTTAAATTCGTTTAAGGGCAAAATGATAAGAATATTTGTGAAATGCATGATTTGTGTTTTGAATGATTTATTGCATATGTAAGTGCATATTTGGAATAATCAATGAACTGTAAATGAATGTATATGAAATGAATATATGTATTATATTTGCATTGATCATTTAAAAAGATCCAAAAGCATGGTTTAGAAAAAATTGCATGATTTGACTTAAACTGAAATGGAAGAGTACTGTATAGAACCATTAAGCATGAAAATGCTTAATGCGTTGCTTTTATCGCGCAAATACCGAGTGAACATGTACAAAGATGTAGACCGCAATGAATCAGAGTCATCGTCAAAGTCACACGGAGGATAAGTAAAGCTCCGTCGCATGCAAACATGAAATTATTCGACTCATTTTGTGCAAACACTATTATGAAAATTGAACTCTTATTATATTTTGTAAATGGTAGATATTCGTTATAGTTTCCAACTATATCAGGAATTATTATGTTTGTAATTTCTATATATCTTTCTTTGTTAAATAAATGTAAACAAATTTCTAAACATTCTATTACCATATCAAATAAATTATGTTTTATTCTATCTATCTTTCTTCCATTAAAGTCTTAATATAAGTGTTGTCTCTCCTCTATATATTTATCTAATCCTTTTACAAAGGTTTTAATTGTTATTTTACTCATTATACAAATTTTCAAATTCTCCATTATTTTCATAATCTTCATTATCTTCTATTATATTATCTTCATAGGTTGGATTTTCTATTTTATTTAAATTATAATAAAATATTTCACTAAAATTCCTCTTCTAATATGTCATCATTTCTATTGTACTCTAAACTTTGCGCCATCACTACTGTTTTTCTTCTTTTCATCTAAGTTTGTCATCTTAGCTTTTTCTAATATTTCTTCTTTCATATA
The DNA here is from genome assembly GCA_016808115.1 of Tetrastigma voinierianum. Lineage (NCBI taxonomy): Eukaryota > Viridiplantae > Streptophyta > Magnoliopsida > Vitales > Vitaceae > Tetrastigma > Tetrastigma voinierianum. The sequence continues at coordinate 874,692 of JAEQBH010002251.1, read as the reverse complement.
TCTATGGGATATATATAATCTTCTTAATATCCAATCATTTGTTAAAAATCAAGTTTGAGATTTTATTGTGCACAACATCATCCTCATCACATTCTTCATATTCTTCTATTATTATCATAACTTTATTTTCAACATGACTTTATCATAATAAATTTTTACATGTGACTTTTGTAAGACCCGAGAAAATCCCAATTTTCGAAAATGAGAAACGGGTAATTTCGTTAAACCCGAAATTATTCTAGATCTCGGGATGCATCTAAACTGATTTCACCGTCGAATCTTCTCTCGCAAAATCTAGCTACCACGTTGAGGACCCCGCCGAATCTCGAGACAAGCCGGAATTTCACGTTTCGAGGCACCGAGTGTCTGGGTGCTTTAAACGGTCTGAGGCATACGTGACGCAGCCACCTACTGGCTAATGCATCTACGCGACACACGTTGCATGAGTAGAGAGAGGATAAACGAATTCGCCTGTATATGTCAAGTGTCAAAATCAAGAAAAAGACACATCGTAATTGGTTAAATGTTATAACTAGAATATACAAAATAGCAATAGTATTCATCTTCCCCATTCGAAGCCAAAAACTTTGAATGAGATGCAGAGTCGATTTAGAATCTAGAGAGAAAGTGTGACTTCTCTCTAGATTTCCGATCATTTGGACCTTCGGTTCTCGACGGAGCAAGAAGCAAAGTTTCTATTCTAATGCCAGTTGTGGCTACAAGGTAGAGCACTCGATTTGCGGAGTTCCGGCTCCAAGAGGTAGGGATCTTTTCCTACTTGTGATATTATTTAATTAAGAGCTATGTTTATGGTTAGGGATATTCTGAAGCTTAATCTAGTCGTAAATTCGGTCTCAAAACCTTTGAACCGATGAGAAAATCTAAATTTGCGGCCGTAACAATGCCAACCCTGTGGTTTCAATTGCTCACGCTAATAGAGCGACGAGATTTTCTTGGTGTGAAATGTGTTTTAAGGACGAAATGAATTGTTTATATTACAATTAGCTCATTAATTCTTTGCTTTATTGATGTGAATTTAATAACATGATTTGTTTGAATTAATTATGTTAATATATATGCATGTGAATATATTAGCATGAATGTTTTAGGATTGGCATAATGCATTCCATATGCACTGGGACATCCTAGAATATTAGGAGTGAGTGCATGACACGAAAACGAAAGAAAACAAAAACGAAAAATGTTTGTGAAAAGAATTTCGACGAAAGATTTTCCGAAGAATTGTCTTTGAGAGTCGTCCAACAAATCACTTTGGATGAGGACCATGACTGTTTCGGAGCGTTATCCAGCAATTCGCCTTGGAGGGTAGTCCAATATTTCTCTTGACTGAACTCGGAACAAAGCTGAGAACAAAAGCTTTTGTTTTGAAAACTGGATATTTTACTCACATTCGGCTTAGGCATATGTGAGGGAATCGGTGAGGACTCGAGACATGGGATTGGTCATGTAGACATTCGAGTAGGTTCATGTAATTGTTTGGATGTGATTGTTTGTCATGACATGTGCCCTTAGGTGAGGAGTAACCCATGTAGAAAATTATCTTTACTAGGCATTGCTCACCCTATCGAGGGATCACTATTTCAGGTACAATGAGTGTACAAGAGGATGGCACTCACTAGAGGTCACTGGTTAGGAAGAGTTTCAAGTCAGGGCTTTGGGTATTCGCTTGTATAACATGTATTAAAACCTAAATTTTGATGAGTACTGTTTGATAAAGAGTAATTTATTAAATCTTTAAACTATCAGATATAAATGGGATGATTTCAGAAGATTAACGCAGTACTAAGTGGCCATTATTTTACTCAGATATGGACTCCCGCGTGGTCAGAATTGTCAGGGACAGTTTTTGTACTCTCGGGTAGAGCTTCTCACAGCTGGCACTCTACCCGATTTTCATGAAGAGAATAATAAAGTTACCCACATCCACGAGTATTCCGCGGATTGACGAGTTGTCAATGGACACCCCGGTTTTAGGGCGTCACAATTTGTTAAGAATTCTAACTTATAATAAGTTCGAGATTTTATTAGCACAATATCATTCCAATCACATTCTTCATATTCTTCTATTATTATCATAACTTTATTTTCAACATGACTTTATCATAATAAATTTTTACATGTGACTTTTCTACAAATTTATTATCTCTTATCAATACACCACCTAAATCACTATTTTCAACATGTATTATCCACATTTATTATAAACAAGACTTTGTATACATTTATTACTTCAACTATATCAATACAATATCAATACAAATGGGCCTGAAATGCCACATCAAATGAAAAAAGAGTTTTGTGATCAAATGATTGGCCTCTTTTATATTAAAATGGTATTTACATATATATATTTTTATTAAGTATTTGAAATGTATTTGGAAAAGTAATTGTATTTGGATTATTCGAAATTATAAAATAAAATAAAATGAAGGCATGAGGACCACATCCCTGAAAGTGATGTCTCGCCTCTCAAAAGTTGATACGACGGAGCTGGCCGTAACATCATTAGAGGATTTACTTGACTATTAACTTCAAGACTTCATGGGATTGATCGAAATGCATATAAACTGACTCAAATATCTATAGTTATAAGAAAAAGAAAAAAAGATGTCACTAATATAATAAGACACTTTTTTGGGTTACAAACCCCATTAGTATTTGTAAAAGATTCAAAGTAGTCACCTATCAATCTTGGCAAATTTTTAAGACTTTTTTGGATAATAGCAGGATTTACCATAAATAAGGCTTGTTTAGCTGGCTTTATGCGCTGGTAAAACAACTTAAACATTTCTCTTAGGATTCAAAGGAAAATGTGTATATTTATTCCACACACTAATAGGATCAACCAAGATGTGCCTCTAAGAGATCGAGGGTGAAGACTTGAACCGGAAATTATTAAGGGAAAAAATGATGTATGTTTGGACTTTGGATGTCTAATGAAAAATCTTAAAGAAAATCAAATATAAATAAATTACTTAGAAACTTACATATTTTAAAGTTATTAAAAATATATTAATCTCTTCTCGTATGGAAACCCTAGTTTTTTTGTTCTTTCTTTTCATTCCCATTAGAAATGAGGGATAGTTTTTTGTCTTCCTTGACCTAAAATCACCCTTTCCATCGTTCGCCCATATCCAGGATTTCTCTCTCAATAAAGTTGTTTATTCCACCCGATATGAATTTTTATTCGATTTTTCTTTGTTTTTTTGTGTTTTTTGTCGTCACTATTATATATATACATGCTATCAGATTGTTCGCTGGTTTTTTAAAAGTGCGATTCAGACAACATAAATGTTTCGATCAAACATAGAAGTCATATCAATCCTCACCATCTCGTACGCGATCGATCCGGAATCTTAAGTATTTGCATATCTTGGTGATTACTAATCAGGTAGTTTGAGTCGCTTATTCGTTATTAACCCTGACAAGTATGTCACCCTTAACGCTTTTAAGACTTCGTTTATACGTTCGTATATAATGTCTTATTGTTCTGAATCAATGATATTTCTCTTTTCAAAAAAATATATTAATGAATTAAAATAAATAAAATGAGTTTGAAAGTATCAAATAAAATAATATGTTAGGTTTGATTGTATTTTTATTTTCCTTTATTATTCTGTTTTTTTAATTTATTTTATTTTTTACTGTGTCTTCTCTCTCTCTTTTTCTCTTACAGTATGTTTACTTTGTATATCACATTATAGTATTTCATTCTCAAGGATTTCGAGCCTTGCACCTTTCGTTGTTCCCCATCCACCCTTTTATCACTGAAAGCTGCTCCTCAAGTGGCTCTCCTAAATTTCATTAGGAACTAAATATAACCTAAATAGGAATGACAACAAAGCTGGATCAGCCCCTGCTATTTGTAACCATTTCATCTCACTCTCGCTGTGGCTCAAACAAGGTATGAGAAAATTCTCATACCCGCCTCGTTTAACTTATATTTATTTTTAATATTTGTTTTCTCTTTTTAATATATTAAAATTAATATATAAAAAATTATAAATTATTTTATTAAAAATATTTTTATTATTATTATTTAAGATTGCAATAAAAAAATTACAAACTGTTTTAATATAATCGACATGATATAATAATACCCGAACTCATCTTGGGTTTGGGAAAAAAACCTAAACTCTAATAAAAATTCAAATAAACTTTAACTATACTTGTCCCATCCAGGATAGAGCGAGGCAGGAACCCGAAAAGACCCGTCCCATTGCCTTCCCTAAGCCTAAATATTTGAATACGAGCTATTTGAATATTTCAACTCACAACTATTTATCGGGTCTGGGCTTATAAAAAGTCGTTCTCATAATAACAGTTCACACCATTAGACTAAGTGATTTTATATTCCTGGTGATCTCAGTAGAATAAAATTTTTTGGTTTAAGAAAAATATAGGGATTTCAAAAAATAAAATCACTATCTAACTACAGAAACTCAAGTATCATACGAAACGAGCTTTTATGTATGATATCTTATTTATTTCAATATTTCTTTTAGCTTCTTTATTGAATAGTTACTATGGTAGTTGGTAAGTCTTAATTGCTAAGTACTCCTAATTTTGTATAAGAAGTATATTCCCAAATCAGCCCATTTTATTCGTAGAAAGATTCTATTATACCCATTCATTAATAAAATATAAAGCATATTGAATCTAAGTTGGGGATATATCCCTAGATCATTCTTTTTATATCAAGACCTCTTTTTCCTTTTACTTTTTTTAATCTAAAATGTCTACTTCATCTATGTATTTTTTTTATGTTATTTTAATTTTCCTGTATGTATTTTTATAATGAATACATACACAATCTCTGCCTTATCATTGTCACTTTAAGTCTGTAGCTTGAAGATTGAAGAGTGGTAAACGTTTCAATTATTAAAATAAGCATAGTGTATCCAGAGGGGATCCCAAGTTCGAGCCCTAGGTGGGAACAGTTTATTATCTTAAAACTAATTTTGAAAGTCTAACCCTTTATCAATTTTTTATCTCATTTTGATAAAAATACTCTTATTGTTTTCTTATTAAAATTTCCTATTCAAAGAGTCATACATGTAAATACAGCTTTTAATTTATTTGTAAAAGATATTTTAATTTTAATGATTGCCAAGGAGAGTTAGATTCCTAAAATTCTCAACTTATTTGGAGGTCTTTTCCCATATTCCCTGAAACGCAGGTTACTTTAAAAAAAACTTTTGCATTGTAATTTGTACATAAGGGTACAGTGCCTTAAATAAAAAATAAGTTAAGAAAAATATTTTTCAAATAAATTTTATTTTTATAACAACTGAATTGTTTTTTTTTTTCTAGAATTGTTCCAAAATCTCTTATTTTATTTTTAAAAAATTTTAATTTCCATTTTTTAAATAGTTTTTGAAAACATTGGCAGAAAATAATGATACCTGAACTCATCCCGAGTTTGGAAAAAAACCTAAACTCTAATAAAAATTGGGCAACTTTAACTATACTGGTCCACTGGATAGGAGCGAGACAGAACCCAAAAAGCACCAAATTCCATCATCTCTCCCTGCTCTGGCCATTCAATACAAGCTATTTGAATATTTTAACTCACAACTATTTATTTCAATATTTCTTTTCGCTTCTTTATTGAGTAGTTACCATGGTAGTTGGTGAGTCTTAATTTCTAAGTAATTCAATCTTTGTATAGGGATTATTGGAAAAGCCTGAACTTTATAGGCAAATTCTAAGTTTTTACCATTGATCGAAATATTTTGCATCTTTTATGGACCTCACTTAAAAAGCTGAGCAAGAATCAGATCTAATTAAGAGATAAATTCGAGCTTACTGTAATTCTTCCCTTTTTGTATAAGACGTATATTCCCCAATCGGCCGATTTTATTTGTAGAAATATTCTATTATACCCATTCATTAATATAATATAAAGAATATTGAATCTAAGTTAGGAATATATCTCTAGATCATTCTTTTCAAATCAAGACCTCTTCTTCCACTTTCACTTTTTTTAATCTAAAATATCTACTTCATCCATGTATTTTTTTACGATATTTTAATTTTCGTGTATATATTTTTATAATGAATATATTAAGATAACTCGCTCATCATACTTAGTTCAAATGGTAAAACATTTATCGTTAAAATAGACATAAGGTATATGAGGATCCTAGGTTAGTATCTTAAAATTAAAGTGTATTCAATATATATATATATATATATTATAAATTTTTTCATAATTATTAATATTAAACAAAGTGAAAAATCATACTTTTTTTTTGAAAAAAGATATAAATTCTATTGATTTGCTAGCAATCGATAAAATTGAATACCAAGTATAAGAACTTTAGAGGATAACGCAGCATCCATGTTAATAACAAAATTGATCGGTTCAAGACCTACATATTTGATAATCCAAAAATGCATAAAATACATAATATTTCAAATCTGTAGCATATTGACAAACGAAATTTGATATGATAACTCTGTCACATCGAACTTTGTCATTTGAACTGTTAACGCGAAAACATATAAAGAAGCTAACCGTTGATAACACAACTACTTACCGCAAAAAGTAGACAACAAAAAAAACGAAAAAAAAAAACAAAGGTAAACTCATACCAGTGTGAAAGAAACCACTTTATTGAAAAATAAAACTCAAATATGGGGAAGAAAACAATTAATGTTCGACATTTCACTGCTAACGACAAAAAAATTATCACTTATCTCTAACGAACAAAAACCTAAAAGAAAAATCAAAGAAAGAAACAGCTAGGGTTTCCAAAAATAAGTAATGCAATTTGACTAAAAATAATAATACATGGTATATCTCAAAATTATTATTAAAAAATCATTTCATCTAGAATCGATACTAATTATCATAAACTAGTTTTTAAATATTATTTTTTTATAGGGAATATTAAATTATTACTATTGAAAATCTAATTTTAGAATTACCGACTTAATATGGAATAAAAGGTGTGATTATCAATTATGTTGTTTCAATTAGACATGACTCACTGGTTAAGGGTTGGCCGGGGCATTGGGCTCAAGTTCAAATGTCCATGAAAACAGAAAACTGCAATTTTGTAATGCAAAAGAGGATCGATGTCAAATAAAAAATAAAAAAAATTATGTTGTATTTTAACAAAAATTTTGTGTTAATGATTTTAATTTTATCATTTAATTACTTTGAAAATATTCAATTAAAGTGTTTTATTTTTTATTTTTGAAGAGAAAAATAATTTTTTCGATTCAAACTAGCAATATATCGATATAAACATATAATAAAAATTATGTATTAAAACAATATTCAGTGAGGAAGATACTGAATCGACTCTAAAACTTACAAATTCCGATAATACAACCGAACATTCATTACTACATGCAAATGATCAAAAGATATGTGAAACACCGAGCATTCAGAATTATCCATTTAATTGGCCTGATATTTTTAAAAATATCGATTCGAATAAATTTTTTCTACATTTAATTATATGTATTATGAGAAATGATTAAGATAGATTAAAATCTGAAATGACAGAATTATTAAATTAAATATGTTATATTTAATACATTATTCATATTATTATAAAGAGATATTATTTATTTATTATTATTATAAATATTATTAGTAGATATTGAGGAGATTCAAAATATTATAATATTATAATTTTAAATTTTGTTCATATTATTTTAATTTTTCTTTCTTTTCAAATTAAGATTTGACTTAAAATATTATAAGTTGAATTGTAAATAAAATAAAATAAAATAGGAATCAAACGGTGGTAGGGATTATGAATAAATAAATAATAAGATAAAGAGTAAAAAGCCATATCATATATTACAATCAATGACTCAATGTCGAGGTACACTTTCAAGATTTGAAATGCGTCTAAACCCTCAAAAAGATTTTTTTATATTTCTGAATGAAGAACAAAATGAAAAACATTTAAAAATCAAATGTCGGAAATTATAGGAAAAAGTCGGAAAAATCGAAATTTCGGTGGAGATATTTATCGATCTCCATCGATAACCGATATTTCAGCCGAAATATCGAAAATTTTGTTCCCTATACATGACAAAGATACTTAAGCGACTAAATTACGCAAAGATATCACGACCATCGATTTGATTTCTTGTCGTTGATCGTATACTTTGCTCGCCTAAATCGCCTACACACAAATAAACATCGGATGAAAAATAAACATCGCATCAAGACGATGAGAGACCACACACGGGCCATACCAGCACGAATGAAGAATCGCACGCTACACCAAAACGACGACTAAATCAATGCAATAAATCACTGCAGTATCTACAAATTTAAGTAAAATGTAACAGGTGATTTCATAGATGGCTAAAAAATTATCTTTCCTTGCTTAGAGACCATAGACTAGCAAAGAAAAAGTCGAGAGAAAAAGAGGCTCGGGTTTTTGAATTAAAGTGTTTTATTAAGCATTTGTTTTCCACTCCTTATAAAAATATGGATAAATGGAAAAGGCCAGTGAAAATATAAGGATCTGTTTGGTTTTAAAAAAGTTTCAGAAAAAAATGTAAGGAAAAAACTTTTTTTTTTCCTTTTTAAATACGTTCCCGAAACCAAATATAAAATATAGTATAGTAATATTTGGTATGAACTAGATATATATTATTTTGAAAATACTTTAAAAAAAGAGTCATATTTTCCAAAATATAATAACTAAAAATAACTTGAATTAATATTATTATGTTAAAATTATCACTCTCTGAGGAAATTAAATAAAAACATAATTTTGATTTGTTTATCGTTTTTGAAACTTATTTTTTGTTCTGAAAAATAAGAAAAGCATTTAAAATATAAAAGAACAGGTTTGGTTCATGATTTTTTTTTTCTTGCTTTGAAAATCACGAAGAATATAGAAGACATTGACCCAAAAAAAAATTTGTGGTTTATTATAAAAATAATATTCTATGCTTAAAACTGCTTCACACGCTTTCAAAAACAAAGACTAAACACGCCTTCATTTATTTCATAAAATTTAAAAACTATACTAGTTTAGTGGAGTTTTGTCCCAAAATAACACTTTTAAAATATATATATATTGATGGTGTTTTTTTTTGTCGATACTGGGCTGGACCCTCTTTGAGGCCGGGTGAAGGGGCTGGATGGACGGATTGCGCATAATTCAGAATTCGTACAAAAAAGTGGGCGATCCAATGTGTTAGCTGCCGCCACTCCGATGTATGTCGCTTTCTTCCATATGAAAAGTTAATTCAACCGCTTTTTATACGTAATTAATGCGTATCTTTTTAGAACGGATCGGTATTTACAGGAAATATGCATACTTTCCTTATTTGGATATATTGGAGGATTTGATGAGTATTTCAGCTTCCATGCAAGATTTTTCTTTCCTTATCAATAATCGAATTTATGGATAAATGCAGCGAAATGCGATCGTTAAATATTTATTTTCTAATCCGTGTATATGGATCATGGAGACTGACTTATTTCTATACGTAGCTTAACCACCTACATCACCTCCGGGTTATCCGGGCAAGACCAGCTGACTTTGGACCGGACCCATGCTCCGCATAGGTAGAATCCCCTCCAGGCCGAACTGCTTTATTGCCTGCGACTCGGCCTCTCTTCATAAGACTCTATGCTGCAGTACGGCCCCAAGCCAAGGCTTTACGTCTCAAGGCACGCTGTATATATATATATTAATCTAATACGTTTTATATTAAAAAAAAAACTCAAATAATGTGTCCTTATCAAAACCGTAGTCAACATGTTTTTAAATTTTTAAAGTGAAAATCGTAATTGTTGATTATGGTGTTTTAAGTTTGAATTCAAAATCATATTCATCTATTACGATTTTATTAGGATATTATTTAAAAAATATTAAATTGATATTTAAAAAATATATATATATTATTTTGAGACAAAACTCAGTATAACGGATGTTGAGAATTCTACAATTCTATTGGGTAAAATAAAAAAATATTATAATATTTTTAAAATTTTTTAATTGAATATAAATTTATTTTACTTTTTTTGCTTGTTGGGGAATCTTCTTTGTGCGGGAGCGGATAAACTTAAGTTCGAGGGAATGGATAGAATCGAAATCATGAATGAGATAAATAATAAGGGCAAAATTGTCAATAAAAATGGTCAATTTTGAAAATTCATAAAATTAGAGGGGCCCAATATGCAATTTCCCCAAAATGCGAGAAAACATCTCCGCATAAAAACAAATTTCTCCTCTTTCTCTCTCTCTCTCTCTCTCTCATTTCTTGAGTTTATTATTTATTGCAAATCTCACAGCGACGAAGATCACATAACCAAGAAAAAACTTCAAAGGCACGTTTCTCCCTCTCCATCTCTATCTTCCACCACAATAATCTCCAATCCGATTATCAGTTTCCGTCTTTCCTTCTCCCAATCTCAATTTGAAGTAAATTGATTCTATGATTTCGTGTTTTTGATTATTCGATGGTTTTAATTTTTTTCTGTTCTTGTCCTGATTTTCCACTGCCGATGTAGGGTTTCTGATGACGTTTGTGGCTTGTTTTGCAGATGGAGTTCGTGATCAGATCGAAATTTATGTGATAGAGGTGGATTGCAGCTTGCGGAGGCTGCATTTGGGAATGCTGTTAGTTTTTTTGGTGGTGTTTGATGTTAAATGGGGGAATTTTATCGCGGAGAAGAGTGTAGAAACCTCTGCCTGGAGGTTGCTACGAGTGCTTTGACAACCTCTGGTTGATCACTTGATTCAATTCTAATTATGGAAAGGCGAGTGGTTTTTTGATGCCTTTGATTGTGATCGACTTTTGGATCTTCTTTCTTTTTGTGTCTTTGTTGGGACTTAGTGTTACTGTTTCGGTTTGCAGGTATAGGATTTTGAAGGAGGTTGGAGATGGAACTTGTGGTACTGTATATAAAGCCCTTAATATGGAAACTTATGAAATTGTAAGATTCTGTCAATCAGTAAATTGATCATCTTTTCTTGTTTTATTACTTCAGTGCAATCAAATTGCCTGACTGGGTATAACTTCTGATACGATGCTTTTATTTTGAAATAATTAATGAAAATCAATAATTATGAAGAATTTCTAGTTTAGGTTACCCATCGATCATCTAAATATCATTGTTTTTTCTGAAACTAAGTGCAATTAAAGATGGGAATTTTAATCTACCGCTACAGAATTACGTGGGTTTGCCCTTTGGTGCCGCTTGATTTCAACCTTGGAGTTTTTGTGGCCTGAACTTTTATATCATTAGTATCCTCATTATAGAATATTATTATGTATACCATTATGGTATTTTTTCTGTTAAATAAAGTGAATCTCTCTTTTTTTGGTTAATTTATAGGCCAAAACACTTTTATTTGTATAAGGATATATTTGTATGGGAAGGGTTTGGTGTGGGGATAGTTTAGATTCTCGGTTTTATTTATGCAGTTATAAGGATTGGTTTAGATGGCAAGGGTGTAAAGTGGGATGGATATAGATTAGAAATTGAAACTTCTCATAACTTTTAATTTTCATGTTTTGGCATTTCCTCTAACGAGAGTGATCAAAATGGAACTTGTCAATTGTATTTACATCTCCACAGATGTGAATTTCCACAGTATTTTTTTTAAAGTTTGAAAATATATGACCATTGTGAGAATGGGTATTCATTGTGTCTGCTATTGTCCAGAATAATAGCAGTGCTATTGCTTTCTTATTTTTTTAAGTGAATTCTCCATTTGAGATGCATCAAGCTTCTTGAAGCAGGTATAACCACCAAAATTTAGAAGAACAGCTATTCTTCCATAACCCAATGTACAGGCTTTGGATTCTTCTCATGCCTCTAACCTTAAGTTCTCTTCAGAAGTCTGATTGAGCATGGAATAGTGATAAGATTTGAGAGAGTCTTCTTTCACCCTCTTTTTTTGCATGTGAAAATTAGTAGGTAATTATGTGGCTGGGTAAGGTGGTGAGCAAGGGTAGAGATGGATTACTAAACTAATTAGTGAAGTTTCACTAGTCCCAGTAGCCAGAAACCCTGGTTTCAGGCTTTCAGCAGGTTCCAACAATTGTTTGAGGTCTAGTAGCACGAGCATGGAACATTTGTCACACATTTTTCTTGTGACTGGTTCTCCATGTGCAATCCATTTTTGCTTGAAGTTTTATGGTTACTGATGTATCCTCTCACTCGTAGAGTTTATGATTCTTCTTTCAGCTCTAATCCACAAAATTTTTTGAAAAATTATTTTGTTTCTATTAGGTTGCAGTAAAGAAAATGAAGAGAAAGTTCTTTTTCTGGGAGGAATGCATGAACCTACGAGAACTCAAGGTATGTGACCATGTTATTTGTTTAAATGTAGGCAGCAAAGATGCAAGACAGCTGATCGATACATATTAACATTTCTTTTTCAGTCCCTCTGTAAATTGAATCATCCCAATATCATAAAGCTGAAGGAGGTTGTCAGGGAAAACAATGAGCTGTTCTTCATATTTGAACACATGGTGAGGATTTGAGCCTTTGCTTCAATGTTGAGCATATGTTAATATGTGATTTCTTGCATTTGTATGATGCAGGATTATATGCTCAGATTTTTATGTTTGGGCTTTAAAGTTCACTGAAAATGTGATGGTGGAACATGATTGTAACTGCCAGCCGTGATGGTGAAACATGATTGTGACTGCCAGCCGTGATGGTGGAACATGATTGTGACTGCCAGCCTGCCATAATATTTTTAATCATGTTCCTAATGCAAACAGAACTAGTATTTTGTTGCTGATTAGTTTTCATTAAATTTAAACATGTGACTTTATGTTATAACGTTTACTGTCCTAATCAAACAGAATCTAAGTCAAATAGATTTGGTGACAGTGAAGTGTGCGGAATGTAAAAAATCGGAGACATACTAATAATTTGAATTCAGCATCAGAAATTGAATTACCATTTCTCAGGATCACTTCAGAGTCCAGACCCAGTAATGAAAGTTCTTAGATGGGTAGGTCCGTTTGTAGGTTATAACCATATAGATATGTTTATGAAAAGGGTCCTAGATGGCCCCTTATTCATTTTCCTTTTTAGTTATAATTTACAAATGCTATCAAAGCGTTACTGCCCTAAACACTGTAGATATTTATCACACTACCGCTGCAGTGAGTTAAATAAGGTTTTTGTGTCTTTTTGAGTTGCTTTACGGATAGGTAATTTGATGATGGAATTATACACACTCAAAATTGTGTGTCCTGAGGGCATCTCATAAACATGTTTCTTTTTGAAAAAAAAAATCTATTTAATAACTTGTTATATTAATCACTAAAATCTTCTTTTTTCAATCTTGATAACATGTTATAGTAATCACTTTGAATGTTCTTCATTTTAAGAACTATAACTATCAAGTCACACTTTATGAATTTGTCACCATCTTTTTGGCTTAATGATGATAAAAAATTTGTCACCTTGAAGTTTTCAGTACCAGAAGTAGAAATCAATAGATGTTCTAAAACCAGATTTCAATTTTCTTGGGCACCATTTTGCTTTGTGCAACTTTAAGTCTGAATTATAGATTGCCATTTTTTAACTGCTGTTTCTTTTGAAGTGAATGAATGGATGATCAATGAGAATTTGTAGCTTGAAATTCTTGTTTAAAGAAGCCTTATTTGTAGCTCTCTCTCTCTCTCTCTCTCTCTCTTTCTCTCTCTGGCTCTCACTCTCTCTTTTGCTCTCATTAGTTATCTCTTTAAAACTCTAGGGTTGAACAGATTTTTCTGAAAGAATTGGTGCGAGTTGTTTCTGCCATGTGTGATTTTGACTGGTCTGAGAAACACATGCCAACTGTTGCATGATTTCATTTTCTCAAGCTTCATTAGACAAATAGTGTGATAAAAAAAATGTAGTGATTAGAGGCAACTCTGTAACTTTTCAAATCTCCTAATTCATAAATGTACCAAATCCATTTTGGTTAGTAATTGCTTGATTCTGGAATTTGCATTTCTCAGGAATATAATCTGTACCAAATAATGGGAGAACAGAAGAGACCCTTTTCAGAGGAAGAGATACGGAGCTTTATGTCTCAAGTGCTACAAGGACTTGCGCACATGCATAAACACGGATATTTTCATCGGGACCTGAAGCCTGGTATGAAGTTGATATCTGCAAAAATTAATGCTTCTGTGCATTCTATGATATGGAATTTTATTTGCATCTTCAAGAAGAATTGTGTATATTTTATCTAATAGTATATATAATCAAGCACAATTTCTGTCTTCAAGAGAATTTGCTGGTGACAAACAATGTGATTAAAATTGCTGACTTTGGACTGGCAAGAGAAGTATCGTCTATGCCTCCGTATACTGATTATGTGTCCACACGTTGGTGAGTCTTCTATTAAAATTTTCTGTGTTTGGGCACGAGGTGTAAGCATGTATTTTTGTGGGTACTGAAGTAAATTTAAAACTCTTTTTTATGCGTGTGTTGGCATGCCTGTGTGTGCATGTTTGTTGGGTAATGAAAACAATTTAACATACATCTTATGTTTTGATTTCAATATTTGTGCAAGGTACCGAGCACCAGAAGTCCTGTTTCAGTCTTCATCATACACCCCTGCAATTGGTATGAACTATTTCTACCGTGCTTTACTGCAATGCTTATCAGCTTCACATTCAATTTTGAACAATAAGCTGCTTTGGTTCTTACTTTCTAGGGCTGCTATGAGCTAGGTTGATTATGTTGACAGTCAAATAAGTGTTTCAAATGTGACCTATTAAATAAACCCATGCCCATTTTCTTTTTCACAATATTTGTTTGAAAAGTGTTTTGATTTTTCTAAATATATGGTTATAATAGCCTAAAATTATTATCTTTCTGTTTTTTTCGTGATCTGAAAAATTGGGTGTCCATTGTTAATTAAAATTCTAATAACTAATAACAAGTGGGCACAGAACTCTTGATCATAAAGGCTAAACACACCAAAGTAGAATGACTATGTATGATCTCTAAAATAGTGCTTAGGTAAACATAATGAAAGAAATTCTTGTTGGAAAAACCATAAATACAAGAAAATACAAGAAATTATCAAATGATCTAAGCTACTTTTAAATGTCACTAATTGACTCCCAGCAAACTGTGATAGCCTTTGTTTTCCAATTATTCTGTTCCATTTATTTTCTGCTTCCCCATGTTTTTTATTTTTATTTTTGGGTTTGGGCCCTTGCCATGTTGGTCTAGTTTCTCTCTCTTAAAAGGAAATGGTTAAATTGTCCAGTTTATACATTAAGGAATTTAAAAGCTAATAAGATATATTATTGTTGATTTATCACATCACTTCATATTTATAAGGTTTAAGATATGGAAGTCGCTGTCCTCTTATTATCATGCTAGATTAAAAGGAAGATAAAGATGTGCTCTTACAAATTTCAAACATCTATTACTGGTTTGACCAAAGAAAATTTAGTGACCCCAAAAAAGTGATTTGGTCAGTGAAATCATCTAATCTCTGAGAAGAAAAGGTTTAAGTATCAAGCAGTGTGTTCTATGATGTTGCATATTGATTTTATATCAGTTAAAGCACATATATTGTTACATGAATATATTTTGAATACTTGAGAATTAGTCATCTGGAACATTGATTCTTTGTCTTGATTTCATTCTTTATTTGTTTTGTTACTAGTATGTGAATCTGTAGGACTATCTATAAGTATAGATCATCCCATGCATTGGGATATATGCAATCAACTGACACTTGGTATCATGTGCAAATGTTTTTGGTTCTTTTTTTCCCCTTTAATTAATGGCCTGTTGTACATTTATCATTTGAAAAACTGTTTGTTATTGGAGTAAATTTACCTTGTTTGTGAATGTATATTTACTAGTGCAAAGCTGTGGTTTTGAGCTGTAATTGATTCATAATTAAATTGTTTATTCAGAGATTCATTTTTTATTGGTTCACAAAGTACCAATGTTTAACCATGGAACTTCTTGCAGACATGTGGGCGGTTGGTGCAATACTAGCTGAGCTTTTCACTTTGTGCCCAATTTTTCCTGGTGAAAGGTAATTATACCCTCCCAAAGCTGACTGGATTTTTTCTATATAATAGTTATATGACAAATTGTGGTTGAGAAATAATTGGTAGATAACTTGTAATGATCATGTAAATGCATTTCATTGAGCTTAATGAATTCACTTTGGGGTAAATTAGCCCATCGTAACAATATCTTCAGCTGCTTATGGTGCACTGGCATATGATGAGCATGTTACTGGTATGGAAGGACTATATTTATTTAAATGACTTCATTTGGTCCGTCAAATGTTTTTTATTCCCTACCAAAATTGTCCTTTGTTGCCAAGGAAACTGTGAATAAGAGGAAAAGAAATTTGAAGTTCTATTTTTTGATCCTTGGTTCTTTAGAAACAAGGAACTTAACTTTTGTTGGCCAATTACTTCTACAACACTTGCATGGTTTTTCTAAACTGAAGCAATGGAAATCTGGGTTTCAAACTTCTTGCCACTGCAGCACACCTCCAAACCCCCCCTCCCAATTCACGTCTCTCCATTAAATAAAGAATGAAAGTGTTTAGATTGATTGTTCAACAGTATATCAACATGCATCAGATGAAATTGAATTTAGTTCAACACAATGCTCCAATCTTTGAATCCAATTAAATTTTGTTCAATAATATGTTCTAGCAGTGTTCTTTCTAATTTTGTGCGGTATCTTTGAGAACTTAATTGCTTTTCATGGTTAGCAAATTCTATTTGTTCATTACAGATGCATCTTACTCATCTTAATGTTATAATATATTTTCTTAATATATGATTCAAAATTGAAAATATATTGCATACAATGTGCACCATTTCATAATCAAGTCTTACCTGAACTAAGAGAAACCTGGCTGCGCCATTTATTTTAAAGCTAATAAAATTATTTCCTTTATATGGACAGTGAAATAGATCAACTGTACAAGATATGCCGTGTCCTTGGCACCCCAGATTGGACTACTTTCCCTGAAGCAACAAATACTCCACGGCTATTAAGTTTTTGTTATTCAGAGGTGAGCCAATTTTTTAACAGTTAAATCTACAGTTTTCCTCTATACATTTATTTCCTTTGTCTCACTCACGTGTTTTTTTTTTAAATAGATTTCACCTGCCAATCTTTCTGACATTATACCCAATGCTAGCTTGGAAGCAACTGATTTAATCATGGTGGGTGTTTATTGATAGTCTGTTTCTTTTTACCATAGTAACCTCAAACCATTTGATATCTTATACCCTTTTTGGCTGTCCATAGCAACTTTGTTCATGGGACCCGCTAAGGAGGCCAACCGCAGAGCAAGCTCTCGAACATCCATTTTTCCATGTAATTTTGTCCTAAAGCTTCTTTTCTCTCTCTGATTTTATTTTTCTAGTTGATTAATTTCTAAATTATCTTCTCAATAGGTGGGTATGTGGGTTCCTCATCCACTCCCAGATCCATTTCAGCTGAAGAAAAATGACACTGGTGAGATTTTTGGATCCACACTGCAAAATCTTCTGTTTTATTAAAATCAAACTTGAATATTTTGGTTTAATCTCATTATTTCATTTGTGATACTTTCCACAGGAGCAAAGCCTAACCTTGAGTTGAACCTATGGGACTTTGGTCGTGAACCGGATGATTGTTTTCTTGGCTTGACACTGGCAGTGAAGCCCAGTGTGTCGAACTTGGGTAATATGCGTTTTCCCTTGGTATTTTAGTGGTTATGAATTGGAAATAGCAACAAGACATCTTAAATTACTGATCTGCTCTGCCCTGCTCTGCTGGGATGAGATGGTGTGCTAATAAATAACCAGGGTGGAAGTAGGGATGTTTTTTCAACTATTGATATGCATCTGGCTTGCATTGGAAGATGATTTTTGTGCTCTTGCTTGGAAAAATGGATTTATTTAAATTAAGTTTTTTTTAAATTATTTATGGTCTCGAAAAATTGGTTAAAAGTTTCAGAACAAATAAAATACCTTTGTGAAGGACCCATGAACAGGGAGAGAATTTCTGAACAAAGAATTTAATTCTCTCTTTATTTCCTGAACTTCTGATATGGGATGTATTTTTTACTTATTTCTTCTCCCATGTGATGAAAATGTTGGCAAGTCACTAATACTCTGAACATGTTTAATATTAGGAATAAATGTACTGTGAGAAGCTTGTGCTTTCTTTAATGGAGCTGCTTTTCTTCTTTCCCTTTTTATTGCCATGTCTGACATAGAAATGTGGTGTGTCACATTTTTCACGACTTGGGTGGCGTTTATTTTTTGGCTTCCAGTCCGTATGTTTTTAAACTTTTTGTTGATTTATTGCTGAATTTTTTAAATTTTTGGCTGAACAGAAAATGCCCAAATATTTGGTTTTTTCTTAATGCTTTTTTTTTAATGTTTTTCTTCTTTTTTTGAATTGGAAAAAACTAGATATTATAATATGAGAAAATCATATTCTTTATGATCTACTCAAAACTGTCATGATCAGTTTCATGCTAATTAAATAAAAGCATATATATTATTAAATTTTTATTTAAAAAATTATTGTTTCAAAATTTAGATACAAATTAAAAAATTAATTTTTTTTTTAGAAAAAACAAACGACTAAATACTTAATCCCATTAAAAACTATTCAGAACAAAAGTTATATTCAGCATTAAAGTAAAAAAAAAAAAAAACAAACAGTGCTTTCTAGTGGTAAACATGTATTTGGGCCATAGCTGTTACCTTCTGCAGAAAATTAGTTTAACTTGATAGTATTACTTCAATAATTTTTACTTTCCGATTGAATACTTTGTCGACATCTATTTTACATCTGTTATCTGATAAGCTTCTTCGGAATTTCTGGAATTATTCCTTGCAGAGATGGTCCACAAGGTATCTCAAGGTACAGGAGAGGTGAGCATTCTGGAATTGCATTTATTCATTGATCTTAAACAAATTGCTATACTCTATTTTGAGAGATTATGAACTTTATATTGCAGGATATATTGTTTTGCTCTGGTTTTCAGGACGGCTCGGGAAAGTCAGGTAATTCTTTTGTTCATTGCTCATCAGTTTCTTCTTTATGGGAAGAGGAAAACTGGTTTGAGTGTATTTTTTTCACTACTAAAGAACTTCCAGGTGTAATAGATTTAAGTTCAAAGTGTTCTAAAATTTTAGGACCTGTTTTTGAAAACTGTTTTTGAGAACAATTATGAAAACAAAGAAAACACTATTTTATTGTGTTCTTTTTGCTTTTGAGAATAAAAAAAATTGGGAACGAGCAGTATTCTCCTTGTTAACATTTTACGAGAATTGACAGTTTCAAAAATTGTAACCAAACGATCAACAGTTTGTGATCTTTTTCTATCTCTTTAGATTTTGAATCTCCAGTTTAAGACAGAAGGTGCAAGTTCTAATTCATCATGGAACGAGGGATCGTTCGAATTCTCTCTTCAAAAAAAAATGCTAAATGTATTTTCACCTATTTGGTTTAAAGATTCATCCATTGACTTGTATGTTCTTCATGTGGCAGTTTTTTGGTCAGTACTTTCCCCTGATCGGAACGGAATCGACACATCGGTTGATGCTTCCCTGTCATTGTCATTCGGGTCAGTTCTAACGGTCTTCAAAACTCTAGTCATGTGTCAAAATAATCTTTTTAAAAAAAAAAAAAAAACTCAAATTAACACATGTTTCAAAATAATGCTCAAACTAATATCTTTTTGCTATATTATCAAAACCGTAGCTAGTGACTACAGTCTTAAGTTTAAAGTTCAAACCGTGGTTGACCGTAGTCACCACCCATGGTTTTAAACCGTTGTCCCACGACCCACGGTTTTAAACCGTTGTCTCACGACCCAGTAGTCTCACCACCCATGGTTTTAAACCATAGTCACACCCGTTGTTTTAAATCGTAGTCATCACCTTTGTTTAAAATGTAGTCTCATGCGCGATTTTAAACCATGGTTTATCATTGGTTTTAAGCGTAGTCGCCGTGCTTGGTTTTAAAAGTCTAAAACCGTAGTTGATGACTACGATTTGAGGTTTAAAGTTCAAATTGTGGTTGGACTTAGTCACCACCGCAGTTTTAAGCGGTAGTCGCATGTGGTTTTTAAGCTTTAGCGCAAAAGCGCCGGATTGGTGAATACGGTTTTAACTTTTAAAAAAATTTAAAGCGCGATCGTATTCTGGTTTTGATGATAATGGTCGAATCTTTAGAGTTTGGGGCGTTATTTTGAAGCGTGTGTTGTTAGGATTCTTTTTTTTTGAAAAACAACTATTTACAGGACAAAACTCATTTTTTTTGTTTTAATTTGTGCATATAATCCATCCTAAAATAAAAAAATCTGACGATGATTATGTGGGACAACAGTTCGATTCAGCATCCACGATCGGAGTTGGAGATCAGCAGGATTCTCCATATTAGGTTCTATCCATTGTTGATAATACTCTGCACTATCAACAGCGTTGAGTATTTCTACTAACTCAACAACTCCCTTCATATTCCCTAATAAACAAAAAGAAGAAGCAGGGCTTGTAGAAAACTATAACTCTCCTCTAATTTATTTCATTCGTTTTCCTGAATTTTATTTTTCTTTTTTATTTTTATTTTTGTTTTTTTACTTTCTTTTTACATTGTAATTACGGGTATGCTAAGAAGTACTCTGTGCATTATGAAAATATTTCTAACTTTACTTTGACCGAAATTTCTGTAACTTTTTATTTTTTTTATTTCGTACATTTTCTCATTAGAAAATTACTGTGGAACTCCGGATATATAATTAGATTTACACAAAAATGTTGTCCTTGTGCCTCTTTTTGTTTGTGTGGAAATGTGCTTCGATGTTGTAAGATTGCCAAAGACCGCAGTAAATATTAATAATAACAAATAAATTAATTTAATTAAAAAAGAAATAAAACTGGGTGTGGGAAAATGGAGTTTTAGACAGAAATAAATTAGTTTGGAAACCAAATTGGTGTCGAATAGTGCGTAATGTCGATTTGTAGTTAGTGGTAGTGGAAACTAAAATTACCGAATGTCATTATCATGTGATATGATTAGAACTTTAAAATTGTCGAAGTGCGTTTGTAATGGATAGCTGATAATTGGAGTTTTATCAAATGTTAGTAATTGGGTTTAAATATTAAAATTTATTATATTAAAATTATCAAAAGTCGTTATCATGAGTTTAAATATTAAAATTTATTATATTAAAATTGTCAAAAGTCGTTATAAATGGGCGATATTTGTGATTTATGAATTACAAATCTGCATTATTTATAGATAAACGGCGATACGTGATATTTTAAGTGCTTTTCTTAATTCGGTTTCGAAACCAATTTAATAAATTTTTTTTTCAAAAAAATTATTTCCTTTTAAAACTCGGGGAAATTATTTAGTATATTTTGTGCTTTGGATTCTTGAAAATGTATTATGTTTGGATTGATCCCTGATCTGTGTCATTTTTAATCCATTTACAAAATGTTTTTGAAGAAATTTTTATTAGAAAGTGATTTTTAAATAATAGTGGCAACTTTTCTAAGATACAAAACTCGTCTTAAAGATAGTGAAAAAAGTAATGATTTTAAATGATAATGGAACATATGGTTTAATTTAATGCAGAAAGCGAAGGCAGTAGATACGGCGTGCTGTGAATCCATAGAAGAGGAGGGGTGCGCCGGATTATGGACATGGAATTGTGACATGGTTATTGATGGGCTCATGTCATAAGGTATTGGGTTAAGTCCCATATAAGCGCAACACTCCAGTGTTTAGTGGATGTTTAGGCGTCATAGTGGGTGGGACAAAGTAGTGATGCGCGAGTGAGCTAAGCTCCAAAAAGTTTGTATTGTGAAATTAACTACAATTATCATCAGAGCTGAGATTGGGAACCTTGATGTTGGTGATTTTAGGTTGACTATTTACGAGTTTTTAAATTGAATGGCTACATCGAATCTTTAACTAGGTTTTTATCTCCGAGTTTTGTATTAAAATACTATTTTTTTTATAAAAAAATTATAAAATTAGTTTTGAATCAAAACTGGCCCATATGTCCCACAATACTTGGTTTTGATATTTTGAATTCAATTAATAGACCATGTTTTTAAAAGTTTAATTAACATCCGTTGTATATTCCCTATTCTATGGTTTTCATCTTTTTGTATCGTTTATTAATTTAATCACTTATGGCAATTTATGGAAAAAAATATTTCTAAAAATATATTATTCGTATTGCTCAATTTAAGCAAATAAATTATTTTGAAATAGAAAGATAAGTTTTAGACAAATTCCTTAAATTATCAAAATTCCATAATAATTTTTTGAATAATTCATAAATTATCTTTTTTAAATAATACATTCTTCTTTTTTTTTGGAAAAGATAATATATAATTCATAAAAAAAAAAATATAGTTTTTTGAACAATTCATAGAGTATCTTTTAGGAAAAAAATCCATAATAATTTTTAACAATTCATAAATTATTAATTTTGAACAATATATTATTTTTCAAAAGATAATATATAATTCATAAAAAAAAAGATAATTTTTTAGACAATTCATAAATTATCTTTTAGAAAAAAATTCCATAATAATTTTTTGACCAATTCATAAATTATATTTTTTTTAACAATATATTCTTTTTTTCAAAAAAAATATAATATATAATTCATAAAAAAAAAAATTGAACAATTCATAAATTATCTTTTTCCAAAAAAATAATATATTGTTCAAAAAAATATAATTTATGAATTGTGTAAAAATTATTGTAAACTCTTTTTTTTTTTTTCTAAAAGATAATTTATGAATTGTTCAAAAAATTATCTTGGTTTTTTTGGAAATGATTGGAGTTCCGTTTTAAATTGATGATATGAAAAATATATTTTACGAATATTTATTTCATAAATTGGTGGAGGGGATGTGGATTAAATTGATAAATATATACCAAAAAATGGAAAAAGTCATAATAGAAAAATATATAAAAAAAATGGTGAAATGACAATTAAATTCAATAATATGGTGAAGCCGCTATTTAGGACAACGCACGATATTTGCCATTCTATCACTTATATGGTATAAACACTTTAGGCAATAGTTTCAATTCAAAACTTATTTTTTATTTATTTATTTATTTTAAACACTATTTTCATCCAAAACCCTTGTCCAACAATTACATTAATTGCTCATTAAGTTATCGATAGATGCATTCTTAATTAAAAGCTCACATTAAAAGGGGTCCATGTATATCTAACTCAATTGTTTTTTTTTTTCCTCCATAATTAAAAAAAAAATCATAAATCTTTATTTAAGAAAAAAAAATCATAAATCTTAGACTAGGATTTGTTGCCCTTGTGAGGAGAAAGAGAAAGAAGAATGATGTTCTTATCGAGTCCCTCGTCGTAAGTCAAAAAATCAATGAATTCGTAGAACGAATCGAAATGATGTTTTAAAGAAATCGGACTGCTTAGTCAACTAGGTAAGGTCTTATCCAATTTAGGAATATCTAACTTATACATTTGAATTTCTACCTCTAGGTATTTGTTTTGGGTTTTAGAATTTTTTTTTTGATGAAACCTCTTCGCAATTAGAGGGATAGCAGCGATATCAGAGTTAATATGAAGAAATAACTTAAGACCAACACAAGAGATAATTATAATATGTTTGGAATGCCTAAGATTTCAGGTATGATAAAACATACTAACGAATATGGATTTAATGTGACTTGTATGTTTGATCGAGCTGACATTCTGCCGTCTAGATAAACGACAAAATATAAAAAAATAAAGAAAAATCGAATAAAAGCTGGATAAAGGAAAGAAATGAAACTTGTTGAGGAGAAAACTCGTATTTAGTGAGCGAAGATAATGGGAGGGATGATTTTCGACCAAAAAAAGCTAAAAAACCATACTTCCTTTCTAACGGGGACGAAAAGAAATAACGAAATATTTTAATGGGTTTTAGAATTAGTGTTTTCTATCGTAGAATATTTAAAGAAGTATAATTTAATAATTTTATGGAAAGAGAAAGAGGAGTTTTAGACCGAAATATTTTATTTGAAAAAAATTATAAAATTAGTTTGGAAATCAAATTAATGTCCAAAGTAGTGCGTAATATTTTATTAGTGTTTTAATTTGAATTATTAAATTATGTGAATGTTCTTTATCGTAGCTTGATAATTGGAATTAAAAGTATCAAATGTCGTTGTTTATAAACCTGATTAATTTGTAATAATTAAAAGCGAAGGGAGAAGAGAAATGGGGAGGATAAATGGAAGGAAGAAAATGATAGCATGAATAAAATCTTCGAATCTTATTTTGTTAAAGGCAGTAATTGAATAAATTTAATCGAATAAATATGATAATTGAATCGAGTGATCAGTAGTTTTGTGATTCTGACATTTTGAGCTTTTGAAAAAAAATCCTTATTAAAAATACTTGATATATATAAATCTGTTAGTTTTGACATTAATTTGACTGAAAAACTAAATTCCTTATGTTTTTCCCCCAAACCCTATTTCGGTCAAATATTCGAGAAAGAGGGTTCTTCGCTTTTTGCCCATATTGGGAGAGGCAACAAAAAAAAAAAAAGAGAAGTTTGGAGTAAGAAATCCGCGTTTGGAGTTCATAGTCTCTACACACGACCCCACAGAAAGCAGAGATAACCACAGCCAACCAACCACCACCCCCATCCGCCCGCCCGCCCCTGCCGCCACCCCCATGAACCATCCATTATTCCTTCTTCAGCTTTTCTTTTCAACTTTCTCAATCCTACATTTCTCAAAATCTTTGCTTCTCAATTCCGATTTTCCATTTTTGTTATTTGACTACTTCTTCTCTGTATATATATATATGGAGAATTGGAGACTTGCTGTTCTCTGTTCTCATCTCCGCCCCACTCCGGCTTCGAAATCGTCGTCCCCTGTTTCCTCATCCATTTGCGGTTCCAGTTCCCAGAACGGAGAAACAAGTAGCTGCGTTTTTTGCGAGATTATTCGCGGTCAATCCCCGGCCTTGAAGGTAATTGTTTTCGGAGCTTTGGATTCTCCGTCTTGTTTGACCCTCTGTTTTGTCGCTCAGAGAATAGGAACGCAAATGAAATGATACTGTAAAATCTTTGAGAAAATAAGGATGAAGCGGAATCGAACGATTTGTTGGTTCTTTGGAGACGATGCATTAAACCTTTTAGAAGAACAGGGCTCTAGAAGCATACTTCCTTTTTTTTTTTTTCATTAGCGTTTCGAAATGCATGCATGAAGAAAACAATTATTGGTGGTCAATAGCCTGGTTGGAGGTTGTTTTTGGAGTTGTTCTTGGTTTTTTAGTCCTTCGCTTGGAATAATTTTAACAAAAATACTGAAATTAGACTTTCACTTCCATTGCTGATTCCAGTTCTTGCTTCCTTGCATGATTATTAGGGGCTAATTCTTGGCTGTGAAGTAAATTGTACTCTTGGCATCTTAATTTTATGTTTTGGTGTAAAAACATGTCTGCAATAAATTGAGAATGCTGAGTTTTGAAAGGGATAATTTGAAACGGGGAAAAACGATGGTGTGCTTCTGGAAGCAGTCGAGAATAGTTCAACAGTTTGGTAATTCAATAATTTGGTGAATTCTTTTTCCCAACAGTGAACTTCTCCCCCTTTTTTTAAACCGTATCCACAAAGAAAATGGAGGAAATGAAGAGATCCTGTTACGAAAGATAATGAAATTCATACAAAGGAAAAAACTCATTGCTTGCTGGTAGGAATGATTTTGCCTTTTTTTTTTGTTACTTAATGAAGCACTTTATCAAACGCAATAACCTGAAAACAAAATTGTACATGCACAAGAGCAAAGTCCATTGCTTTGCATTTTTGTTGCTTCTAACATGATGATCTTTTGTTTTTGTTTTGTTACTTTGCTTTTGTCTTTTTATTATTATTGAAAAATAACTCTTTGCCTAACTAATTGATTGCCAATCTTCATGCTTATTATATATTATGTAGAATATACTCAAGAAAAAGTGAATTTTTTTCTTGACTAAAATCATATATGAATAGAATGTGTGTATAGTTTTTCAAGTCATTAAACAGTTGGTTCACAAGAAATCATCACCAATGTTGTATTTTTCTTTGTTGTAATTGAATCTGCCGTCTTTAGTTTAAATACAAATACAAGGCAATTTAGTTTTTTGGTTTCTCGAATGTCTTTTCTTTTCTGTTTTCTTTTATAATTTTTGGTTAACTGTTGAAAAGAAAAACAAAACAAAGGAAGAAGCATACCCTACTAAACAGGTTTTTCTTCTAATATTCCCTCTCTGACCTATATGCAAACAAATGAGGTCTAGACTTCTAGTCATTGATATGGTTTATAAAGCTGCAAATTTTTTAATTACAAACTTGAATATGGTTTGCTTACTTTGAACACAATTTTATTGTTACAGATTTACGAAGATGATATATGCCTTTGTATTTTGGATACACATCCCCTGAGTCATGGGTAAGGTATACCTATCTGAAATACGAGCATATTGGCTGTATTGCTGAAGGTAGTCTTATTTTGCTTAATGTTGGAGGTTGACCATGATTTCACAGTTTCCATCAATATATTTTTTATACATATATATCCTAATAGAGTTGAAGTACTATCTCATAAATAGTATCTCTCATAAAAATTTCTTAAGCTCCATTTCCGTGGTGATGCTGAAGAAGCTAAGTATCAAGTAGTGAACTTAGTGTAAAAAAGTTACTTTCGTATTATAGGAAAGACAATACCCCATGAATATCATGACTGCATGGGACCTCTAAGAACAAAGAGAGGAGCAGCACCATCCAATCCTTCATTGTTCCTTCAAACACGAGCTTCTTAAGTTAAGGGGATTTTTGGGGTCGAGGAGTCCTTGGTAGCCATAAATCATATTTGCCATTAATGGATTGAATGATTGAGAATTAGCTCTAATACCATGAAGAAATTTAAGGGAGAAAAAAATACTGTTTTTTAATTTTTCTCTCTGCATTCAAACTAATTTTTGCACCAATATTTATACTTAAATGCTGCTGCGTTGGAAAAAAATATATAATCCTTGATTTTTAGGAGAAAGTCCCTCATAAAATTAGAATAGGAAACAACTGTGTATGACAGTTGTATGCACAGTTGTTCCTTACGGATTTCTGCAGTTATATTGTTTGATTTGCACATCTATGGATTTGAGTGATAATTGTATGATATGATTATATAGTTGTTTTCCGCCTTACATGATTTTCTTCTTCAGTTTGCTTTTATTTTGTCTTTTTTTTTTTGAAAATTGTTCCATATTATCTTCAACTAATAGTCTTTACTGACTTGCCCCTGTTCATAGGCACTCACTTATCATTCCAAAATCTCATTTTTCCTCCTTGGAAGCGACTCCTCCTCCTGTAAGTTCTTTTTCATTCATCCCTTTCTACTAGTCACTATCTATTTGCAGTAACTTCACACAGTTGAATTTTCTATCTTAAATGCTTGAAAGAATTCTTTTACTTGTAGTGCTATCTCTCTTTTCTTTTATCATTCTATGGTAGGTATTATTGATTACGTAGTTTTCGGTAAGTATATTGGCCAAATTATGATCGACGTGTACTCTTCTTGAGGAATTATTTTATTGATGGAAAATTGAAATGGAGTTCAAATGGTAAATTGGGTGACCTCCTCAAGTATGTTAGGTGGGAAGAAATATTAGTTATGCCTATCGAGTCTTCTGTTTGTGAGGAACAATATGTGAAATTCGCACAGTAAGACACATGAAGCACATGGAAAGCACGAGTTACATTGTATGATTGTCAATAATACTAAAGGAGAACTCGGTTTACTAATAGCAGCACGCAGTTTACTGATTAATTATGGGTGTCTCATCCCTATGAAAAAATGTTGTAAGATGATATTAGATATCAACTAGTGGAGGACCAGTCTTTGACATGATATGAAAAATTCGGATTCGATTTAGATTACTTACTGTTGAGAAAATGAAACTCGGTATCTCATGTTTACTGAAGCTGAAAGAAGTGTCTGTATCGTATTAGAAATAAGTAGGCTGCATTCAACGCTTCAGATTTGATCTTCACTTTTTTTCTTATGAAATGCTGGTGGATCATTACAAAATGATAATATACATTTGACTCTGTTGAAGATGATTGTTCTGTATCAAGAACCTACACTTGATCCTGGAAGACAAGAGAAAATACATAGAAGAGTGGAGGATAAGGCCCTCCAACAAGGAAAACAAGAAAAATCAACAGGATGTTCCAAGATCACGGGGTTCTAGTGACGCCCTAAAACAAAGATCTTGATCCTCTCTTGGCAAGCAAATAAGCTGTCCACCTAATTTTTTATTTGGGCATCCAAACAAATTATACCTCCAAAACCTTGGACGAATGGAGTCTTTGAATCCAATAATCATAATGCCAGGCTCTTATAAGTTTTCATATTATTTAATAGTAATAAATCTATAGTTATTAACTAGATTTAATCATTTGAAAGGTCAACAAATAAACAACGAATTCCTTCCAGTGTATGTACACCAAGAGAACCTTCCAAACCAAACTCTGCCAATCTAAAAACTTCCGGTGTATGGCTGCAACTACGACACCCACAACTCCATCAACTCAGATGCTGAAAAACCATGCCTCTGTTGCCATATTTTTCTGGTTTATTGTGAACTCTTGTTTCCTGTTTCATTGCCAAGTACTTCCAGCAATTCCAGCACCCAGTCTTGCTGCAGCAGGAACACTTTTTATTTGGTTCCCATGGTTCCTGTTGCTTAAGCTTTCTACAGTAGTTGGGGGTTTGTAGGGTTACTTGTATGGGGGGCTCTTTTGATGTCAAGAATGCAAGCTAGTTGACCTATACCTTGTAATTGCATTCTTTACTTGAATTTTTTGCACAGTGACATTTTTATAAGAGGTGATAGGTTCTTATTGTACCATGAGCATGATTCTCAATTCCCTATATCATCAAGAAGGTGCTCCCTGAACTTGTGCCAGATGATTTCCCATTGTGGTATATTCCAATATGACAAAAGTGGGGCCCTCTCTTCCATTCTGGGAACATGAGACTTCAGCTCTTCAACTTTGGGGACTTGGTGAGGGATTGGAGGATTGAAACTCAGGTCATCAGCGGTGAAGAACATATTGGCATGCAAGACCTTAGAGGAATATGAAAGACTGAGCTGTGAGGATGGATGAAGACACCTTTGTAGATCTGGGGGATAAAATAGGAGTAGTAGTACTTGAGAAAATTGGAAACCTGGATGCTTCAGAGGGGTTGGTCCTATTTATGGGCAGTCTTAAATTCCTCAATCACTATAGCAAATCAGGGTTAGAACGGATCTTGTTGAGAGATGTAAGCTGGGGACTAATAACGTATATCTAGTTAATGGTTAATGCTAGTAGGAAAAAAAGATGATAAATATCCTTGTGGAGGTGAGCAGTATCTGGAAAGATATTGAGATTCTTCTTCTTTTTCTTTGAATAATAGGAAAACAATGAGAATGTACTGAAAAATGCCAATAAAAAAAGAGTGTGCATCCATGGGACATTGAAAATATACACAGGTTGCTAAAGTGTTAAAAAGAAAACCAAAGAGTTTGCAAGATCCGAATAATCAATAAAGTGAAAAAGAGAGTGAAAATTAACTTCCAAACATCCTCTAGACCACAAAAACTAGGAATGGATACACATGTTCAGAGCATTCGGGAATGGAAAACACATCTTTCAGAGCTTGCACAGGACACTGTTTCCCCTTGAAGGTACTACAGTTTCACTTTAGAAATTTGCACAAGGATAGGGATGCTAAGATACATAGAATTGATGGATTGTGAAAGTCACTTTTTTGAGATAAGATTGGATGGTTGGAGTGACTATTCTTAAAGGAGGAGTTTTAAAAAGAAAAAGAAATGTCTTCCATATGTATAGGGAGAAGATTGATGCTCTTCTATAGCTTCATTTCAGGGGTGTTTGCTCACTTTTGGGTGAGGACCTATTGAAATTGTCTGACAACCTGGGGAATCGAAATTTAGATCCATATTAGCTTGGTTACCATACTACATAAAATCCTGTGGGGTGTCCTTTTCATGTGTTTGTTTGCTGTGCTCAATGAAATTGTTCTCCCTTCCAAGGACCCTCTGTTGAGGGAAGGTAAGTTCTTAATATGGTTCTGGTCACTGATTTTTTTTCTTTTCTTTTCTTTTCTCTCTCTCTCTCTTTCTCTCTGTGTCTCTTTTGATAAGCTGTTCTGGTGCCTGATGAAATTATGGATGAAAAGCTGCATTTTGGTTGAAGGTTGTACTCAGTGTAGTTTGTAAGGAATCATATTGCCATGTAGTTTGGTTAGACCATGCCTTTGATTGGAAAGGATTCGATGCAGATAGAGAAGATGAACTTGGGGTTATCTATCGATGACTGCTTTTGATGGTTGGACTCAGACTGAACATGATTCCAATCCTTGGTTTCTTTGGACAAAAATTACATAGGAGATTTTCTTGTACTAGCATGCAGTCTTAGGATTGAGGACTGCATTTCATGGAGCCAACTTTGATTTGGGAGCATTTCAGAGTGATATGACAGCATTTTTCTGTTAATTACCTCTTTCATCAACTAAGTGTTATGATTTTTCAAATTTTATGATATTTGTTGAGAGTGCATGGAGATCAGGTGATCACTGTGCATGCGAGTGGGGACACATTCCCATCATTGGAGCTGATGTTAGCTTGGTCACAATGATACAGATCTTCACCTTATGTGGTTCAAGTTTGACAAGCTGCAGATGCTTGTGACCTTTGCATAAACATACAAGTACTTATATACGTATATATAGATTGGATTAAGTAGCATAGTGCTAATATAGAACCTACATTTGGTTAAGAAAGATGATTGCTTTTGAAGATTGTTGGAGTTTGATCCTCTCTATGATGATGATGATAGGAGGAGGAGGAGGAGGAGTTGTTGTATCATTTCGTTTTTGCAACAGAGCAGTAGTAGTATCATTTTGTTTTTAACATGGAAAAATGGCTATTACAAATATTACAAAGCTAAATTTAAATTCTTCTGATTCTTCTGAAGTGAATAATATTGAAAAAATTAGGATAGAAACTTATGGAGCTTAACTTATTTTTTATGTTAACTTTTATTTTTTGCTTCCCTTTTTCCTCATTTTCCCCCTTCATTTGTTCTCTGAAGCTTCCTTGGATTTTCATATTGCCTAAATTATTCAAGAAACTTGCTATTTTAAACTTCATATAATTTTTCCAAGTGCATGCTTCTTTTTCACATGTCCACTATCATATAATCTCATTGCGTTTCCTAAATAACTAATTCTCAGGTGGTCGCTGCAATGTGCTCAAAAGTACCCTTCATTGGCAATGCAATTATGAAGGCTACTGGTTGTGGTATGTAATTATAGTTCTCTTACCAATATTTTGATTAATGCCTCTATTCTATTTGTTGTCTGCTTAATTACCTTCCCATTGTGTGTTTTGTATCCCCATCATTCAGGAAATTTCATGGCAATGGGTTTTCAATTCTTAATTAGGTATGCCTGGTGGTGGCAAGAGATTGGTTCAATTTGGGTTGAGTACCCATTAAACTAAAACCCTTAGTTCAAACCTGACCACCCAATTTACTTGAGTACTTTGGAAGATTAAACTACGCATAGCCATTTAAAGAACCATAAAATTCAAACATGGATCTCCTTTCATTGTATATTATTTCATTCTTTTCCCAAATAGCACATGGCATATTGGGTATGTTGGAGCATGATATAAACTGTGGGACAAATCCTAACAATTTAAGCTTCTAAGGAAATTGATGGTGTACCACACAGTACTAGAATCATGTTGGGCAGGAAGGCCACAAGTGCAAATTTTATTGTATTTTTATTTCCATAATTGAATTAGTTCATGTGCAAGTCTAAAAGTGGTCTCCATGATTTGTTTGCTCAAATCTTACTGCATATTTATCTCTACAATTTAGTGACTCCACATTTGAGCTTAAAGGGCATTTTGATTATTTACTTTTCATGGGCATGAGCCATATGTAATGGTGACTATTGGAGAGCATGTTATTCATTGTGGCCTCAAATCTTAACAATTTAAACAAATTTCTATTTTAGGAAACTGACACATGCAAGCTTGGAGGAGATCATCATGATCTGTTTTTGTAAGGAATTGTGTGCATCTAGGTATAGGCTACATACAAGGGAGGGTGTTGGAGAGCATAATATACATTGTCAGCTTAAATCCTAACAACTTATATATGCTTACGTCCTACCCCTCTTTTATTTATGAATTTAACTATTGTGATCGCAAAACGCAATTCTCTTTGTTTGCCTTTTATGCTGTTTGTGCCCCCTACACAGGTTAGGGCTGCACATGAGGGTAGGTGTTGGGCATAATATACAATGTGAGGTAAATCCTAATGCCTTGAGCTTTTAGGAAAATTGGTTGTGTTATAGGATCAAAGACCGTAAGTTAGTTTTCTTTCCTTCTAGCTTGGAATTAGTGTTTTTACCCTGAAATGGATAACTGGCTTCGCTAAAATTTTCTGCTTTTAATGTACCTAGCAAGTTTGTGATGTTAACATTAGTGGGGGTAGTTGTGCTGCTACTGATATGATGGAGAAAGGGAAACTCAATGTAAGGGACCTTTACAACCTATAAGCTTCCGCAGCTTATTAAGAAAATGGTAGGAGCAGATAGAAACAGTCTACTTCAAATTTTCATTGAAAAATATCACAAAGATGAGATATGGTGTCATGTTGTTCCCATAGATACTTATCAGCTGCTTCTTAAATGCCCATTTCAATATGATAGGAAAGTTATACATGATGATTTTTAGAGCACACATTTGTTCAACAAATATGGTTAAGATTGTAGGTTTTTCCTAGCTTAAGAGACTGCCAAACTTCTAGCAGGAGGTGCTTTTTCCCTAGATCTGATTTTAAATATTTTTTTGCGGGGAATTTATTTTGGTTTCTTTCTGTTCTTCATGGTGAAAATAAGGAAAGCATGAACTCCCAACTTTGGTTCAACCTCTTCCATATGAATACCATGATATCACTATAGATGATAGCTTTACTCCTAGGAAAGACATCCAACATCACATTGACCTCGTACTCGATGGGCAATGGCCAGTATGGTTCATCCACGCAGCCAGCACATTAGGAGCTTGAAAGGCAGTTGATGAGCTTATATTTAACAGTTTAATAAACATAGGCATGAGTCCATTTGTTGTCCCTACTTTTCACCTAAGGATTAATTCTTTTCAATAAATATGTCCTTTCTGGCTCTCTAATGCTTTGCAGATTATGACCCGTGTGTTCATGCCTTTCATAGGCCATTTCTTGTGGCTTATCTTGATTTTTTTTTTAGCAAGAAAGAATTTAATAGAAGAAGAGCGCCTTATAGAAGTGGAACTGGATTATGGCCCATGTGTTAAAGCCTTTCATAGGGCATTTCTTCTGGCCTATCTTGATGGTTTTTCTTTTCTTTTTTTTAGCAAGAAAGAATTTAATAGAAGAAGAGCAGCTTATGGAAGCAGGGGGAGGAGAATTATACCAGAGGCTCTCGAAAAACCAACACCCAAAAACTTAGTGAGGACTCAAATGATCATGAAACCTAACGAAGTCAGGACCCTCATACAAAGCTTTCTTAGACCTCACAAAAAAACTTGATCAATAATATTATTCTTGTTTATGGTAAGAACCATGACAGCACTTAGAGCATCGTCAATGTTTTTGAGAGAGTTTTGTTCTTGGCAAAGGAATAAATATGGTTATTAGTGCTGTTGAAGCAATTAAAAGGTGCCCTACTCTTAATTCTTTCCATGATAATCTGAGTTCCCATGGTTTTTCCTCTTCCAATTGA
The DNA here is from genome assembly GCA_016808115.1 of Tetrastigma voinierianum. Lineage (NCBI taxonomy): Eukaryota > Viridiplantae > Streptophyta > Magnoliopsida > Vitales > Vitaceae > Tetrastigma > Tetrastigma voinierianum. The sequence continues at coordinate 840,842 of JAEQBH010002251.1, read as the reverse complement.
AGCCAATTTTCAGAAAATAAAAAATAAAAAAATCATGAAATGTTGGCGATATTACACTGAAATATCGCTTATCAATCTTGGTTTGATAAATGGTGTAGAAATCTTGTTGCACCAAGGTTTCCTATATTTTGCCATTGTTTTGGCAATTTTGTCTGATTTAATAGGTGCTCAAGTGTGGCATGCATTTGTTGCAACCACTAGACCAAATATCTAACAACGTTATTCTCTCTCTCTCTCTATCGATCTATCAGTGTGTGTGTGTGTATTATTTCTCAGTTCGCATTTATTGAAAATTTCCTTAATGTTTTTATGTGTTTTCATTAATTTCTGTATCGTATGTTATATCTATGAAAACTGATATTTTTGTCCTGATTGAAACTCCACTGATGCATATTGACACCACCTTTCACTTGATTCACTTCAATCACTAGATGCATAAAATGAGGATTTAGAACTTATCAAGATGCTAAAGCATATGTCTAGAACATCTTCTGTTCACTTGGCTGCCAAATTAGAAGCACTGTAGAAAGGTATGTGCCATTATAGTGGCATTATCCAGTTCTCTAAAATGGATTCATCTTGATTGGCTTATCTTTTTTCCTGAGAAATTGTTAAGATCATTACATCATATCATGCCTCCCAATAATTGGTCAAGAACCATAAGAAGTTTAGTAGGCATGATCATACATCAATAGGATCTAACTTTGACTCAAGCCATTAAGTTCATACTATCTAATCCACTGGCCAATCTCCTAATACTAATCTCATCAAGGTGAACCATGGGTTGAATGACATTAGTTTCTTCGTAGTGCATTCCTGCAACATTAAGCGAAAACCAAAGGTGTTGGAAAAATGTTAACGAGCTTAGAGAGAGGGTAACATTATCAAGAAATTGATATAGTATCATCTTTACAATAAGTTCTCCAAACAATTGATGAAAATGTTCATTGGATTGAACTTCCAAGAGATTATGGTGTTTCGTCTACCTTCAATGCAGTGAATTCTTTGATAGATACCTAAGCCCAATAGGAAAGCCCAATCAAAGCCCAGAAGCTTTGTGGGTGACCTCCAGCTTAAGTACCATTCCACAATTTATTATGGGTGATGGGATCGTATCATTACACCAGTAGAAAGCGTAGGGTCCACGAGATAGCTCTCCTGCTGAGATAACTTCGCTCCGGATACCTTAGGCCTGTGTAGCCCTCTTCAAGAATAGCCTTCCCCTAATATAACTCTCAAACAGGCTTCCAATGATGAGTCTCCCCGAGCCCAATAGGAGAGCCTAACCCAAAAGGCCGGCCTGATAGGTAAGAGAACCTCTCAAGCTTAAGTACCATTCCGCAATTTCGTATGAAATTGATGTGGGATCGTATCATCCTTCTCCCTATCCTAATCAATCGTAACTCCTTGGTGTCAAGGGTGAGTCCTCATCAATCAAGAGAGAATGGTGATGGAGCATCCCTTGCTAAGGACTCCAACAGTCTGCTTGAGTATAGCACTGAAACAAAGAATTCTCAGATTTGCAGGCAATTCCAATCCCTGTTGGTATAATGGCATTACCTTCCTCTTGAAATCATTGACTTGTATGAGATCTGTTTTCCTGGATTTTCAAATGGTATGTGGCGCAATAGATCAAACACGGTAAGCGATCAAATTGTGCAGTATCAAGGCTGTTTAATCACAGTTAGGTGGTCTTAAAGGTACAAGTCAAAATTCCCTCAGGTATTCTTTCCCCCTCTTGCGGCACACTGGCTCTGTACCTGGAAAATGATCTGAACTATAACTGAAGAGTTGTCCTCTGCTAAAGCTGATTTGGAGATCAAAGGCTTAGCCAGAATTTTGAATTTCATTCCGACCTTCATCTTTGAGGAGATCTAATTTTTATTCTAATTCTTTTCCTTGTGGTTGATTTCTTAGGTCACATGGTAAACATGTCACATCCCACATCGGATATGGGATAAAGTTTTTGGAACTATGTAAGTATGGACTCCTCTCAACCTAGTAGACGCATTTTAAAACCCATGAGAGCCTCTTGGGTCCAAAGCGGGCAATATCCACTAATGGTTGGGCCGGGTCGTTATAAATGGTATCAAAGTTGATCTCTAACTCCGGTGAGGGTTCTGTTCTTGACCCCACAATCCCATGGGACATAATGAGGACATTGTGTCTACATGAGAGAGGGGGTGTTTGTTGCATATCACATCGGATATGGGAGAAAGTTCCTAAGACTGCATAAGCATGGGCTGCTCTCAACCTAGTAGACGTGTTTTAAAGCCATGAGGGCTTCTTTGGCCCAAAGCGGACAATATCTCCATGGTTAGGCCGGGTCATTACAAAATAAGCTGACTAGAGTTATGAAATTTCTTCTGGGAATCTCTTTTAACAGTTCTGGAAATTCTGTCACTAATGTTAAGTAGTATGATCCCATTTCCATATTGCCTCCAAAATTTGTAAGTTTAACTTCAAAGCAACTTGATTGTATTAGGTTTTGCTTTCTTGGAAAATTAAGCTCTCTAATATAGTTGAAACCTTTTATTCAGTAATATTCTAGTTATTTTTGCACTCATAGCTGCTGTTCCTTCACCTCCTAAGAAAATTTTTAATCATGTAAAAACTAATAATATCGAAAGTTTTAACCATGCAGATTCATTCAACCTGTTGGTTAATAATGGAGCAGCAGCTGGCCAAGTTATATTTCATGTAAGTAAGCTTTTATTAATTTTTTTTTATTTCATGAACTCTTGTATTCATTCATATACAGAGAAGTAGGCGAAAAAATTGGGGAAATTGAAGAACTTGAGAAATCCAAACCAAACCAGACCAAATCAAGTTATTGAGGAATTTTAGAAAAAGAAAGAGAGTTTTGATCAGATTTTCATTTTATCAGTATCTTAAATTGATGAGAAGTAAACCGACTATAAACTTTTAATCTATGGGAAAAGTATGTATCAGGCTACCGATTTGAAAATAAAGACAAAGAAGGTATAAAGAATGAGAAATACAACCCTATTCACGTTAGGAAAAAACAATTAGCTTTCAAGTAGAGGTACTACCTTATCTAACTATAGGTACTACCTCAACCAATTATTTAAAGTAGTACCTACAGTTAGTTAAGGTAGTATCTCAAGTGATTAAGGTAGTATCTCTACCTGGAAGCCAATTATTTTTCCTTAACATGTTCTGAACTATGTATTTCTCATTCTTCTTACCTTCTTTGTTTTTATTTCCAAATTGGTAACATGATACATACTTTTCCCCTAATCTATTCAGTAGTTCGATTTGAATTAACTAAAACCATTTTAATCTGTTCCAATTTCACCAAAATTGATCAACTTAGTTTAGCTCTCAATCATTAAAAACCGACTATAAAATTTGAAATGGGCTAGCTTGGGTTTTTTTTTTTCTTTTGAAAATAGGTGATTTTATTGATTCAAACCACCGATACATTCGATAGAAACACATAATCAAATTCGCTAAAAACCCTAGAGGATGAAACAACATCTATGTTAATAGCATAATGAATCGATTTAAAACCCTACACATTTGATAATACTATAATAACTAGAAGACTTATGACTTTATTTTTGCAACATATTGACGATCATGATTTGATTTGTTGTTTCCATCTAAAGGAATATGTTTTGCCGTTTGAATCACTCACACACAAGTAAACGTCGCAACAAGACAACAATGAGAACACGAAAAACAAATCAAAAACTCATATTTGTGTGGAAGAACCACTTTATTGAGAAAAAAAATGATAGAAATAGATGTAGAGGGTGATTTCAGGCCAAAAATAACCAAAAAAATCACCCCTCCTTGCTTAAGGAAAAGGGGCTAGAAGAGAAAGAAGATGAGAGAAACCGAGGGACGGCTAGGGTTGACTACTCTTTGACGTTCATAAGTGCTAGTTTGGTTGTTTTAAACTTTAAATTACATAAACTGATTCTTTTTTATGATTTGGTAATTTCAGACTCACATTCACATAATTCCTCGTAAGGCAAGGGATTGCTTATGGACTTCTGAGGTTTGTGACTACTACTACTACTAACCTGTAAGTTGTAACTTCCTTCATTTCAAATGGATTCAAGGAATGAAGATTGAACAAACTTTTGCAGAGCCTGCGAAGACGGACATTAAAGCTGGACCAAGAAGCTTCGCAGCTCGCGGACAGTGTCCGGGAACAGCTCTCGTTCTTGAACAACCATGAAGAAAATAAGGATCAAAGCTCTGGTCTCGCCGGAGATTGACAAAGATCATTTCCCTGCAGTTGTGTTTTTCTGGTATGAGCTTTTACCTGATGACTGTAGGATTATCCAGTATATCTGTTGTTGTATAACATTTGCTCTTCAAAGGATAATTTGATTCCATGTTCTTAGAAAAAAAAAAGGTCATAGCTTCTTGTAATGGATGTTCTTCATCAATATTTCTTTCTTTTTCTTCTTTCTTTGTAAATTTCAGCTTCCATATTGACATTGATTTACGTTCATTGCTTGCATCAGATGTTGAATAATGCTAATGAACATCATGTATATATATTCATCTACAGTATGAAGCTAATCTATATATGTGTGTGTTCATTATTAAGCGATTTTGTGATTTTCATTGTAATATACAAAAGTATAAACATCTGGTTCACGGGTGTCCAGGAAATTAAAGTGTTTGAACTAGAGACTTATGTGAAAGTCAAACTAATAATCGGACAAATTGGAGTTATAGTTCATGATGGTTCAGTGGTTCCTATGTCTATGTAGATATAGTATGAAATGTAAACATTGTGGGAGTGAAAACTGAAATGTTGGGAGGAACACACTAAGAATGTAGATAGAGGAAGACACACATACCCACTTGGTAAATCATTGAGTATTAGATCCATTGAGAGCATTGAACATCCCGACCATGTGAGAGTCTTTGTATGAGAGTCTTTTATTTTAAGGAGTTAATAAAATACGAGTTGGGGAGAGCCTCGTACGTTCTTGTGTCTTATGGGACGTGGGGCATTGAGAAGACTAACTTAGTGGGTTCTTAGGCGTCGCACACGCGAGTCAAAACTTAGGTGTGTGATAGTACTAGAACTTGAAAATAGAATGCTTAAATGCGAAAATTAAAAGCTTAGCTAGAACTTAAGAAAATAGATTATGCAGAATGTATAAGGGTGAAATGAACAGCAGCAGACGAAATAGAGATGCACTAGAAATTAACGAAAGTTAATTAGAAAGCTAAGAAATGTGGAAGTAGATTGTCATTGCTACTTGTTGAGTTGATTGATTAATTGGTTGTTGATTTTTTTGTCCATTGATCGTGAGAGCTCTCATCCTTTTATAAGAGTCCTTGAATAACTACTCAAATATTGTATTTTTAAAAATCTCTGCCCCATGATATCTGTGTCAGAACAAAAAGGCTTATTCGCCAGTAGTGTCGCGTTTCAAATTAAGGAGGCTTTTTCCTTAAGTAATTGCTCATATTTTCTTGTCATGTTCCGACTTTGAGAACTTTGAGAAAAAGTCTCATCATCATTCATTTATAAATTTCCAAAAAATTTAAAATTTTAAGAAATGTCCCTAGACTTTGTACATGGACTTTCTACAATAGGTTTGGGCATGTTTTTTTTGATTTTTTAACCATGAGCTTGGGCTTAGGCCTAAATCCATATTGGGTCAAGTCAAATTTATTTTGGGTACAAATAATATGTTTTTAATATATTTGCTTTGGGTGGGGTTACCCAATAATCATTGATTCGAGTCTTTTTAGGGCTATTGGAGGGTTTTACCATATCGTTAATTTCAGGTTCTCGTGGAATTAGTGTGCGCACAAACTGACCCAAACATCTATTGCTACATTATTAATTTGGTATATACCAAAAATAAAAAGAAAATTTCAAATCTACAGCAATTGAACTTTTCTTCTAATTTTTTTTTTCATATATTGATAAAACCTGTAAACTAATTATTTTCCCATTATTTCCCATACAATTAAATAAAAGCCTTTGAATCTACATTTTTAAAATAGAAGAATCTTGTCGTTGTGATTGATTCCGGGAAAATAAAAATAAAATAAAAAAGTAGAAAGAAATAAAATATGGAGGAAAACCAGAGAGTTAAGTAGATAAATTACTAATTTATTTCTGATCATTTATTTAATTTTGTTTAGCAATATAAAGATTAAATAATTTTAAAATGTATAAGTTTTCAATAATTCCAACAATTATATTATATTTTCATTAATTTAGTATAAACAATATAAAGTATTTTCTCATATGTTTTACATTTTTTCACTTGTAAATATAACTTCTGTTAGGGAAGTAAAGATAGAAGATACAGCTTACAAAAAAAAAAAAACACAAGACTCAATATCTCATCAAGATAAATTACATTAAAAATGTACAAGTATTATCTTGATTTTATGAGAAACCCCTTAATTTGGATTTAAATAAAATATTTAGTTTTTTGGACTTATTAGCTGCATTATATCGTTTGTAGTCTTATGTTCTTTGGGTTCGACTGAATCTCAGATTAAGCTTATCCGTCCTTTTCTGCAAACGGTATCTATACAGGAAATAAATTGTTACTTGAACATGTCGAAAAAAAATGTTTTGGATTCATAATTACTTGTGTTGATAGTAATTTTCATTATCATAATATTTTATTTCATCCTACTTATTAAGCATTGTGTGAAGCCAAATTAGTTTTAATCAAAATTAGTTTTACTACTTACAAATATGATAATGGATGTAATTTTTTTCATTAATCAATTATAATTTTCACTTTCTATGGTTTGATAAAAATTAATGGAAACTTTTTACTATATCCTTGAAATATGTGAAATTTACTTTCTAACTTTCATTTTAAAGAAAGTGAATTTTTGTTAATAATTCTATCTTCTTTTTTTTTTTTGAGATATAATTAATTTTATCTTTTTTTTTTAAGAGAATAACAATTTTATTGATTCAAACTAACAATGCATCGATATAATAATATGATCAAAATCGCTAAAAGCGTAAATGATGGAACTGAGCATCCAGAGTTAATAATAATATAATGAATGGAGCTCAAGCTATATATTTTAATGGTTGAACTACTTAGTTTGATATTACTTATTGTGGGTATAATACGTATGTTCCAGATTTTACAAGTATATTAAGTATTGATTGTGATATATTGTCTCTGTATATATTTAATAGTTGAACTCTGCGTTGATATTCTTATTATTATTTATAATACCATACAACTCAGGTTTCTACAGTAATGTGTACAATGGTGAAGTTTGATCCCTTATGCCACAATGTGGTATATGGTTTGCTCGTCCCAATCAGTCGAATCTGAATATGGCTGCGTCGCGTGAAAACCAAAACTTCATACTAAGACGACACATTCATTAGTGCACAAGGCATTTCTCCCTACAGGCATGAAGGTGACAATCTTTTGCACTTTTAGAAGCGACTAAATCACAAAAAAAAAAAAACCTAGATCTGTGTAGAACAACCACTTTATTGAGAAATAAAAATATGGAAAGAGGTATATATGAGTGATTTCAAGCCAATAATGACAAAAAAATTACCCTTCCTTGTTTAAATAAAAGAGGCTAGCAGAGAATGTTAACAAAGGATATCACAGTACACGGTAGAAGCGAGTGTGGAGAAAGCAATAAGCATAGGAAATTGAGAGGAGATAATGAACCGGAGTCTTTGCGTAGCTCCACCAATCTCCTTAAAATGATTAGTCTTCTCAAGAGTGCTTGAGAATTTTAGGCGTCGCTTTAGGGGGATCTGACGGTCTTTGAATACTTGACAATAGCACTTTAACTTGTAGTCACTCCCGACAAACTAGAGATGTTCGTATCTCTATCACGAAGAAGACAAACAAAAGAAATGACGAAATATGTGTTTTTTCCACTCTTCCAAAGAGAGTGAGGAGCTCTCTATAGATAGATAAGGGGAGGTTTTGGTTTTCGACACTTTCAAAATCAACTGAAGATAAAACAATAAATACCCATAAATAAAATTAAAATGGTTTTTTTATTAAAACATATACACAACCGTTTCAACTTAAACGTTAATTTCATTCAAAACAAATTCAAAACCAACGGAGAAAAAGTTGAGAGAAAATAAGACTATGTTTTTTTTTTCTTCTTAATAATTCTATCTTAAATTACTTTTTTAATATCCATAACATACTTCTTTTGCAAGATGTAATAATACCCTATTATTTATTTATTAGACCCCAATCCCCAAAAAAGGGACATTAATCTCATATCTCTTGTCTCAACTTATGCTATTATTTCGTTGAATTTTGTAAACATTTATGTTTTTTTTATTTTATAGAAATTAAAATTCTAACACCTAAATTTGATTTGCTGTGAAGTGTGCTCAAAGTAATATTTCAAAAAATCATGCTCACAAAGCCCTTGATTATGGACCAGATATAAAAAAAAGGGTGGGGCAGGTTCAGAAAATAAATTAAATCATTGTAAGGAAAAATCTTAAGTAATATACAAAGTGAATAAATGTGAAAAAAAAAAAAAAAGTTACTCTCACAAATAATGGTCAATCTATGTTCCCAAACATGCAATGTCTATTTTAATCTATATAATGTTTTTTTTAAAGTTATTTGTAGACTTTATTATCCTATCCGTCTTCCTTAATAATATAGTATAATGGTAGTTGTTCAACAAATTTTATTTTTTAAGGAAAGATGATTTGACATTCATTTGGTTTTTTCCCCCTTTTTTTAATCTACAAGTGGAATTTCATGCAAATTGATATGGCAGCTAGTGCAATTTTTTTTTAAATAATTAGTGCATAACTTTTAATAGTTACATGGAAAAACTTATCTAACACCAATTTTCAATCTTAAATATCATGTTTATTTTTCTTTATTGATTGAATTGTTTCGATCATTGTTTGAATGCAATTTTATTTTATTTTTTTTATCATTTTCTACTTTTATATAATTAAGGTCACGATCTAATAATAGATTGACTAAATTTTAATAAGTAATTTTATTATCTTATGTAGACTTTATGACCTTTTCTAATATCCATATATAATATGAAAATGTGTTCATGCGCTTGTGATTCAAACTCTAGTCATGTTCTTTTATCATTAATGATAGGGCCTCAAGCTCAATCGAAGAGCCCAACCTAAAAATTCGGTTTGATAGGTGAGAGAACATCTCAAGCTTATGTACCATTTCACACTCTTGTGTGGAACCGATGTGGGATAGTATCATTCCATACCCCTTGAGAAATCAGACGTTCATAGACAACATTCATTATGGTAGCTCACACTCTGGATAACATTCACTTCGGATCCACCTTTAGGGCACAGGGTAGCCCCTCTTCTAAGTAGCCCTTTCTCATATAACCCTATCTCATTCTGCCTCTCGATGAAACACAGTAGTGGGACCTCGAAGCCCGATCGAAGAGTTCGACCCGAGAGACCGGCTGATAGGTGGGAGGCTGGCTGACTTAAGTGCTTTCGCATTGCGTGTGGGCAGGTATTGGAATCTGATATCATTGCTGCCCTGAGAAATCGGACGTTCACGAGATGGCATTCCTCTAGGTGGCCACCGCACTCTGGATATGTTCTAACATTCTTTAAGCTTGCAGTTAGCCCTGCGAGTTAGCCATTTCCCATATAACCCTCTACTTCGCATCTCATTAAGCCAAACAGTAGGGCCACCAGGCCCGATCGGAGGCAGCCCTAAAGACCGGCTGATGGGTGAAGCCTTTGCAAGCTTAAGTCTGGCTCCACACTCTTGTGTGGATCCGATGTGGGATTGTATCATTCCATACCCCTTGAGAAATCGGACGTTCATAGACGACATTCACTATGGGTGGCTCACACTCTGGATAACATTCATTCCGAACCTACCTTTAAGGTAGGGTAGCACTCTCTTCTGAGTAGCCCGCTCCATCCTGCTTGACCCTCTCGCTACCACACCTCTCATTAGAAGCACTGTGGTGGGGCCTCGAGCCCGATCAAGCTGACAGACCCGACTTGATCGTGGGAGGCATACCAGGGGCTTGATGCCACTCTACTGCGTCTCTTGTGTGGAGTGAGTGTGGGATAATGTCGTTCCATACTACTTGAGAGATGGTTGTTCGCGGCGAAACATTCACTCTGGGTGGCTCACCTGCGGATGGCATTCACTCGAGACCCACGCTACGACCGCCAGTGGCCCTCTTCCGGGTGCCTTTCCAGACGTAACCCTCATTCTGTGTGTATACCGATGGGCGTGATGATGGCGCCAGCATGTCGGAGGCCAACCAAAGACCAAAAGCGAGCAGGTGGAAGAACCTTTCAAGCTTAGAATTACCACTCCACACTCTTGTTTTGGAGCAGATATGAGGTCGTATCGTTAATGGCGGCGAGAAATCGGACGTTCGCCAGACGCCCGTTCACTATGGGTGGCTCGCACTCTGGATAGCGTCACACTCCGGACCACCTTTAGAAGGCTGCGTAGCCTCTTCAGGTAGCCCTTTCCCATGTAACTCTCTCTTGCTACGCATCTCTCAATGAAAGCACAAACGTTGAGCTCAGAGGCCCGATCAGACTGACCAGACCGGCGATGGGTGGGAGAACCTCTCAAGCGCAAATTACCACTCCCACTTTGTTTGGAGCAGATGTGTGATCGGTATCGTTCACGAGCCACTTGAAAATCGAACATTACGTAAGGCATTATTCACTATGGGGTGCTTACACTACGGATAACATTCACTCGGACTCTACCTTTAGGGCCTTAGGGTAGCCCCTCTTTCTAGGTATGCACCCCGTAAACCGCTGCGCTACGCACCTCTGGTAAAGCCTTAATGATGGATGCAAGCCCGATTGGAGCTAGCCACGAGGCAGGCGATAGGTGGGAGGAAGCGGCTCGAGCAAGCGCTGCACTCTTGTGTGGAGTTGATGTGGGATGTGTCGTTCCATATCCCTTGAGAAATCGAGGATGTTCTAAACATCATTCATTAGGTGGTACCATGCTTTGGATAAGCATTAACCGGACCACCTTTAGGCACCGGGTAACCCCTCTTCCAAGTAGCCCTTTCCCATGTAACCCTCTCCCGATCCTTACCTCTCATTAGAAGTACAATGATAGGACCTCAAACTAAATCAGAAACCGACGACTAGCTGATAGGTGAGAACCTCTAAAACTTAGGAGTACCACTCCAGCATCTTGTGTGGAGGCAGATGAGATAGTATCATTCCATACCCCTTGAGAAGTAGACGTGGACTGGAAAGCAGCATTCACTCTGCGGTGGCTCATGCTCATCGTTAACCGAGACGCACTGGAGCGCTGGTAGCCCGCTTTTCGGGAGTGGCCCATTCACTCATGCTGACTCAGTAGAAAACACTAATGATAGGACATCGACCCAGTCGGGCCCGACCTAAAGACCAGCTGATGGGTGGAGACACTTTCAGAGCAAGTCTGTTCATGATCTTATAATGTGGGATCGTATATTCTCTTGGCTCCAGTGTAGGTGAGATGGTTGTAGTCTCTCTATGCAACTAGAATTATCGAGTTTAAAGCGAGAATACGGTTGTATTATGTAATAGAGTTTCAAAGTCGGTTGTGGTTCTATCCCGACTCATATGGAAGTGTCACGGGTGTGATATGGCTTAAAAGCGCCTTCCAAGTGTGCACGGACCCGTCAAAGACACCTCATGGTTTAACAAAAAAAAAAAAAAAACTCTAGCCATGTTTTTTTTTTTTTGTAAAGGCAAACTTTACTAAGAGAAGATGTGCTTGAAAAAGGAATATTGACTTCAATTATTAAAATGACAAACTTTAGGATTGGTAATTAGAGATTCTAATGATATTATTAAAACAGCTGCTTGTAGAGTGTATGGTCTTTGAATTTAGAGATCGAAGGTGACTCAAAATAATGATAGATTGCTATATTAAGAATATTAATATTCCTAAATCTATTTTGTTATTAATGGAGGATATTTGGAATTTGTATTGGGGTTTAAATATTTTATGTTAGTTGTCATGTCTACAGATAAGCAAATAGAACTACTAATTGTCTAACTAAAAAAGGGTTTAATAGTTTAGATTCAAGCTTTGGTGATCAACTTTCCCTAAAACGTCACAAATATTAGTTTTATGATTATTGTGGTTCTATTTCTAATCGTGTTTGTAAATTCTTTGTTCGGTAATCTTCTTTTATAAAAAAAAATGATAAAAGGGTGATAGGCATATGAGAGAATCGGGATTGAATCCTTGTAACTACAACGTAGTATACAAAAGTGAATAGAAGTAAAGAAAAATAGTTTATTAGGGAACAAGTTATTGGTGAATCGATTGATCTTCGAAATCAATAAAAAGTTTTCATCGTCATTATAATAATTTGCACTTGATCAAAATAATTTAAGATTGATTTAGAATTATTCATTTGGAAATACTTAAAATCACCTCTTATTTAACAATATTATAATCTTTGCATAATTGTTCATTTCGTGATTTAGTCGTCACTTTGGTACTCATATGATTGTCACGTCGTATTCTTGTGCAACTGGTGAATCTTTGTGTAATCTACGTCTGGCATTTGATTTTATCGTGCGTAGTACAGCGTTTAAACTTTGTGTTGAGCGATTGAGCGAACAAAGTATATAAATCAAAAATAAAAAATTAAATCGATAGTGCTTGATATTACAATCGGTCGTAGATATTTTGGTCGCGAAAGTAATGCTCGAATATAAGCTTCGGTGTCGAATGTATGGGACTTTTCCAGGTCGGTCGTTTATATTTATTAAACTTGGATATTGTTCGTCATTTATGATTTTATAATTTTGATTCTCTATCCCCTATGAACCTCATTAATTTGATCGATGAAATTATTTTCTTGAAAAATACATATAATTTATTTTATGTTACTTTCCTGTGACCTTTGTTGTGATATCTTAAATAAGATCAACAACAATTTATTTAAGCATTATTCACTTTAATCATTAACAATTGCTCACTAACTCTTAGTAGATCTGACCTGTATGATAAAAGAATGGGATAAATTTATCGAATATCTTAAATTAAAATCCATAAATAAAATACTACAAAAATGTAATACAAATTACATAAAAGTAAAAAAATAAAAAAAATAACAAACATATTTAAATACATAATTTCACCAATAAAATAATAATTTAAGGGATGAGATATTGTGGTCTTGCACATTACCCAATGTTTAAACATTGTTGATCCCAATACATTGTAACTCATAACTATTGGTATTGATGAAAGTATTGACCAAATTACTAATATTTTATGTCATTTCCACTAAGTTTTTCTCCAAATTAAAACTATTTCATAGTTGAAAAGGTCAATGCTATTAAATATGGCTATTATTAATCATATTTTATTTAATTCCATCACCTAACTTTCTACAAAACCACACTGATTAAAGCGTTGTGGGCCATTTGTTATGGAAAATGTCACCACTTTTGGCTTATATATTAATTAGAACCGGCCATTCCGGCGGATGGCTGGGCTGGACCGGTTCGGCATCGGGTTAGGTCAAATTTAACTTGATTTTAAGCATGCGACTATGGTAGCCAGCTGTTGGGTCAGGCAAAGCTATATGAATAGAGGCGCTTGTCAGGCGGCCGCGGGTGTGGGGTGAAGCGAGACAATGTTCATGAGCGAAACGGGCAGACGAGTGGCGCAGTTTTCAGTATGAGCTTTGTGACCCCAAACCCATTCTAAAAACCGGTGGTGAGATATACCCCAAAGTAAAAAAATTCGGTCGGACCAGTTAGTAGGGCCATAGTGAATGGGGCCAATTCCCGATTTTTGGCCCGATAATTTAATGGTCGGCCTGGAAGGCCCTAATTCGGAGTGGTAAATTGCTGAGTCAGGCAGATTCTATGTTTCTCTTTTGGGAAAAATAAATTAGTTAATGGTGGATCAAATTGACTGATTTTTAGTATCATTAATAACCAGCCGCATTCACAATTTCGGGTGGATCGAGCCCATTTGAATTGTATATATTATGTTTTTAAATTCAGCAACACTTTAAAATTTGTTTTTATTGAATTTCAGATATGTAACATTTCTCCTTCTTAAATTTCACGCTACCCTTTTTAAACTTTTAATGTTTTACCGATTGAGCTATATATTTTTATTAATTACAAAACATGATTTAAACATATTCCAATTTCGAAAATCTTTTACACCAACTTACGTATTTGTTTACAACTTTTAACTTTTACCCAAACAAGATCAAATATCCTTTTTATTAATTTTAAATTAACTAAAGTTTTAATGTTATTTATTTATTTATTTTAAGTTAATGTTACTATTAAACAGATAAATTTAATACCCTGAATATGGTTTAATAAAGGTATGGTCCCACACAATATATAATATGAAATTCCAAAAATACCCTCGATGCAACGATTTCTTGTGGGTCCCATTGTTCCCACCCCCACTTTAGGTCCGATCAATGATTTTTTGAGATTTATACTTTGTTGAAAAGGGTATGCCTTGGAAATTTTATTTGTCCTTTTTAAATATTTTTATTCTTAAATTTTTTTAAATTTATATATTTGTCCCTTTTACTAATCATTTATTCAAATAACCAATAAATCTTAATCATATTTTATAAATTTGGAAATCTTCTATATTTTTTCTTATTTATTTCATTCAAACACATTTATTAAACTCTATTTTCAAGACTTATGAAAATACTATTAAAAGAAAAGAAAAATGATTTTTACATGTTTGGTTGCCACAAAAAATATAAAATAAAATAAAATATAATCAAAATTTTTCAAAATTATTATATTACTAATTTTTGATCCTTTTATATTATAAGAAGAAATAAATTAAATGAGTTTAATTTTTTTTTATTTTCCTCAAACTTTTCTTTCCTTTAATTTTCGTTTTATTTTTTCATTTATATTTTCAATTCTAGAAGGGCTAGCCTTGTTTATAAGCCCAGAAAAAAAGTATCAAGAAAATAAAAAATTAAAAAAAAATAATTTTCATGTTTGATTTAGTGTAAAAAATATAAAATCTGAATCGAAATTCTTTATTATATATTTTTAGATTTTGCTTGCCTTAATCTTTATAATGTAACCAAATAAGAGTTTAGATAAAAACATTAAAGTGTTTATTAGAACTAACTTATTTTTTATTTTCATTAAAATTCTATTTTCCTCGTTATTTTCTTTTCTAATTATTTTTCGGTTCCAAACCTAATTAGGACAAACATGCTTTAATTTACATCGTATTAATTTAATATAATATAATAATGTCAAAAGAAAAGTTAGATATGGATAAGGTGACATAAAATATTTGAAAAAATTAATAATAAAAACATGTGTGGTTGATTGCCTTGAAACTTAGGACACAAGGTATGTCCTTATCGCTGCTTTAGAAAAAAATATTAAAGGACTTGCCCTAACTGATTGGACATTAGTCAAGTCAACAGCCTTTCAACCAAAGGGCATTTACGTAAAAATTGAAAGTTATTGGTGACGTCATTAGTCCTATCTTCCAATCAAACCACTCTATTTGTCCACGTCAGCCTAAATTTCATCCAATAGATGTCCGTTGTGATCTCCTTAAATCACCTTCTCCTGATTTTGTTTTTTATTTTTTATTTTTATGAAGAGAGATTAAGGGTTTGTTTGTTTTTTGACTTAATGATTAAAGTTAAATAACTTTTAGTATTAAACTGTTTTTTTTTTTAAATTTTCACGACTTATTATTGAAATTTTTTAAAAAAAATTATGAATGTAAAAATTTAAAAATATTCTACTTTTTCTATTCATAAAAAGTCATTTTCTATCAAAATAAGAAAAACTTCATTATTGTCCAACAAAGAGAATGACTAACAATACTCATTATTAGAGATGACAACATAAGAGCTCGACTCGGGGAAGGCCCCATTACGACCCACTGCTTATTTTTAAATTCTCAACTGCCTTATTTAAAAATTAAATGCTTATGATAGCAAATTCTTAAACTATCCTGGGCTTTATATTTGATTTTTGCTTTATATTTTGATTTTATTATACGCAAAATTAATATATTTATTGAAAATAAAATATTATGAATTTTTATAAATTATTTATTAAAAAAATTATAATAATAATATAAAAGAAAAGAGAAAAAAAAGAAAATATAATATAGTAAGTTGTCTCTAATGGAACTCGAGACTTATCCTCTTTCTATATTTGTTTTTTCAAATCGCCAGCACTCTTTAACATGAAATAAACATGATTTTTGACAGGTTAAAGTTTGCTGCTTTCATCATTAGTACGATAATAATTAAAAATATTCAAACTTAGAGAAAACGTTCAAACATCCTCATTAGTAAAATAATTAAAACTAGATAACCTAAATTTTTTATTAAAAAAATTTATAACTACTTTGAATCTCTAAAGCCAACGTATTTTTTATCCTTAAACTCTCAAAATTTGATTTGAACGTTCTATTAATAAGGAATTCAATGTAGGTGACATTGTTCGGGTTTCTCCTAATTTAATTAATGGTCTTAAATTAAAGCTTTAAAAATGGAGTTATGTTATAGAGTAGAGTTTTATTATTTTTGTAGTCCCTTTGACTCGGGGATGTGTATATTAGTCTCGAAGATATGATTTATTTAAAGATTATTCCAGTGCCAGCATCGATACGCTCATAACATCTCAGCCATTTGAATAAAAAAAAAAAAAAAAAAATTCAATCAATCAATCAATTTTTAACTCATTTTGAAAATGTTTAATCCACATCAACATGGGATCCGAGTCCTGCAGAGTGAATTCGGTGATTTTTGATTGGACTGGCTGACCAAAGAAATTACCTTATGTGCCCAAAAAATTAGTTGCTTGAAGGCAAGGGTCGTCCAAATCTGCCGCCTAAATTTGACTCCTTGCTTTTAGACTTATAAATATATGTACTTCACTTCCAAATTTCTAAAGACCCGAGTTAACAGACAAATTTAACCAAATGACTTAAATCACACTCATACCCCTTGGTTCTACCAACAGAGATGGTACTGTGATACTGAGCCACCTGCTGGTGACCGTATCTCTGGTTTTCGAAGGTACGAAGTGTTTTCCGTTCACTTTCCATCTCGTTTCCGCCTTCACCTCGAAGTTTCTCACCTATTTATGGTCTCCCAAAGAAGAGTAGACATGTGAAAAAATTTAATTAAAATTAGAAAGAAAAAAGAGGGAGCGAAAAGAGAAAAAAATCCTGAGAAAATCGCGAGGAAAATGTCTCCGACGGCAGCCAAACAAGCGGAACAACTGAGGCTAGATGGAAACAGTTACTTCAAGAAGGGTTTTTTTGGTGCCGCAATCGATGCTTATACTGGGGTAATATATCTCTTAAAAATCTGTTTGGTGGCTGAGAAATATGGATTAAGGAAAGAAACGAAATTAAACCTTTGCGCTTTGGGGTTTTTAATGGTTCCACGTTTCGTATCTTTTATTTTCTTTCAATCTCTCTGACGAACCAAACAGTAAATAGTATGAACTATCATGTACCTATTGTCACGTTCTTTTTTCTATTTGGGATTTCAAGGCTATTACTTTGTGCCCAAATCTTGCTGTTAATTGGACGAATCGTGCCCTATGCCATCGGAAACGCAAGTATGTATGGTTTTCTTGTCTTTTTACGTGTTGATTCTATTTTTTTTCGGCTGTTAATAATTTGTTTCTCCACAGCACTTGGACGAAAGTGGAGGAGGATTGTAGAAGAGCTATTCAGCTTGATAAGAATTCTGTCAAGGTCTGGGATTGGATTTTTAGTATCTTTTCCCATTTTCATGGTTCTGTTTCTGGGTTTTAATCGTTTTGTTGTCAAAAGTCCATTTCTGATAAATTTTCTTTTTCTTCTTGGTCTTTCTTCCTGTTTAGTTCAAGATTTTATGGCTATCGTTTGAGAAATTATTCTGGAAGTTTGTTTGTGTTATTTATTGGGAATTTTCAAAATTTGTTAAGTAATTTTGAATCTTGAGCTCTTATTCTTTACTCCAGTGTGTAAGAATAGTTTGGTTCTAAATTCCATCTAAGTCAAGGTTTTTCTATAAGCTCTCATTTGCTTAAGGTAGGTCTCTTAGAATCTTGAGTTATGATTAGTGCCTTGACCTGTTTCATAGCTCATTTGCTTAATGGTTTGTAGGTTGAGTGAGTGATTAAATTATATAAATTATTTATGAAGGAGCCAAAGGGGAGTTTTGGGGTGGCCTTTGGAAAGGCATTAGCAGAAAGGCCCGGCAGCTGAAGCAAGAGTGCATTTTTATCCTGGGAAATGGGGGTAGAGTAAGGTTTTGGGAGGATAGATGGTGCGGG
Source organism: Tetrastigma voinierianum (assembly GCA_016808115.1). Lineage (NCBI taxonomy): Eukaryota > Viridiplantae > Streptophyta > Magnoliopsida > Vitales > Vitaceae > Tetrastigma > Tetrastigma voinierianum. The sequence continues at coordinate 822,547 of JAEQBH010002251.1, read as the reverse complement.
GAGGACCCTTTTTGTGTGCTGTTCTCCTCCTTGTCTACCATGGCTGATTTGAAAGGGGCCATGGTGAGCGAGCTTTGGGAAAATCAAAGTATATATTAATAGAGAGGGAGCTAAAAAGTGCCCCAATGTACCTAGGAAGTATACGAGGGGGCCATAGTTATTTGAGGCGCAAGGCACACTGAAGCGTAAAAGCCTCTTGGGGCCTTGAGGCAAGACGCGCTTGAGGCGCGAGTTTTTTTAAGTGAGGCGCACCATATGTCAAATATATATTTTATGATTCTTATGATGGTTGTTTCCCATTTTTACATGACTTTCTTGCAATTTCTTGGCTATTTTAGTTGATTATTTGCTTCTTCTCCGTTTCTATTAGGATTACCGTAGTTGGGAGGGTTAGAGCTTGTTTTTGGAGTTGAAACATGGCAGAAATGGGGTTGGAGGGGCTGAAATCTTGAAAATCAAGCATCTAGGGCCAAAACGATGTCGTTTTGATCCTTCTGGGTCACAGTGCCGTTTTGGTTCTCAAGAGTTTTTTTTTTTTTTTAAACTCAAGGTATAACTCCAAACAACATTGTTTTGGATAAGTTAAAATAACTTATCCGACCAAAACGACGTCGTTTTGGTCGAAAATCGCGAGGCGAGGTGCTACTGCAAGGAGTGGCGGCGGCTGGGCTTTAAGCGGGCTTGAGGTGCGCCTTTGATAACTATGGAGGGAGCCGACAAGCCCAACAAAAGAGAGGAGCTACTAAAAGAATTGCATGCCTCAAGGGTTACCTAACCAATCCACAAAATCACCTATATAGTAAGTGCTGTTGGGGCTATGTGCAAGTGGGTCCAAGCCCAAAGATTACAAATAAAAGACTGTTTGAGTCTTTGTATAGAATGCTCGTTGTTATCAAAAGCCCTGTCATTTCTTTCCTTCCATGTTGTCCAAAAAAGACACAAAAGAGCTGCTTGCAAACTTTTTTCCTCTTCTTGCTTACATGAGCCTCGTGCCAACTAGAAATCATTCCCCTTACATTGGAGGGCAACACCCAAGACACCTTGAATAGGGGTAAGAGATGATGCCATAAAGTCTTGACTCTTTCCGCAATGAAGAAGGATGTGGTCCACTATCTCTTCCTCCTCTAGGTAAAGAAAACACCTGTTTGCCATTGCCAACCCTCTTCTCTTTAGCTTACCCACAGTTAAGATCTTACCTCAAGTTGCCTCCCAAGCAAAGAAACCCACCTTAGGTGGAACCCATGGATTCCATATTGCTTTGGTGGGTTGGGGAGTTTCTTTGTCTGCCATGGCTAGTCAAACAATTGGCAGAATTAGTCGGTTTTGGTAAGGGTGGAAATGGGAGGGAAGCAGCAAGATATTGACTTAAAACAGCATGGTTGCATGTCTCATGAATTATTGGGGTATTACTCTTTACCAAAGTCCCAAAACTGTCCTCCATCAGTCACGTCTTAAATCCACAAAACATTAACCGTCTCATTCCCCCAGAGTCATTAGAAGCAGAGGTGCTCAGATGTAGACTTGGTAGGGTACACTGTGAAACATTATCAATTTCCTCACAATCTGCTGACAAAAGAAAGTGATCTAACATGGACATGGGTCAACCTCTCTGCTGGCCAATCCAAGCGGACCCTTTAACTGAAGGACTGCCCATCACACTGTAAGCCTTAAACAGAATCTGAAAGGTCTCCATGGCTGAAGAGTCCTTGTGCAGTTAAAACCTTTCATTAGGGTGTTTAACTCTCTAAAATATCTTCTGATCATCCTTAATTTCCCATTAGCACCTAAGCCCTCCCTAAGAACCTTTCTTTCCCTTGGCTTCCCTTTGTTGGACGATTAGCACCTGTAACCCCGAAATGAACCATCCTCCATATCCTGAACCAGCATGACATGAGAAAGTACTTGCTGAAAATTATGTTGTATTGTAGTTATTAGCAAAAGGGATGGCAGATATTTTAGCTATCACAAAACAGAGAGCCTTCAATTTATTGCTATTATAGGGAATTTCTCCCCTCCACCCCTGAAGTTTTGTGTTTATAGTTTTGGTTTAACCACTTTAGTTGGGCATTTCCTTTCAATCTCTGGAGTAGGTAGCTTTTCTGCTCTTGATCAGAGGTAGGCTATGATTAGGTTTTTTTTTGGTGGGGCTAGTTAAAGTAGGATGATTTCTCAAGAATAGTTAGAACTTTAGAAAAGTAGTTGTAGAATAGTTGAAATTATATAAGTTTAAAAATACTAAGAATGTTTCTTTTTAATTGATAAGTTTGGGTTAAAATAGATCACACTAGAGAGAGAGTAATTGCCTCTTAGTGTTTTACTGTCCATGAAATTGCTTATGCATGCATGTTTGTTTACAATGCATACCATTTATTTCATGGGAGCGTTGTAATTGTGGTAATGATATGGTATCCTGCACAGGTCAAAGAATAGGAAAATAATAATCATGAACTGTGGCTATATGTTCTATCAAAAAAAGAAAAAACTGTGGCTATATGAGATAAAGTGGCCATTGTAGTTGCCTTGTATGCATGGAACTTAAATATTAAGTAGATGTATTTTTGTCTGTTTTGTGTCAATTATCTTACAAGGTGTTTCTGCTGCCAGAAGATTGTGCTATAAAAGATGCTGGATAATCCTCCCAATGGGTCCTATCCTAGGGTGTTTACTTTTTCAAGTACTGGTTGCAGCATGAAGTTTTTGGGTTATCCTGTGTTTTTTGTTTTGTTTGTTTGTTACACTCCTAAAAGTTTGGTTGCATTTTGCTACTACAATATGCTGGTCAGACAATTTTAATACTGCGGTGTTTGTTTGATATTTTGCCATTTGCTTTATTATTATCAAAATGTGCTTCAATTTAGTTTCTTATCTGGCATTAGTATTTAATTTCAGTTTTCTTTCACTCCTGGATTATTATTTTGATGGGTACTTTCACTCCCTGGATAATTATGATCTCACAAATTTGAGCCATGTATTGCTACATGACAGGGCCACTACATGTTAGGGCTTGCATTATTAGAGAGGAAGGAATATGCTGAAGGAGTGAAGGAACTTGAAAAGGTATGGGAGGATCCATGCACTGAATTGTTCTGTAATATTCTTTCCTCAACATAATTATCCTGTTCTAGATTTTTTTTTTTTTTTGTCTGTTTTAGACAACTTACATGTTGAAATTCATTTTTTATTTATGAGCATAGAAAGTAATTTGTTGATAACAATAAAATTTTGAACTTATTTATTTGTTCAACATCATTATACCAACATTATCACAACATTGCTGTTTGGTGGTTATTCTGCTCCCCCTGTAAAGCCTCCTCACAGTTTTTAAAACTTCTCCCAAGTTATTCATCTTGCAATAAGTAACAGTTCTATGATTTGGATCGTGGTTTTGGTGATTAACTTCGAAGGCTTCTCTATTTCAAGCTCTATCTATTTGGCCTGGGACACTCCTATCTCTCAAAACTTTCTGTTCCAGGCCAAAGGGCTACCTCTGTATACGTCCTTTATACTGGTTTGGGTTGTCTTCTAGGCTTCCTTTTTTAATGAAATTCTTTTGCTTATTAAAAAAAAAAGAGTTTGATCTTCAGCACAAGTTCAAAGACCTTTCCATTCTTTGGCTCTCCTTGTGCTGGGCTACCTCTCCATTGTTTTATATGAGAAGCCTAGGACCGTGGTTCCTTAGACCTCTCTTCTTCTCTCCCTCGTTCTTCTATGCCTTTTCTAAGGCCTTTTGCCTCTTTTTTTTGTGTAAACTTTATCTTAAAGTCTAAGAGTTCATTTCAGAGTCAGGCCCTTGCATGGCAAGTGAGTTGTAAAAATAAAATGGTTAATACCAATTATCTGTCTCATATTAAGGGTCTTTGTAGACCTTAATCCTATGTGCTGTGTTCTTTACACAAATAGCTGTGAAACAGTGGATCACCCTTTCTTTACCTTGTGGCTTTAGCATTGAGGAACAGGAAGATGGCAACTTGTTTTTAGGTCTTTCCTATGGTATTTTAAGTGGGTTTCTGGATGATGTTGGATTGAAACTTTACTTGGTTTCTCAAATTGCAAAATGCCCTTGAGATGAAACTCTTCTTTATTACTTCAAAAAAAAAAAAAAAATTTCAATAATTGCAGTGGCATATGGTGACGGAAGGGTAATTTCACTCAGATCGACTATTCGACCTTCAGCTTTGGTGTAAATAGGCTGACTGTCATTGGTTTTAAATTTCGTTAGTTAGCACCTTTATAAATTCATTCCATTTATAAATTTTACTTCTTAGATAGATTTTAGGTAGGTACAGGTAGCAATTCTTTTACAAAAAAATTATCCTCCATAACATAAGGTTGATGCATGAATTTTACCTATAGCGAGGCTAACTAATGAAATCCCAAATCAATGGCGGCTTAGTGTATTTATGAATGAAATTAACCCAATCAGTTGTGTTTTTATTTCAACAAGTTTCTCACACCTAGGAGGAAACCAAATTAGTAGAACATTATAAATAGCGTCCTTGATGATATGACTCGGTCATTCCATTCCATTGCATTAGATTCCAGTAATTGAACTACACAGCTGTTTTAAGGATGATCGGTTTTTTTCCCCTTCTCTTATAAAGCTTTTACTAGGTTGAAAATGTGGTTAGGTTTTATATTGTCTATTATATGTCCCTTTTGTATATTCCCAGTGTACTTTTGGGCGGCTTAGCTGTTTCTTTGTGATTAATATATGATGTTTTTATCCATCAAAAAAAAAAAACCTTGTCTATTATAAGCATTATGATCTTCTAAAATCTGCTTGAATAGGCCTTGGATATCGAGAGAGGTGCAAACTCTAAAAGCGACATGGTAGAGGAGATCTGGCAAGAGCTTGCAAAAATGAAATACATGGTGTGGGAGCGAGAATCTACCAAGCGCTCATGGGAATTGCAAAATTTGAAGTATGAGGCTCATTTGTAAAAATGTCGGTCCAATTTGCAGTTTTACCTTCTTTGTTAAACTCTTGCCTCCTCGTTTTTCAGGGAATTCTGTGAGATAGCTGTTAAAGAAAAACATCTATTTGATAGTTGCGAACATGAAGGCTTCTTAGACGAGGTTTCGAAATCCAATTCAGAACAGTTAGAGGCTCTAGACCGAGTGTTCAGAACAGTTGCAGAAGCCGACCTACCAACTGATGTGAGTACCACAGCTTCCTTACCTTTTTCCTTATCGCTTTCTTTTCCATATTTTCTTCTAGAGATAATGAACGAAGATTTTCATCAGATTCCGGACTACCTATGCTGTAAAATTACGCTAGACATTTTCCGCGACCCTGTCATTGCTCCAAGCGGGCTTACATATGAGAGAGAAGTGATTCTTGACCATCTGGAGAAGGTTAACATTTGATTTTAACTTTCCAAGCTCAAAACTGTGTATATATCCCATCCATGCTAATCTCGATCTCCAACTTTATGATAATCTAGGTGGGAAAATTCGATCCAATTACCCGAGAGCCACTTTATCTAGATCAGCTAGTGCCGAATCTGGCCATAAAGGAAGCAGTTGAAGCATTTCTTGACCAGCATGGATGGGCTTATAAAATGGATTGAAACAATCTGTTGGCTGTCAGGGAAATCGACAATTTTTGCGGTAACTAATTATCTTATCAATCCCAGGTATCTATTTGCTGTGGTGTGTTGATCTTGATCGTCTTCTCATCGTCTCATTTGTATGCGAAATTTCCGTCTTCCAAAGCCCGGAGTGACATAGCTTGACCCTTGGAATTGTACAGGTAAAGTTGTATTGCAACGAGTGTATATTTTACTGCTTGTTGTACAGCTATATATGTCGTACTGAAAGATTGATATTGTCGACACTTTCTTAATAGTCGATGTTCTTTCTTTGGAATCCTTGGTTCTATCTTCTGATTCTGATGAATATATCTTGGGTTCACTTAGTTGTTTCTTATGAAAGCATTTTCTTTAAAACATAATTTGTTTGTTGTTCATGTCCGGAGTGATCTTTAAAGCGGTCATGACTTCTAAGGGGATTAAATGCCCTTCATGTTTGGTCATATGTCTGATTTAGTCCTTAAGCTTTTTTTGGGTTCAATGCTACTTTTCGTAGCTTAAATATGTCCTTAGAATCAATGAAGTAAATAGATTGGCAAACGAGGGCCTAAGGCTTAACACGTCAACAAATTATGTCGTGTGGATGACATGCCAATGACGTTAGATGCCCGTTTGTCTATATGTTTACTTTGTTGACGGTAGGAACATATTTGAGCTATAGAATAAATGTAAGGTGCAACATTTGACCTAAAAAAAGTTAAGGGTCAAGTTAGACATATGGTCAAACATAATGGGTATTTATGTACATTATCCTTGACTTCTAATGTTTGGAAGTTTTGGATATTAAAAAAAGAAGAAAGAATTCAGAATATTACATCAGATAACTTTAAGAGAAAGTGAAGGTAATTTGAGAAAATTGGTGGTATTATACTTTTGTAAATTCTAAAAAAATGTTTAGATAATATTAAAAGATAGACCCAAAAATTTATAATATTTCACCAATCAAATATTTTTTTTAACTGTACCTTTGAATTCTATTCAATGTCTTTGATGTTAGCTTAGGAGAGGCTTTGAGGTTTCCATTTCTTTAGTACCCCTAAATCCAATACCTTTACTTAAGCAAGTCACGTGCTTTGCACATGGGTTTGCCTTCCAAATTTATTAATTTTGTGTAAATGGGTAAAGGTGCAAAAAATCAATTCATTGTGTTTTACTAAATATCCCATTTTTGCACTCTAAACTTCTTTTTTAGGTCTAAAGAGACCCTTCATGTTTATTCCCATAGCCCACTTAAACCCCTCTCTCACCTTCACCCCCAGCCTAGTCCACTAGCAACCTCGCCTAAGTCATAAAGAGGCCTAATGCAAGTGCAAAGAATTAAGAAGGAAAAAGAGAATTAGAGGGAGAAACAAGGGAGTTTCATGAATAAACCCCAATTACATTGATAAAGGGAAGATGAAGTTTCTTTGGTTATGTTGAAGTCATTTTAAACCCTGCGGGACCCCTGGATTCACAAATAGCCTTCCTAAAAACAAAATTGCTAACAAATCCCATTTTTTTTGCTAATGAAAATAATGCAAATAGTCAAGAAAACAAATAAAAAGAAGGAAATGGTAATATCTTCTAAATTAAATTGTTAAATGGACCCCAGTCTTCAAACGCTCTGTTCTACTTATTGGAATTAAAAACCACATGACACCTGCTTTTAATAATCCGCATCACTCTCCTTAAACCTTCCTTGGTCTCAAGAATCTGATGGAAAACTAAAACAATTCATCTCGCATATTCCCGCCCCATGACGACAGTGATTGATCCTTCCAATGTATCACAGCAACCGTTGGAGCATTGTGCCTTATCCATCCTATGTGATCCGCATTGAAGTTTTAGGCAAAGTACTATTGGTGTTTGAAATTCGTAGAGTTGGTATGGCTTGAATGGTATGGTGAGTAGGTTTAAGAAGTGAGACACGAAACACATTATGAATCGAAGCATCGAGAGGCAGCTTTATTGATAAGCTACCAACAATATGGTCGCTATGGTGTCTATAGGTAACGGGTCGTAGTTTTTATTACCACCATGAGCACTTGTTTATATGCTTGCAATTTCAAATAAACTGCATCCCCAATTTGAAATTCTCGATATGTTCTTTTCTTATGAGCTTGTGCTTTCATACGGTTCTGAGCCTTAGGCAAAAGATGTTTGAGAAGTGTTAACCATCCTTCACGCCCAGTTGATCCACCGTCTACATAGAGTCTTTAGGGAATAAGGGATGAATTGAGGAGGGTAACCATATAATGCTTAAAAGGCGAGTTTGATAGTGGAATGGTATGGTATTATACCAAAATTCAGCTAAGGAGACACTCTACATCATCTGTAGGGTTAATTACCAGCCAAACACCCCGCAAATAGTTTTCACGACGTTAACAATCTCTGCTGTCAATCGCTGGAGGTGATAGGGCTATAAAGAATTGTAGCGCCACGCCTTGGAGTTTGAAAAATTCTTTCCAAAAAGAACTAGTGAAAACAAAATCACATCGAACGTATTAGGGAGCCCATGAAGTTGGCAAACATGATCATAAAGTCAGGCACCGTCTAGGCTGAATAAAGGCGGGGTAACAACATAAAATGCCTATACTTAGTCAAACGATCAACTACTACCATAATGGCGGACTTTCCACCTGATTTTGGAAGACCCTCAATGAAACCGCGGGTAATATCGCTGAAACTCCTACCTGCATAGAAGAGGTTGCAGCTTTAATTTGGAGTAGCTCGATTCCAGTTGTAACGCCGGCGTAGAGCAAGTTCGAACAAATTCGCGAACATCTTTCCACATTCCCTTTCAATACACTATTGTAGACAACCTCTTAATAGTGTTATAGACCCTAGAATGACCTGCAGAGGAAGAAGCATGAGAAAGTAAAGAAGAGTTCTTTGCTTCATGTAGTTGTTCTCGCCCACCATAAAGCCCCTTCCTTCGAAACTCGCCATTGGACCAACTATATTTTGGAAATATAGTCGAATCATTCTCTTTTGCTGGAATCACTTGCTGGAGATGCGAATTTGAAAGCCATGTTTCTTTGATCTTGTTGTAATAGCTTATCAGGCATGATTGAAGATGTTAAAGCCATTAATTCAATAGAATGAACACAAGAGAGTGCATCTGCAACCATGTTTTCTTTCCCTTACTTGTAATGAATCTTGTAGTCAAATTGCATTAACTTTGCCATCCAAGCCCTCGAATGGGAGAGAGCAAGATGTCGTTCAAATAGTCATTTAAGGTCAGTGATTTGTTTTAACAATAACGTGACGATTCATCAAATAAGATTCCCATTTCTTCATTGCCATCAGTATTGGTAGCATATCTTTCTCATAAACAGAAAGAGTTTGATATTTTTTAGAGAGTGCCTTGCTAATAAATGCTATAGGATGTTCTTCTTGCATGAGAACTACTCCTATTCCCTATCCCGAAGCATCAGTCTCCACCACAAATTCCTTAGAAAAATCTGGGAGAGCCAAAACTGGAGCTGAAATCATAGCCTATTTCAAGTCAGAGAAAGCTTGAATACTTGCATTGGTATTGAAAGGCATATTTTTTGAGTATATCCGTCAATGGTTTTGCTATCCTTCCATAATTTCTAACAAGGCGTCTGTAATAGCCTATAAGTCCCAAGAAACCACACAACTCCGTTTCTAAGGTTAGTTGTGTCAATTCACATCGTCGTACTGGATCGCTGATCACCCACTAATGGAAATGACATGTCCCAAATATTCACGTCAGCGCCAAAAACATTTACTCTACTTTGCATATAACATGTTATCACACAACACCTGCAAAGCAATGGTTAAATGGTGCAAATGCTCTTCCATGTTGCGACTATATTCCAGAATATCGTCAAAGAAAACCAATATAAATTTCCTCAAATAAGTTCGTAAATAATGTCATTGTGCTTTGAAAAGTGGATGGAGCATTAGTTAAGCCAAAAGGCATCACTAAAAACTCAAAATGGTCCTTATGTGTTTTGAAGGCAGTTTTGTGAATGTCAAGGGTATGCATTCAAATTTGCTAATACCCTGATATGAGATCAATTTTGGAGAACACAATGGACCCACCAAGTTCTTCTAAGAGCTCTTCAATGACTGGTATAGGAAATTTATCTTTGATGGTGGCGTGATTCAATGCTATGTAATCCACACAAAGACGCCAAGTGCTACTCATTTTCTCTGGGATTTAAAACAACCTGGTCGGGCGTATGACTCTTACAATGCTTGATGCGCTGCTCAGATCCAACATTTCATTTATCAAATTTTCAATGGCATTCTCCTGTGTAGAAGCATACCTATAAGGTATGCAGCTGGTTGGATTGGTGCCTTCCTTTAATTAAATCTTATGGTCATGTTCCCGTTCTGGAGGTAATCCATTTGGTTCCTCAAAAACATCAGCAAAATTCAACAATAACTCTTGCAGGCTAGAGTTATGTTGGAATGGGTCAAATGACTCTAATTGCTCACAAGTAGTCCCTTGAATGGCCCACAACCTATAGCGTAAATTAACCCACATCAAGTGTTAATTTGGTTTTGTTGAAGAAACTCGCCATTCCTCCTCTAATCTAAAAGATTCAAACTCCCCTTCCATCTTCCTCGTAGCTTATACGATTGTCCATGCATTGCAAAACTCATTTCCAACTTATCGAAATTCCATATGATGTCTCCTAATGTAGCTAACTATCAGCACCCAAAAGGTCAATATCCACTGGAAAAAGATATACATATGCAAAACTCAATGCCACATCTTCCAAGTAAAATCAAGATACCATGGTACAACCCAAATTGGTCAAGTAAAGAACAATTCATTGACAATATTTATCGTTAATGATGATTGTACCACGTCCACTTAGTACTCAAAAATTACGTGCTTCCAAAATCAATTAGACAATAAGAGGTCTACCAATGCGATGCGCTCGCAATGTCATGGTTTGGTAATCACTCACCCATTAACACATTCAGTGAGAGTTGAATGCCTTGCTCTCATTTTCAGCTGCATCCAGTTCTGCATACAAGATGCATCACCGTGATCCACCTGGCAATCGCATTACATAAAGTCGCTTTTCTTACATTGATGTCCTCGGGATAAACCTTTCATCACACCAAAACACAATCCTTTAGCCCTTCTTTTTCATCTAAACTTGTCGATATAGTTTGTTGTTTTGTCACAGGGTTTGAGGTATCGCACAAACTGGATAGGAAAACACTACTAAGGTTGGCTTGAGGGAAACATTGAAGCAAGACCAATTATGTGTATTTTGGGTAGTTTGTTAGGTGATAGGTGCTTGGACAGTAGAGTGTTTGGATTGGAACAAGGTGGTAGGGGTGTATGATGTCATAGGATTTTTGGTGGTAGGTTTTGGCTTGTTTTGAAGTGCTACTATCACAATTTCTTGCAAACGAGCAAGTGAAGAGGCATCGGCTAAAGTTTTAGGTTTGAACATCCTGACAGGCATTTTTAATTCATCCACGAGGCCAGAGAGGAAAAAACTTAGAGTTTGAGACTCCTTCACTTATGCTCGAGGATACATCTCATCAAACTCCTCCATGTAAGACTGCAATGATCCTGTTTGCCGAAGGTTTCGTAAATTTGCAAGTGGATCATCATAAGCTTGTTGCCCAAATCTGGCACTCAAAGCCAACATTGTAAAACTTTGGGTTAACACTCCCGAAATATAATTGCAAGCTGGACTGCTTAGGTATAATAAAAGTGCAAGTATATTTATCCGAAATAAAAATAAAGATAAACAAATATAAGAACTTGAAATGTTAAGGGTACCACACTGACACTCACTTGTAATCTAAGGTCATAATAATATAATAAGTTCATATACCAAAGTATGACAAAGATGTTAAATCAAGAGTAATAGAGAATCGGTGACCAAAAAGAAAAGAATAAAAGAAAGATATTAGAATAAAATAAGAAAGAAAAAATAGAGATATTTAAGGGTCATGAGTATGAGAAGTTTCTCCTTGGAAAGTGAAATAAAAGGGATAAGACCAAAATAAATATCTCATTGGTCTTAGAGAGGAGAGAGATAAAACCTGAAGAAGAAGAAGAAGAGAAAAGAAGAATGTTAAATAAAAATAGAGAGAAGATCGGTATGGAACCATGAATATGTGTATAAACCATGTGTATGAACTATGATTCGCATAGAAAAGTATGGAACTATGATTTGCATAGAAAAGTATGAACTCATGATTTGGTATAGAAAGTGTAAATCAGAAGACAGCTGATATATGTTCTGGTGCAGAGGAACATTAAATTTGAGTATTGGTATGGAATTCCGAAAGGGTATGGATACGCTGTCATGAAACTATGTATGGGAAGTTCATGGACTATAAAGCTTAGATACATGGTTAAGAACCCCCATCTTCTGTATGGTCAAATAGGAACTCCTAAATTCATTTCTTGTGGTTGAGTTAATGAGCTTTAAGGTCTTCTAAATATGTGTTTCGTAGAAGGGTCTAGTTGCGTTGAACCCGCAAATTCCTCATTGTCTAATTATATGCAGTAGCCTGACCTTAGAACCAGTTTTTAGGTCACAAATAAAGGGAATCTGGAAGTGAGTCCTTCTGGGAAATTGTAGCCAAGACCGTGAACTTGATGTTGTGCTTTGAATTTCTCACCGACTCCCCGTAGACCGTTATGGTCTTTTTTATTCTAATAATGGGTGAGGGGACAAATTTCTGGGAGGTCGCCAACAAGGTCGTCCAACCGTGGTCGCCCAATATGGTTATTACCAAAGGGTCGCCCAACTATGGTCGCTCCAACAAGTGTCGCCAATGCGGGTCATTCAAATGCTGGTCGCCGCTGATCGCCAAATGCTGGTCATTCAAATGCGGTCACCCATGTAGAGGTCGCCGCAACAGTCGCCACTCGCCCGGCGGTCAACTTCGCCACGGTGAGCCCCACCGTCGCGCGTAGTCAACTCGCCATGAAGAGCTCCACTCGCCGGGCGCAGCTCAACCGCCATGAAGAGCTCCACTCGCCATGCGCGTGAGCTCTATCGCCATGCGTAGCTCAACTCGCCATGCGTAGCCCACCATGCGTAGCTCAACCGCCATGAAGAGCTCCACTGGCCATGCGTGAGCCTACCGGCCATGCAGAGCCTAACTCGCCATGCGTAGCTCCACTCATGCAGCGAGGTCAACTCGCCAAGACTGAGCTCGTCACTTCGTACCGTCACCCAGTCACCGCCAAGATCGACCGCGCATGACCTCCAACTCTCTGGTTGTCATATCTCCTCTCGCTTCAACTCCGATTATGTTCTCGACTCTATGGAGTTTCCATTGAGTCAAGAATCCATCCATATGCCCGGTGAAGATATTAGATGTCGACTAAAGTTAGGACTGGAGCTCGGCCACTTCAGTGCACCAGCCACCCGTGTCATCTCTGTCAAGACTGACCGCGCATGACCTAATCTCAAAGGTCATATCTCCTTCGCTTGAACTCCGATTCGTGTTCTCGACTCGCGGAAAGCCCATTGAGTCAAGAATACAGCCATACCTAGTATGATAAAAGTGGAACTCATATTAGGTCCAGAGATAAGGAAAAACAGTAAGTAGATATGAACAAGAAATAAGAACATAAGTAGATTTAATATGGGTAAAGTCAATTAGAATACATGGTAAGAAAGGACTATAGAAGAAAGATAAAAGATAAATAGTTTGGACATGAAGGGTACCCTAAGGGTATTAAAGAAGAAGTCTATGTTCAGACCTTGGGGAGATAGAAATGTACCGACAGTTAACAAGTAAACGATAAGTATAGAAATGTATAGGTATATGTCATAAGATAAGATAGAATTAATAAAGTATATGAAGATATAAGATGTTACCGAATGGGTACTGTACAGAATGATAAGCATATGAATATAAGAGAAATGAAATGTTCATATAAATGATGGAAGTTATATCTGAATGCTATATGCTAATGCTATGATAGAATATGATATGAATCTGAAGTGAAGATGGAATATGAGTAGCTAAAACATGAGCGAGAAATGTGATATAGAATAGACATATATGAAAATATATGTATTATAAACTGTAGGCTGCATAATATGAAGCTACGGATATGAGGCAGTGCAAACTAAAGTAATGATGATGGTATATGTGCATAGCGATCGTGATATGATAGTTAATCGTGCATGATAATAATACGAGGAAAATGTAATAACATTGATTGTATGTAGAACTGGTAGGATAGGTAGGCATGCTATAAAGGGAAGATACAATTCTTTGCGACATAAAGAACCCGAGAAATCATAGGTTCCCAGTTTGGAGTGATGACATAGATCCGTTTGGTGGTGGCGAAAGAATTCGCCAGCGCTCGACCCTCGTAGACCAGGTGTTATCTAATACCGATGATGATACCTCCAGGGCCCTGTACATGCTCTGACACCTCGATATATTTTCTTAATGATCATATCTCAGCGATTCTGTTTCTGAGTAAATGTTTCTGTTTATAGTAGTTACCATCCGCCGGTTTGGGTCATAAACTTTCCGCAATCAGATCGGATGATGATGATGTGTAACATAAATGACGATGTGAAATCGATGACGATATGATGACATTAAGGAGCGGTTGATTGGTTGTTGGATGATCGTTATGATGATGTGATGGTGTGATGTGTTGTGATGCATTGTATCGAGTATGTTGTGAGTGATGTTGTATGAGCGACGACGCGTGGTGTTCTGATCAGTGAGAAGATCATCAAATGATAAACAAATAATGACAGAACCGTGCCTCGTGGCGTGATATATCAAACCAAGAGAACATGTGACATCTGACAGCAGTCTAAAGATAATATGTAATAAAAGTTATACTGAATATGTTTAGATATATGAAAATCTGCACCTGTATACACAAGCTTGAGGCAGTCACCATGGGTGGTTGTCAGCTTATGTTGCTAAGCGTAAGAGGCTTAGCACGGGTGTTCCAATCGGGTGGTGCGACGACGAGGATAGAGGACGGGACGTCACGTCGTAGAGGCCGAGGCCCATTTCCCGGAGATAGGTGCTCAACGCCTTGCTTGCGATCTCTGTGATTGTATTAAAGGAAGTGAAAAAATGTACATGTATAAGTAAATGGGACTTCCCGATATATGTATATAGATGTTGAAGGACACCACTCCGAGTGGTAGTTCTTTTTATATATGAAAATAATTTTTGTTATTGAAAATTGTTTGTATAACTAGATGCAGTTAAGTCGAGAAAAACTGGGGTCGATGAGAGTCCCGACATTAGTATATAGTCTACACTAGGACTCGGTTCGGATGCCATTGGATCGGATCGAGGCGTGGGCGTCACATGGGTAAATTTGAATTTTAAGATGATGAAACGGACTGCACCGTTAGGTTTGTCTCTTGAAACCTAGTTTTTGAAATGCGAAATTGTAAAAAAAGTGCGAAGAGGCGGATTTTTACGTTTTTCGACGCCCAGCGAGTGCAGTGACCCCCGAAGAGCGAGTGTTTAAAAAAAATTACGGAAGTTGGAAAATAGCAATAAGTTCATAAAACTTGTTTGAGCCCAAGCAGGACAAATGAAAGCGTTTCGGGGCACAAATGAACTCAAATAAGGAAGTGACACATGGCATGATGAGTTACATGCCATGTGTCATCATGCAATGTGACACTTGGCGTGATAGGGAGAGATTCAGTGGATAGAGATGGGTGGGAGAGGAGTCGGTGGAGGAAATATCAGGTTGAGTGGAGAGAAAAGAAGAGAAGAAAGAAAGAAATGAGGAAAGCAGAAAGAGGAAAAGGAAAGAGAAAGAGGAGAAAGAAGAGAAGGAGAAGGGAAGATCAGCAGTGATCATCCCGGCGTTCAACGGTCGGAACTCGTCGGGACGAAGGCAGCGGTCGATGCACTCGACGGTATGCTCGAAAGGGTTAGGATTCTTCACTTTTGGTTCCTTCTTTCACCACAGGGTTCGTGTGCGGATTTTTTGGGACTTGATTTCGGTTGAAAGCGGAAGGAGTTTGGATACATGTTCTACATAGAAGTTATAGGCTGCGATTGTGAGCGATGTTAGGCTTTGAATCCGGCTTGATTCGGACCTCTACAACTCTAGTTATGGTCCATTTCAGGGACTTCACGACAGGTTGTTTGTTTGTGTCTAGATTTTGGGGCGTTTCGGTCTTTGATTTTGTGCGTTGGGGCCAGGCCCGTAGCCGGTTGTGGTCGATTAGAATTTGATGTGATTTATTTTGAAACTATTTTGGTGGCAATTAAGATCTGTGGCTTGTGTGTAATCAATCTTGTGGTATTTGGGGGCATGGTTTGGGGTATTCGGGGCAGGTGGGGCTGAATTTAGTGCTACTATGGGAGCGGGTAGGTGTTTTCGAGGTTTGTTTGGAAGCGTGAGTGAGGCATGGATGGTACTTGTTTATGGTATGTCTTGGGGTTGTTTTGTGGACTGTTTTATGGACATAGTATATGTCACACTTGGCCTCGAGGATCAAGGTTGTTGTTGCTTGATTTTGAATAACATGCTTGGTGGTAGTTGTGCGATAAAGTTGTATGTGTGTAGTAAATATCGACATGATATGTTTAGCCCAAAATTATATGCAATTAATATAATTATCGTGACCGTGATGGGTATGTGGTTTGAGTTATCCATATGTCATTCATTACATATGTGGCATGACATAGACATGTAGTGGCTCATCGTAGTGCATTATGCACGGGTTCATCGCATGACATAAGTGTGAGTGCATGATATGAGTCAAGAATGTGTTTGGTGATTGATTAGTGGACTTGGTACCGTTGGACGACGTCTAACAAAGTTACACGGTTGCATACATAGAAATGAAAATATGTATTGGGTAATAGCAAGTAAGGATAGATACCCCCTCGGGTGAAAGACCCGGTATGTATGTGGTTTGATCGTTTCAACGGTGAGAAAGCGGAGTGAAAGTGTAAGGAAGGTGTCTGCGAGAACTTGCGATGAGGACCCCGAAAATTAAGCTGACCATAAAGACACATGGTTTGTAAAAGAAATGATCAGCCAAGATGACATCAAGTCTTGGTTTAAAGAACCAATAACTTTTGCTTTCAAAATGATCATTGGATGCGATTCTCGATGTGGTTATCTGCCATGGATATAATGGTGTGTGGTAAAGTCGATTGATTATTTCGGGTTATCACACATTGGCGTCGCATTGTGCTGGTGGGGTGATTGAGGGCTCGAGAGGCATGGTACATGTCTCGGGAATCTTATCTGCGATTCATGGCATGACATGTAGAAGTTCCATAGTAGAAATTGCATGTTTTATAAAGATGTGAATGTGGGACACGATGTGTGGTATAAATAGTTGGGAGGTCCCACAGATCTCTGTAGGGTTACTTCTTGGGTGTTGATAAATGACTCTTGAGTCGGGTGCAGTTGGGTGTGGAGTGCCTCATTCGGGACTGAGCTGCAGAGACCATGACTGTCAATCTATCAATTTAACAATACCCAGAGGTATGTAATAATTGTAAGAGAGTCGTAATCGAACTCTTACAGACTGTTTTAAATGTAAATTCGCATATTTTTAACTTAAATATGGATAAATGGCTCCCGGTAAATGGGACTAAATGATGTGGTATCGAGTTACTCGGTATCCATAGGTATTTGATACTGGTTTGGTATCAAAGCTTTGGTATACGATTACCTAAGGTAGTATTTCCGTGGGGTTAACGGTTAGTCAACGGGACCCCCCAGGTTTTAGGGTGTCACAGTTTGGTATCAGAGCTTAGGTATACGATTACATAGGGCTTGATGGGCAAGGGGTTTAGACCATTGCATTCATTGTGCATTTTATGTTTGTGCCCTAATATGCTACATGATTGTGTGTTATCTATTATGTGATTTATATGCATGGTAAAATGTGTAGGGAAAAAGAGAGGAACGCAAGTTCAGAAGAAAACATAACCTTAAAGATTCGAGAAAAGAATGAACAAGATAGTTCGGATATTAGAGTCCCATTAGTGGTTGGCATAAGCTGCGACTAGGCAAAGGAGAGAAATCTCGTAGTTTAAAGTTGAGTACCATTCTTGGATGCCATGTAATACTCTACTGTTATTTGACATATGTAAATGGCTAATGATCGAGGAAGAAGGGCCCAGCCGGCGGGGGGCGAACAACAGCTCTGGCGTTGGCACTTTGACCCAGCGACCTTCGTAAAGGCTATTGGTCTTTGTGAGTTCTGCATTGCACATGCAAGCTGCTATGGCTGCCACCATTGCCTGGTAGTCTGTTGGGAGCTTGAGGAGGTCGAGGAGTAACTCCGGAGGGGGTTAAGGCACACCGTCCCTCGACCTTGGAAGGGGACTGATGATGGTGATCTGTGGTTCATGAGTGCGGAAGATTGAAACGACTATGGAGATCACCTACGATGCCACTAAGATAAGTTGGTTATTAGGTTAGAGGGTGAATCCCCGAGTGTGGGTGGGGTTGGGTGAAGCCTTGAGGACTTGGAGGAGAAAACATGGAAAGTTTGTGAGGCTCTTAATGGGTAAGTTTTTTCCCACGGCATACGCTTGACATGTAGCTCGGGAGTTTATGGAATTAAAACAATATGGCATGTCGAATTCACATAGAAGTTTATAATAATTTTTAATTATATATTAGGAACATGAATGAGTTGAACTTGGGTTTTAGGAAAAAGCGATGGAATTGTGAAATGTGAAATGAATATGTGAGCATATGATTAAATATTATATGCTAAAATGAGGAATTGATTGAACCCAGAAATAAACCCAAGTGAAAAAGGGCAAATTTGGAATTGGTAAAATAAGGACCTAAGGGTCAAGAATAGAATAAACTTAAATGTAAAAGTGAATTAAAATATAGAGCGAAAGTAAATGAGGCAGGAGAAAAAATGAGAAATGGAATTTGTGTATAAGCGAGCACTGACCTTATACTTAAAATGAGGAAATAAGACCAAATGTGGTCTTAGAAGAGCACATTTATTGCATTGTCTTAGCGTTTTGGAGAAATAAGTGGGAGAAAGAAGCTAGGTTTTGTAAGAGTGATTTTGGTGGGAGATCATCCCCATTTATGGTTTCCAAGTGATCAAACATCTTGGGTGAAGAATATTCAAAGGGATTTAAGGTAAGAACCTAAACCCTAGAAAGTTGTATTTGATGTTTGGGTTAGAAAAACCCTAATCCGTCCATGGGTTTTACTCATGGTTGGATTAGAATGATATTAGGATGTTATTGGGAGTGATTCCCATGATTTGTTTTGGGATTTTGAGGATTTTTGGAGAAAAAATCGCAAAGAGCAAGCGAAATCTAAAATGTCGAACTCTACTGTAGTAGCGACAAAAAAAACCACATCTTCAAGCGTATTAGACTATCTGAGAGCATGGGATACTAACTATATGACTGAGTAAGGGATCTCAAATACTTTTCCTAAATGTCTGTAATGGTGAATCTTGTTCATAGAGGAACAAAAATTCGGATTTTATTAAGTCTGGTTTTTATAAAATTGCAGGTCTTTAGACATAACAATGACTAATCAGAGTTGAATAGAATGAAACTAAGTGAAGCGATATTCGTTAAGTGTGAGTAGTGCTAGTTTACTAAAAGTTATGTGTGTGATTTACTAGGGGCGGTGAGGATCACCTTTGGGATAAGTCGATGAGGCAAAAGAAGAATGGACAGTTGTTCTATCCTTCTCCTATTTTGTTTAAGATTTGAAATGTTTGTTAAATGTTAAGAAAACATATTGATTTGAGGCAATTGATTGTGAAATGTTTGCATATGAAAATTATGAGCATCTATTGAAAATAGTTAACATAAATGTACATGTAATTGTAATTTACTATAAAGGGTTTGAACGCCCTTAATAGAGATGTTAGTTTAATTGAATTAAGATAGATTGATACTCTGATAAAGATTCGGAGTGGTAGTACCTCTGAACAAACGTATTGATGTGTCACTCAGTCGGCCAACGGAATTTGTATTGATAGTGTTAATGAATTGATTTTTAATAACCGTCAGCGGCCAACGGGCTGGCGTGTTGTTATAAAACAAATGTTTTTATACAGGCGCACGCAGCCCGACGGGATCGTGCTGTGATTTCGATATCTATTATCTAGAAAACATAAGGTTAAATTAGTTAAGGGCATCACTTGAATTGACTTTGAATTGACTTATTGGAATTGAAAAGCATGATTGCAAATTAAAATGAAAACAACATTGTGAAATGCATAATTTGGTTATAAATGATTTGTGAAAGTGTATATTTGGAATGATCGATGAACCGCTAAATGTTTGTATATGAAATAAGTATATCTGTATATTGACATTGATCATCAGATTGAGGTTTTGTTGATGAAATTTCATGATTTGACTTAAGCAAACAGGAAGAGTAAATTGTGTAGAACCACTAAGCATGAAAATGCTTAGCATATTGTTACATATTCGGTAATGGAATTAGAGTGATAGGCGTGATTGAACGGACCCAGGTCGGGCTCGAGTCGTTCGGAAAGTTCGTGGGTATCTTTCTTGTCTTGCATTCTCACCATTTTGAGCCTGACATTGTTTTGTAAACAAGAAAGAGTCAAACTCTGAAATTAGCTTATAATATATATCTAAATACAATTTTGGATATTATGTTTATGCTTGACATAAAATGCCATTTTTGGTTAAATGCATATTTTGTAAAGGAATTGCATTGCATTTGTAAATGTTATAGGTTTGCCACTAAGTGAAATTGCCCATGGTGAGAAGCAGCGTTTATATTAATGAAATGTATTTGATAAAGTATTTAGTGGTATCGAGCATCACGGATCGGTTCGGACCGCTGGCGGGTCGAGCGGAAGAATGTCATAAGTGAGTATTAGAGCCTAGGTTTAGTCGTTTCTGGAAAAAGGCCTTAAATGATTTTTTTAAAAGGATTTTGAAAATGGTATTTGACATACATTGCATTTTCATATAAAGGATGACATGACTCTGACGCGGATCTTGCTGGTCTTAATAGGATAAGCTTGGACGGTTCGGCTCACAGCCTTGGTCGAGGATGACCGGGGAATCGTAACGGTCTGTTGGTGTGGAAGGTGACGGCGTCCCATGCTCCACCGATGAATGAGCGAACTGGCATGGGAAGTGTATTGATATCCTCGAATATAGCTCATTTCTTGCGGCGGCCTGACAGTTTGCGATTCTTACTTAGCGGTCATCCATTGAGAGAATGGCAAGGTACCGATCGATAGATTTTCTGGGAAGGAAAGAGAATGAACCTTCCATGGTAGAGAATTGGCTCGAAAGGATAGAGCGAATGCTAGTGCAAATGCATTGTACATCGGATGAGAGTTTGGAATGTGCGACCTCCCTACTACAGGATGAGGCTTATCAGTGGTGGGTATTCGTGACTGAGGTACTTTCCAGGAAAGTTGCGTGGAGGTTCTTCTTGGATGAGTTGAGAAGCGATAAGTGGAGTGCAAGCATCTGAACAACATGAGGAGAGAGTTCCACAATTTAAGGCCAGACAAGCGAGGTATCACGGTATCGAGAGAGGAACTAATTAGGTTGAAAGCATTATGCTCACGAGGATACTAATGAGTGAGGAAGAGAAAAGTGATGTAGGTTACGAAGAGCGACCTTAATGACCATATTCGAGCCATATCCGCGGGATTTTGTCATGAGATTTCTCCCAAATTGTGACATGTTGAATCTGGAAAGAGTAAAGAAAGAGGAAGAGAAAAGATAAAGGCAGGGGAAAGAAAAATCGGTCGGTCTAGTTATGATAACGACAAAGGAAGAAATTGGGGAGGACCACGGGGGTTCCATTAGGCTATAGCTGAGGATTAAGCTCAGACTACTGTGGTGAATACTACTCTGAGCACCATCAGGTGCGAGTGCACTAGGAGGTGTACAGAGGAATATGAAATGTCACACGTTCAAAAGAAATGATATGCATATGGCGGGGTATATACTTATACGCCGCAACTTTCTCTATGACTCTGCGCTTCTTGTTCTTGGCTTTCTTTCCTTTTCATTCGATACTTGCGCATAGTTAAAAACTACATGCTAAGCATTTTCATGCTTAGTGGTTCTATACGGTTCTATTCTCAAATTCAGTTTAAAATAAGACATGCTTTCATATTAAACCATACTTTTTACTTCATTTATGATCATTGTAAACAATACTCATGCTTATTAATTTCCACATGCTTTCACTTTACAATTCATTGATCATATCAAATTATGCATTTTCACATGCAACAAATCATTCAATAATTCAATTCATGAGATTCAACATACACTCTTAAAGATATGTTTCGTTCACAAATCCCATTTACACTCATCAAAGTTTGTTATTTCACTTTAATACATCTGATTCACATTCATGGCCAATTGGATTCGGTGAATTAGTCCTTTTGTCATTCGATAATGTGCTTACACATTTAACAATTTTGGTCTCCATCATGACGGATCTTAGGTGGTGCCCGTGGTCATTTAAAAATACCATACACCATCATGGCGGATCTTAGATTGGTGCATCGACGAAGTAGGGTTGCTAACCGTGATGCCATACACCATCATGGCCGGATGCCTCTTGGGTGCATCTTGCCATGTTGAGTCGTTGTATATCGTTTCAATTCAAGATAACCAGAGATTGACCGATTCATTTATAAGTCGGTGTCCTCACATACGATTAATTGTCAAACATTTCCGTCTGCAATTCTAAGTTCACTTCGATTCGTTATGTCTGATATGAATTATCATTTGCAATTGAATAAATACGCGAAGCGAATGTTGACAATTCATTCCAATTTTCTATTTGAAACATTATCGTTTGAATTACCTTTCAATTGGCGTATGCATATTCCATACAATCATTTTGATTTGTTTGGTAAGCTACCAAAACGCGAAATTCGAAATGATTCTGATGAGCAAAAGAACTAAAAAAACGATACTTGGTCCCGAGAATGGGGTTCGAAGAACTAATCCGAAGCTATCGGCTCTACGTTTCCTTCAGCCGATCTTGGTCATAGTTAGATGATCCTCGCTCGTCTAATCGATAACAATTATGCCAACTCTTAATTGGATAAACAATTAATACTCATTTTATTGGTGGCGATTTAATCTTGATCGATGGTTTTGGGTTAAGACACTAAATTACGCCCCCGAGGACGAACTGTAGGAGCGTGGTACGATGCATTTCCCTCGTATACTCTTATATAGACCCCATTCTGAAACTTCTCTTTATTAGGGTCCACACAAACAATCGGTGTCGCGAATAGAACATGATGAGGGTACAAAAATAGGGTTCTTTGGGAGCATCGATGCAGGTACCACTTTGGCCGATCTGAGTGCTTTGGCCGTCTGGGAGTACCGAGTCCTCTTTTTGTCAATGGGTACAGTACCACTTTGATTGAGTAATTACCTTCTCCTACGCATAATGGTCGCCCAGGGTACGACTTTTTTTGGTACCGGTACCAATTGCGAGTTTTGCCAGTAGGTAGATTTTGCATTTCTCACTCACTTTAACTAATAAACCTCCCCCAATCCATCCTACATCCAATCCACCATAGGAATCCACCCCAGAAACAACTCAAAAATGGTTTAGCACAATAAAGCCCATTTCTTAGAAGTTAGGAGCTCTTTGAATCAAAATCTGAAAAGGAATTGAAGGTTTGTGTTCCTTACCTTAGTCTGCTAAAATCTTCTCTTGTGGAGTTACCTTGATCTTTTAGAAAATAAATGGGAAGGAAATCCCACCTAGAACTTGATCTTTCCCCGAGTCAGCCTCTTCTCCTTTTCTCCTCTCTTCTCTCAAAAGCGGTTGCTGAAAGGCACCCTTGAATATGATTATTTAAATCCCAACTCCATAAGACAGCTTTCTTTAAATCCATTTTTGGATTTAAGTTGCCTGATTACCTTCTATTTATATTTCACTTCTATTTGCATAAACACATAAACATTTCGTGACCCATGGGTCTCATTTCTATCATAAGCCTTGACGTTTGAAACACTCTGTTATTCTGTTCGTTTTCTCATTTTAGCACTTCAATTTACTTTCCTTTCTCATTTTAATTTTCTTTGGCATTTTAGTCCATTTTTCATTGCCAGGTCCTTATTTTATAAATTTTAAATTTCCCTTTACACTTGGAGTTCTTTGGGTTCAAATAATTTCTCATTTTAGCATATAATATTTGTCCTTGTCAACATGTATTATTTCATCTTCTGATTTATGTCGGTTCGGAAAACCCGAGTTTGGCTTTGTTCATGCACGGAATATGGCAAATTATTATAAAGTGATGTTTTAGGCGTTCTGAGAAAATAAGCTCAGTGTGATGGCGGTAATTTCCAAATCTTTGATATTCTTTGTACATGCATTGATTGACCCGAGGTCGACCTACTCATATATTATAGCGACATACCTAGTTTGGGAAATTTGCAGGAGTGAAACCCAGTATGATATCTTGGTGACCAGACGCTCCGGACATATGTTATTGTGAATGAAGGTGCCATAGAGAGATTTCCCTGTGTTAAAGATCGAGTGAGTTTCCTAGGGATTTGATCGAATTATCCTTTAAGGAGTTTGATGTGATTTTGGGGATGGATTGGTTGTCAGACGCAAGTGATGGTGGATTGTAGAATGAAAGAAGTGACCTTAGGACGGATGTGATGAGTTATTTTCATCGCGAAAGGTGGAATCACCTCTCTAATGTGATGTATCAGTAGCCCTTGCGAGAAAGTAGTCGTAAAGGATGTGACTGTTGAGAAACTATGTGATTGAGAATGGAAAGACAAGGCTAGTATCGGAAGTATCCTGCTTTGTTAGTGACTTTTCGAGAGACGTGTTTTCGAAGAGTTCAGGGATTGCCTCCTGAGAGATTGAGTTTGCCTATCGAGCGTTGTACGAGTGCCACCGCAGGCATCTATTACATCGTACGAATGACCGTTGGGTTAAAATAATTGAAATTGCGGTTGCAAGAGCTTCTTTAGAAAGGATTTATTCGTTCGAGTGTATCAGTGAGAATAAATGCTTTTGTTAAGAAGAAAGATGATACTGCTTGTATGTGATGATTATGAAACAATTAGTGATTGTGCTAAGAATAAGTACACGTTGCAGGTTGATGATTTGTTAAAATAAGTGAAAGTGCAGTATCTTTTCGAAGATAGATTTGTGATCTGGGTATCATCGGTTGAGAATTAAAGATGTGGATGTACATAAAACGGCGTTTAGAACGCGATATGGACATTATGAGTTCCTTGTAATGCCATTTGGCTTGACAAATGCTCTAGCGATTTTCATGGACCTAATGAATCCTGTTTTCCGACCGCATGTAGATCAATTTGTTGTAGTGTTCATAAACGACATTCTTGTATATTCAAAAGATCAGGAAAATCACGACACACACCTTCGGGTAGTGTTAGAGACTTTGAGAAAATGATTGTATCTGGCCAGGCAAGAAGTGTGAGTTTTGATTGAATGAAGTTCTTTTTTTTTTTTTTTTTTTGGGCACATTGTATCGAAAGAAGGAATGCGAGGTGGATGCAGAAAATAAAGTGGTTGTTGAATGGAAGCCACCCAAATGTTACGAGTGCGTAGTTTCTGGGATGAGGGTTACTACGGAGGTCGTTAGGGGTTTTGTGCTGTGAAGCCTCGATGGCGAGTGCGATGTAAAGTGAATGGAGTGAAAAATGTCCAGAAGTTTAGATAAGTTGAGAGGCATTTTTATGAGGAGCTGGTTCTTACTCGGCCAGGCCTGAGGTAAGAATATGTGATCTTGATGATGTCACTAAATGGACTTGGATGTCTCCTCATCTGAAGATCTGTGACAGCCCTAGTGGCACTTTAGCGTGACAGAGTTGAAGTGCGTAGAAAAAACTACGCATGATTTTGGATTAGCCTTGATTGTATTTGCGTTGAGGTGGAGACATTATTTGTATGGAAAAAAGTGTTTCGATGCACATTGATCATAGAGTCTTAAGTATTTGCCTTTACAACGAGGCTTAATTGAGACAACGTAGATGCGGATGGGGTTGATAAAGTTATGGTAGTATGATTGACTATCACGGAAAAGAAGAAAGCCCGACATAGTGGTAGATGCTTTGAAGCGAGTCGTCTAAGCATGACGTTGAATGCATTGTCATTATCGGACGATGGTACCACAGTGGCGAAATTGATAG
The DNA here is from genome assembly GCA_016808115.1 of Tetrastigma voinierianum. Lineage (NCBI taxonomy): Eukaryota > Viridiplantae > Streptophyta > Magnoliopsida > Vitales > Vitaceae > Tetrastigma > Tetrastigma voinierianum. The sequence goes on along the minus strand of JAEQBH010002251.1, from coordinate 796,835 downwards.
CGAGGCAGGAGATGTTGAACCCGAGTCTTTATGAGCCTTGAGATGAATGAAAAGATTTATGCCATAATGGGGTGGAGTGAAATGATAAAGAAATAGAGTTCTGATGGTGATAAGTGTGAATTGTATGAAATAATAAAAATGAATATATGAGCATATATTTATTATATACTAAAATAGAGAACAGTTGAACCCGAGAGAAATAAACCAATGAAAAGGGCAGAACTGGAATTGGTAAAATAAGGACCTAAGGGTCGAGAATAGAATAAACTTAAATGCAAGAATTGAATTAATGATAAATGAAAAGTGAAATGGGCAAAAAGGAGAAAAATGAGAAATGGAATTTGTGTGTAAAGCGAACATGGCGCCATACTTAAAATGAGGAATAGAGCCAAATGTGGTCTTAGAAGAGCACATTGTGCAAAACGTTTAGAGAGCAAGTGTGGGAAGCAGCTAGGGTTTTGTAAGAAGAAGTGATTTGACAGGAGATCATCCCGTTTATGGTTTAAGTGATGACATCTTGGGTGAAGAAGGATTCAAAGGGATTTAAAGGTAAGAACCTAAACCTAGAAGTTGTATTTGATATAAGGTTAGAAAATCATAATCCATCCATGGGTTTTGCTGCATGGTTGGTTTAGGATGATATTCGTTTTAATGGGGTGATTCCCATGATTTGTTTGGGTTTGAAGATTTTGGAGAAAAATCGCCAAGAGCAAAATTAAATCTGAGCATGTCGATCTCCTATCTGCGTAGGGAACCGCAGCGCGCGTAGACTACACGGCGTGGGATGCCTCACCTCGCGAGGCGAGTGCGAAATGGCACCCCTCGGGTGACATGCCCAGCGTAAGCGGTGCTATCATGAGCATGAATCTTTATATGGAAAGAAATTTTGGATTTTTGTTCGAGAAAGTCTAGTTTTATGCGATTGTTTGAACCCTAATAAATAACTAATGGGGTTGAATAGAATGAAACTAAGTGACGATATTAGATTAAGTGTGAATAGTAACTAGTTTACTAAATGTGATGTGTGTTTACTGGGCGTGATGATCAATATTTGGGGCGAGAGATTGAGAACTAAGGCAAAAAGAGATAGATGTGTTTGAACCTATCTTCTCTATTCTGACAAGAAAGCGCATATTGATTTGTTTTGGATTTGGGGCAATTGATTCTTGAAATGTTTGCATGAAGTTAACGATGCATTGGAAAAATTCTTTATTTTCCATAAATATACTGTATGTTGTTTGTATTTGCACTTCTGTTCTGGTTTGGGCATTATTTAATATAGAATGTGTGGATTGGTCAAGTTCTGCAGGATAGGTCAGTACTATGATAAGGTCCAGTGGTGAAGCCCATTGCTATTAAACAATTGATGTGTCACTCAAGATCTGGCGACAGTAGGAACAGTGTTGTTGTGTTCTAATTGATTTTGTCTTCAACTGTTAATTGACCGGGCGGAAGGTTATCAGTGCCAAAACAATGTTTTATAAATGGCTGTAGCCAGGTGGGGCAAAGATGAATTCATTCGATATCTTATCACAGAAAACATGGGTTAAATTCGTGAGGCGAATTAAATTGACTTTGAATTGTTGTTTGTGGCGCTGACTGGCGCAGATGGGGTGTCGAAGTGTCACATAGTGACTTGGACTCTTTAACCTTCTTTCAGTGACACTTGTCCTTGTTTTACCGTTCGTATGCCTTGATTTACGTAATAACGAAAATTAACTCTTATACATTATACATACCACCATAGTGGCATTCATTATATTCTATACCGTATCTTACAGAGTCCCTTTACTTGTCTTATTACAATTTCACTATTACAAAACTATACATATAAAATGGAGATATTGCGAACGATGCGGTGAGCTTTATATATGAAGATATGGCTATCTTCTTGATGTGGGATGTCTATCTCACATCCTTGTCTTACCTTACGTACTTGCGGATTAAAAGCAGTGCTAAGCTTTAAGCTTAGTGGGAAAAACATATACATGAATGACCCGATAACATTGATTATCGCGAGAAGCTTATCGAGATACATTCATATACCCATACGGATCATACTTATGGCTTCTAACACTCATCATCTTGTCTAATACCTTCATGTGGTTGAAAACATGTACACTATATCATATCATTCATATCATCACATATACTTTGCTATTTCTTGTCATTTGCTTATATCGTATACTTGATTTATTTCATATTATTTCTTGTATCATATTCTTTGCGAGTTTCTATACTTTCATGTTCATTTCCTTTCATGTTCGGTATCGTACTGTGTATCATATACTTTTCATATATCAAATAATGTAAAACCAGAAAATTCCTTGGAAAAAGAGATTAAAATGTAATTCGGTCAAAAATCAAAAATTTATTCTCTGATCTAGGATGATGACGATTCAGATTTAGGTGTCTGTAATCCCATTCTGTATCAATTTATTCAGTGCAAGCTTGATCGGGATTCGCAGCGTTTTCCAGTATCGCGTATCGGGTGTAAGCGACGTAATGATGTGACGAAAGTCAGCTTATAACATGTACTAATGTTACTTATGTTTGCATGAGTAGAGAAATGATACGATGGGCGGCAGGATAATTAGAAAGTGTCAAAACTAGGGAAAGAATATGGACATAGATGTCATTATTTAGTTAAGGAAAAAGACCAAGGGCGTAGTGTGTCTCTTAAAGAAAGTGATGGAATCAGGGAGATCGAAGGGAAATTGATGTTTAGAGGGAATATCAACTTATCTCTGAAATATAGGCGATCATTTATCGAAATCCTCATTAGAAGAGCTATTCTCATGGAGAGGGGATGTATGGTAGACACTGGTTTGAGTTGATAAACTCAGTGATGAGATTCTTCCCTATTTGAGTTTTCTGACTTTGTTTAAGTGTATTTATGATACTTGAGTTGTTTTTGAGGCCTTAAGCAGTAGTTTGATCGATCTGAGAAACTTGGGACCAAATTATTGAAAATTTTAGAAACCCAAATGGTGTGGTATTTGTCACGGGCTGTTTGGGTTCGTCATGGTGAAATGTGTGCTTTAAATTGTATTGTGATGTGTGAGGTCGGAAATGGCCATGAAATTCGGGTTCCCAAAGTGAGCAGGTAGTTGGATGAATGGATGAGCAAATCACGGCAGAGTTTTCTTGTTCATATGACGATGACACGAAAAATCAATTTTTGTGTGGCGTGTTTACAGTGATAATTAGGAGTTGAATTGCTAATGTGATAATTAGCGAGTGAGCTAATTTTTTGGTGTAATAATTGTGTGCGACATCTGTTTGTGTTAATTTAAATTAATGAATATGTGATTATATATTTGCATGTGTTATATAATTATATTAGAATTGACATCATGCATTCCATATGCACTAGGGCACCCTAGAACTATATGAGTGAGTGCATGAGGTGGTTCATTGAGAGAGTGGTTTCGGAGGGTTGACTAATAATAATAATTATCGGAGGATAGTCCATATAAAATATCAATCGTCGGTCATGATTATTGCTCTACATCGGAGGGTAGTCAGGCTAAATATAACTTATAGTTGGTCCACTACTAATATCGGAGGGTAGTCCACTATTAAAAACATCTTTGTTTTGAAAAATAATAATTCTCATACGTGGCTTAGGCAAGTGTGAGGGAGTCGGTGAGGACCGGGGTAGTGGTTGGTGGACATTGCGTGGGATCATGCGTTTATGAATCGTGTTTTCTCTTTGGAGCATTGCATGAACCCAGGGTGGAGGGAGTAGATCCATTTAGGGTGAGGATTCCACTGAGCAGTGCTCTTACTGGGGATATCATTTTTCGGTCACGAGGAGCATACGAGGAAATGACTCGTCTAAATTGAGATTTAGAGAAAGCGAGGTTGTAACTGGTTTATTTTATACAATATAGTGATGTTTTTCTATTTCTTCATGTTTATAAAATGTTCTTAACTCTTGAAAACTATATATACTCTAAGTTGGGGAATTATGATTAAATGATGGTTTGTAGGCCCCCAAGTGTTTGTTTCCTCATGGATTATTATATTAGTTGTTGGGATAGGTTATATACGAGGTTATGTATCCGGGTGGAACATTCCATATAAAGAGGAACAACAAGTTTTACAGTGTGAAATATTGAGATAAAGACGTTCTGAATGTTCATGGTTGTGGGTGATCATGGACCCCAGTTTTGAAGTCACAAATACTTTTATATATTATCTTTATCTTGTCTATATAAAACTTTATCAGACATTCTTATCTTTCATATCTTGTTTTTTATGCCTTTCATCTATTAACTCTTGTTTCTGATCTTTCATCTTGAGATTCATGACAGTGCGTTTTGTCCATACTATTATATAATCATTCTTATCACATTACCTATATCATCATCACTTTCAGTAGCAGAACAGCTGCCATGCCATACTATCATATTCATTCATAGATATTGTTTTATCATATATTTTCTTTATCTACGATCTTTGTATTGTCGCTCTACTTTGCGTTTGCGTTTCCGCTGACTATAAATTGGCATTCGTGTGATTCGAGGAAGGGAATCGTCATGTTTGTCATTGTTAGCAATGTGATTTCTTCATGTACTTGCATATTATATACTTTCATTTCATCTTATCTTTGTCGTATTGCACTTCCTATGTTTTATTTGCTTTTCGCATATATTTTCTGTAGTTTTTATATCTTTGTGTTTTTCATATCTTGTACTTTCATATTATCTGTGTGTGCATTTCATTGTCATTGGCACTTTTGTTTCTTATTACTTGTATATAGGTCATATACTTTTCTCTTCATATATTGTACTTGTTCATATACTTTTTCGTATCTCTTTGTGTATATTTTCATATCTACGTGTATACAATTCTTTGTCCTTTTCATATACTTTCATGTACTATGTACTTTTCATATACTGTCATATTTCATATATCTTTTAACTTCAATTTAATGTATTCATAATTCTTTACCATACATGTAACTATTTTCCTATCATTTGTGCATTTCTAGCATGTGTTGTCTAATCGTATACTTCCCAATCTCATGTATTTATATCATATATTCCTATATTCATACTATATTGTCTATTAATATAATATCATATATTCATATATATTCTTATTCTTTATCTAAATCATCTTCATCTGATAAGATTGCGGTGATCGAAAAAATTTTCAATATTTAGTCCCAAATCTTGAGGACTAAATCACAACCTATTAAAATGAAAACCATATGATAAACTTTATTGATGGGAAAATTCTTACCTTGGGTTTGTGAGGCTCCCGTATTTTTAGTACCCACCGCGTGGCTCGATCGTGGATCCAACTGTCTCTTGGTCAGGCCAATTGGCCGTCGAGCGTAGATGGAAGTACCAAGCTTGGATTCCATTCTTATGAATTCATTGAAATCCATGTTTTTGGTACTCAGTAGCCCTCGTCAGTAGATGAACTTTCGTTCTTAGCGAAGCAATTTTAATGACTTCAGTATATTCAGAGAAGCGAAGAAAATAAAAAAATAAAATAAATCTCTCAGCTCGACTCTCCGTCCTCAACATTGGTAAGACCAAATTTTTTTATTCTTATATTATTATTATTATTATTATTATTTGAATACATATCATATGCCTTATTAGGGTCCAGTTCACTTTGAAATTTTCATTTCAACACTAGTTCCACTTTATTTAAATGGAACTTAGCGAACTCACGACTTCCGAGATTTTGGTAAAAATCTAGTTCTTGATCTGTGGCGAAACTTATCTTGAAAATCGTAAAATATTCCGACGGTCTCAAAATTTGTGAAACTTTAAGTCACTAGATTTCATAGGAGACGAATTCAACGGCGCAGTCCTTTTCGTCATCAGAGATCTGAAATTTTCGAACTACTGAGTCAATTCCGACCATTTTAATTCTTGCTTTTAGTTTATCTTATTTGCATTTCTAAACCCTTCTTAACTTCTTCCTATTTACACATTAATTCCTCTTAATTCCCTCTTGAATATATGCTCTTCTTATATTGACATTTGGGTTATAAGTGGTGAATTACCACTGCCCTTGATTTTAGTACTAATTCAAGTCTCTCTTTTTATTTTTCAAAAAATTCAATTTAGCTTTTATTTTTACCCTAACATGTCAAAAGCTAGGGTATATTTAGAATTCATTGACATGTAAATTCTAAAACCTTAGATTACCAGTTAAATGAAAGACATTTAGCAAAATGCATGATTTGGTTATAAATGATTTATTGTATATGAAAGTGTATATTTGGAATGATCAATGAGCCATAAATGTTTGTATATGAAATAGGTATATATATTGTATTGTATTGACATTGATCATCAAAAAATATTTGAAAGTTTTGTTGAGTAAAATTTCGCGTTTGACTTAAGCCGGAAACAAAGAATGAGAGAATTATATAGAACCCTTTAAGCGTAGAAAATGCCGCGTATTATTTTATGGTCGCGATCTTAGAGTGATAGAGCGGTGATTGAAAGCGGACTAGTCGAGGCTCGAGTCATTCGGAAGGTTCACGAGGAATTATGCTATGTCACATTGTCCTCACTAATTTGAGCACAGGCGTTGTTTTGTAAAAAAGGCTGACTTGGTATTTTGTACCTATATCTAAAACGATTTTGATGTTATATTTATAAACAACATAAAATGCCATTTAGTTAAATGCATATTTGTAAAGGAATCGCATTAAATTGTAAATGTTTATGGGATTACTGAGTCAGAAATTAACTGGGTGAGGAAACTAGCGGTTATAATCAATAAATGTGTTGTTAAAGTGATTATTAGTAGAGCATCTGGATGGGTTAGACACTTGATGGTTGGCAGGAAAGAATCTTAAACAAAGGCGATGTGATTAGCGACTACGTGGCTAAATTCTGAGTGTGATTAGGTGATGATTATGTGGCCACGGACACTGCTGTGAGGTCAGATTTAAAGAAGATTGATGAGTATCATCGGGGCAAAAATTATTGGATTCTCTGAGACATGGATGATGTCAGATAACTATGGCCATTGAGATAGGGGAGTGGATGGTCCACGGAACATCAGGGATATGTGGGTCATTAAAGATAAGTCAGGAGGCAGGCCTTGCTTTTAGGCCAGGAAAGAAGCGGAGAATTTCTACCCACTTTGGAGTTTGGGATGGCGTGGCTGCATCGGAGCAGAGGCTGAAGGCGATCATCTAAAGGGAGACATTCGGGGCCTTCGCCCGGCGGTGTAGGGACATGTTTCATTGCACCACCAACTGGACACATGAGGCAGTTGCCTGGGAGGCGACGGGGATCTGAGTTCGCGGGACACTAAGTCTTAAGTCATGTTGGGACGTTCATAGACTCGAGTTGTTCCTGCTACCTGGCGGAGGGCCGATATTATCAGGTCATGGCCTTGCTAACTTCACTATTAGGCGAGCGGGCGGGGCATGGGTCGAGTCGAGGAGAGGAGCTCTAGGTTAAACGCCGGGGATGCCCCAGGGACGTGTCTACATCTCCACATCAAAGTGAGCTTGTGATTAGTGGGATTCATTCAAAGTGCATTCTACTCTTTGGCATGGGCCAAGTACTATTTGTTTCCCCATTGGTGTCGATTTAACATTATTATTAGTGGCAGAAGATTTGGAACTTAGAGGTTGAAACCTTAGAAGAGTGTTGCATGGTCTTCTAGGAGCTAGGGTGAGTGTTGATCCAGATATGTCGGGATTGTAAAGTTGAACCTCTCAAGGATTACGCTCTATGGACCTTCGAATTAAATGGACATGTGGGAGTTTGATGTCATTATAGGGATGGATTGGTTGATGGCACACCGAGTTTTCATTGATTGTGATCGTAGGAGGGTTACCACCTACACACCGGATGATGTTTGTGTCATGTTTTAGGGGGATAAGCATGATCTACTGCCGCTGAAACAGTATACGATTCCTAAGATGCAGGCGAGTTGATGGGTTGGCTAACCAGTATGCCTTGGAGGGACGGCGAGGCGGGGTTGGGTGACCTGAATTGGTATGTGAAATTATGAAGGTGTTTTCTGGATTGTGCAGGGATTACCTCCGCGCTGGGTTTGAAATTCCACTATTGACTTACACCTTGGTACATCGCCTATTTGGGATGACTCAGCATAGAATGGCGCCGGCCCGAGTTCTGGGCTCAGGGGCCCAGTCAAATTGTTGGATTGGGTTTTATTGGGCCGAGCACTTCACCTTGGGCGCTCGTGTTGTTTTCAAGAAGAAAGACAAGATACTTTGGTTTTGAACTATAAAACAGTTGAACCAAGGTTTACACTATTAAGAATAGGTACCCTTTGCGAAGGTCGTGATTGTTGAGTCATTTGAGAGGCGTGGGTTTACTCTAAGATAGATCTCTCAGGAACCACAATCAATTGGGGTTAGGGAGGCGAGATAATACAAGACGGCGTTCGGGAAGAGTATAGGGCATTTGAGTTAACCAGTGATACATTGGGATTGGCAGATAATAACAAATTATGGATCTCATTCATAGTTAGCCTATGAATCGATTTGTTGTGAGTATTATTAGTGACATCTTGATCTCAAGTCGAAGGAGGAACATGAGTGCAGAGTTCTGTTATCCAGTTTATCAAGACCATAGGGTTATGCAAATTAGTAAATGGAATGTTGAAACTACTGGGGTGGGATTCGTGGGCATGGTGTCGGCTTGGGTGTATCCATGGACCGGAGGTTGAAAGCGATTATAGGTTAGGAGACCGAAGTCGGCATTAAAAGATATGTAGTTTCTTAGGATTAGGGTTATTAAGAAGGAATTTGTGGGGACCTCTGAGTTGTTTTTTATGATGAGATTGACTGGAAAGTGGTTAAGTTTGGTCAAGGTCGCTGTGTGGGAGAGACATTCAAAATTTGGAAACAGCACAGCTCCCATCCTGATAGTCCAGCAGGTGGGTTGGATGTGTGTTTTTATGTAGTCTAGGAAGGTTGTGGCCTATGGTTCTCAATAGTTGAAGAACCACGAGCGGAGTTACCCCACACATGATATGGAGTTGGCGGCCATTGTCTTTGCTTTGAAGATTTGGCTCTATCTATCTGAGTAGTTAGAGATGTTTTCGAGTTACGAAGTCGAAGTACATTTTCACATAAGCGGGGACCTCAGCCTGAGAACCGTAGCGGTGGATGAATATCTGGAGGATTTAGTAGTTCAGCACATTACCACCGTTGGAAGCCAAATGTCTTCAGTGGTGATGCACTCGGTAGGAGATCCTGAGGGAATGTTGGCTAGTGTGGCTTCCTGGGTATGGATTTTCGAGATTATGGGACCGGTTGGATTACCTGATAGGGGGTCCGGAAGCAGGATATGGGAGTTAAGTGGTGATGATTGCAAACACTCATAGTATACTGGCGATCCGGCACGAAGTTTGGTTGATTTGTTTAAATAAGCGCATTATAGCCCCGAATGCCGATTTAGTTTTTGGTACAGGTCAAGGGTGGTTTGGGTGATTTGGGCTAAACGCAAGCGAGGAAATCTTGGATCCCACGTCGGGGCGTCCACCAGCGTCCTTACTGGTCAGCCGAAGAAAGTCCAACTTCAAGTGAATGTCAGCGGCGTCACCGCAATTCTGCGCGGCGTATTAAAACTTGAGACTAATTTTGAGGGTCAGGAAGAGCGTGCAGGACGAAAACGCGGAAAGCGAAAGCGTGTGGCGGATCCATTGGAGAAGACACTTCCTTTTGAATTTCTTATTTTGCCGTAGCTGGCGATGATTTCTAGATTGATTATGTGTATATTTCGAGTGATGTTTGGATTCATCTAGAGTTTTATTGAACCACATCACGATTGCATGGATTAAGATTTTAATTTTATATTATTCGGATTATTATGACTTGTTTGTATACATTATATCTGTGATTTATATATACATGTGATGTCACGTGGCATTAGCATGAGGATTAAGCGACATCAGAGATGGGAGTAGAAACGCTTAGGGATCAGTTAGAGCTACCCTCGGTGGTGTTAATCAAATCAGTTAGGTGGCGATTAAGGTTAGAACATTTAAAGCGTTTGAACATTGGGGTGAGGTAGAAATGCGCAGACCCTCTTCTGAGGCCAGGTGGATACCTCAGAGAGAGGTATCTCGTAGGCAAGATCACCCATGCATCAATAAGTCACGGATGGCCCGAATAGTGAATTCCCTCTAGGTAGTGTCATAGAAGTGGCGGGAGATGAACTACTAGTCTCCTGACATAATATTGATTTACTAAGATAATTTAGTTTAGTTTAATCTCGAACCTTAGTTAACGAGTCATTCAAAGCTTACGTCCAGATAATATTCAAAGGCTAATTTCAATAATCAAAGCGCTTCTCCCCATGGATCGATATCCGTACCTAGGTACACTTAGGCGTACAATTTTACTACATCACGCTTTCGGCATATCAAGTTTTTGGTGCCGTTGTCGGGGAAAAGCTTTAGAGTTGATATTGGAAATGTGCAATTATATATTACTCTGGAATTCTTATGTTTATTTTTATTTTGCTTTTACAAGTGCTTGTAATTTGGTTTTTACGTTTTGTGTGTGATTTCAGATTAAGGTTATTGTGAATGTATGCGAAGCCAGGGTCAAGTTGAACTATGTGGGACGATCGAGCAGGAAGAACTTTACACGTTTATACGAAGAACAAAGGAAGCCTGTCGAGAAATCTAGCGTCATCGGGGTTGACGAAGATCCGGCGAGAACAAAATGAGCCGCAAAGAGTGCATGCATTAGGAACCATCGGAGAATCGGGTGCACAGGCCCGGGCATAGCTGATGATCCGTTTATGTTGCTGAAGAATTTTCCTACTTACAGTTGTTGACGACTGCTCCAAGACCACTATTCGACGAGCAACGGCGAAGTCGGTGACCTTACAAATGCGACATCCTGTTTCCCGCAGTTGCGAATGAGAATCCAGAATATGCGTTAGGCTTCATCGAGGTGTGTGACATGGTCAAGTATAATGGAATGGCGAAGAGGCACTCGGTGAGATTGTTCCGCTCGGCTAGGTGATAGAAATGGCTCTTGGTTAATGAGTCGACCACCGGATTCCTATTACTTCATGGAGCGACCTAGTGCGAAGTTTATGACCAGTTCTTGTAGAAAAAAGGTACACGATTGGTGCAGAGAATCAATACATTTAGACTGACTAGAGGAGAAGCTTGGCGGAAGCGTAGGATAGATTTACAAACTATTGAGGAAGTGCCCACACCCTTTGGTGACGGGTGGATCTGAGTCCATACTTTCTATAATGGTCTGAGGAATGCGACTAGAACAGTGATTGATGCCTCGGCAGGAGGTGCACTGATGAAGAAGACCACAAACCAAGCATATGAAATCCTGGAAGATGCTGCTACTAATACCAATCAGTGGCCTAGAGATAAGATTACAGTGAAGCGGTGGTAGCCGCAGGGAATGTAGTTCGGCAATTTGGTAACTCATGTTGCGCCCGACACTACGGCGGCTTTATTAGGCGGCCAGAATTTTCTGAATGCCATCGGACAACTAGCCTATGGGGTTATGTGAATTAAATTGAGTCGGCACAGCGGTCTGAGAATGTCGGTTGGGACAGCTCATGGTAGGCATGCTGGTATGTGCCGAGGTGTAACGAGTCGATCCACGACCGGCCGAAATTCGGTATGGGACGACAACTATGGAAATAGATCAGGAAGCGAGGTGGCGTAATAATCGAGAATAATCGGGCTTGTCGAGGGTTGTGGATGGAGGAGAGGAACAATGAGGCAGGCAGCACACCACCTGGTGAGCAAACCACCTCCGAGAAAAAGGTGGACTTGGAGCAAGCCCTTGCCTTAAATAACACCTCGCATCACAGCCTTTATGAATGAGACAAGCGAATATGTAACACTAAAAGCACAATTGAACAGTAACCAACGCGGGTTGAGAAATTTAAATGAATTACATATACCTGGGCTGAATATCTGGCCAATCTATTGTGAAAGGCAGTAGGGTTCCTTACCGAAGCAAGTAGTGAACCCAGAGATGAGAAGGGAATGAACATGTAAAGCGGTCCTGTTGAGAAGTGGTAGAATTAGTGTCTGGGGTCAACCCCGGTGATAGGGAGGTAGGCGAGTGTCAGGATGGTCGGAATGATATCTGACATTGAGAAAAAAGTTTGGGGGAGAAAATGAGCGAAGGATCGCGACCCATGGCCCGATTAGGTATCCCCGACGCCTAAGGAAAGAATGGCCCCGGATAGCAGGTTCACCAAGTTTATGGAAGTGTTCAGAAGCGCATCAACATTGGATTTTGCTGATGCTTTAAACCAAATACAAGATTATGTCAAATTTATGAAGGACATCTTGTCGCGTGAAGAGAAGATCAAGCCGACTTCGAGACTAACTCATCAAGAATGTAAAGGCTATCCTGGGTATGAAGCTTCACAATAAAAGCTAAAGACCTGCCAGCCACTATCCCTTGCACCCATCGGGAACGCCATCTGAGACCTGTGACTGGGCACTAGTATCAATCTCATGCCTTTTCTATATTTAGACACTTGGGATTAGGTGAAGCTCGTCCAACCATAGTCACACTCCAGTTAGCTAATAGGTCCTTAAAGCATCCAAGAGGGGTGATAGAGGACGTTATAGTAAAAGTCGACAAATTCATCTTCCTAGCAGATTTCATTGTATTAGATATGGAAGAAGATAAAGAAATACCCATAATATTGGGTAGGCCCTTTCTCGAACTGGAAGGGGCAATGATTGACGACAGGCGGAGAGCCGAAATTGATGCAAAGAAGATGAAGTTGTTAATGTAGTCTGTCGTGAGACACTCACACAAGAGTGATATGTCACAGTAGAGACCGTTGAGCTATAGTGTTCAGGGCAAAGTGGTCTCATCGATCCTCTGAGGTCTCCCAAAAGAGTACCACACACGATTTAGAGAACTTCTAGAAAGGAAATGAGGAGTATGTAAAATGGATGGATTCATTCGAACCTAATAGAATGAAATATTTTGAATCTCTAGGCAAAAATACTAAAACGCCAGTGCCATATGTTGAACAACCACCGAAGATGGTGCAAAAGCCACTACCTAGCCATTTGAAGTATGCTTATTCGGGAATGCCTGTCTTTTCCAAAGGATTATTTTTAAAGGCCTCACAACAATAGAGGAAGATAAGTTATCGAGGGTACTCGTGAGATCACAAAATGCGCTTGATGGTCTTTTTGCCGATGAAGGGATTCACCCTTCTATGTGCATGCATCGAATTTTTCTAGAAGATGGTCGTAAGCCTTCAGTGGAAGCACAGAGGAGACCGAATCCAACTATGAAAGAGGCAGTCCGCAAGGAGGTACTAAAGTGGCTAGACACTGGGGTTATTTATCCTATTTCTGACAATGCATGGGTAAGTCCGGTACAGGTATTACCTAAAAAGGGAGGAACAACTGTCATAAGAACAGAGAATAATACATTATTGCCTTCTAGAACAGTCACTTGCTGGAGAATTTGTATTGACTACCGGAAACTGAATAAAGCTACTAAGACCATTTCCACGTCGCTGGATCGATGTTGGATAGACTAGTCAACACGAATACTATTGGCTGATGGGTATTCCGCTACAATCGATTGCTATAGCCCCCGAAGATCAGAGAAGACGGACATTCACATGCCCCTATGGTACATTCGCATTCAGCGGGATTTTTCCGGGCCGCGGCAATGCACCAGGCACATTCCAACGCTGTATGATGGTCATATTCTCCGATATGGTTGAAAAGACAGTTGAGGTCTTCATGGATGATTTTTCTGTCTTGGGAAACTCCATTGATAATTGCTTGGAAAATTTGAGATCGGTGCTGATTAGATGCGAGGAGACCAATCTTGTACTTAATTAGGAGAAGTGCCATTTTATGGTACAAGAGGGCATTGTACTTGGGCACCAGATTTCTGCAAAAGGAATAGAGGTAGACAAAGCAAAAATTGAAGCAATAGAGAAATTACCTCCACCCTCATCTATAAAAGGCATAAGAAGATTTTTGGGCCATGCAGGGTTCTATAGACGTTTCATAAGACTTTTCTCAGATTGCAAAGCCGTTGTCTAATTTATTGGTCCCAGGGACACCATTTGAGTTTGATGCGCAGCAGAAAGCAAACATTTTCGGGCCTTAAAAGATAAATTGGCATCGGCTCCTATCAGAGTAGCACCGATCGGGACTTTCCATTCGAAGCACTGTGCGACTTCCAAGTGACTATGCGATTGGAGCAGTGCTAGGTAGAAAAGAGAAAGAATATTTCAGGTTATCTACTATGCTAGCCGAACCTTGAATGATGCCCAATTGAACTATGCCACCACTAAAAAGGAACTATTGGCCATTGTCTTTGCCTTTAAAATTTAGTCCTCAAGGTTGATTGGCAATAAGGTAGTAATTCACACGACCACTCACCATAAAGTACTTAATGACCAAAAAGGACGCAAACCAAGACTACTTGTGGGTACTCTTACAAAGAATTCGACTTAGAGATTAAATGTATTTAAGAAACAGAACTGGTTCACTGATCCACTGCAAATAGAAGAATAAGAAGGAACTATAAGAAAATGATGGGATTTCCACGAGCTAGCCAAGACAAAAGGGTGGTTCCATGGTTTGTCGACTATGTGAATTATTTGGTGGCCAAGGTGATTCCTCCAGAGTTTAGCTCCCAACAGAAAAAGAGGTTCTTCGCACACTTGAAACACTACTATTGGGAGGAACTCATTCTTATACAGTATCAGGTCGGATTCAAGTGATAAGGCGATGTGTACTAAGATGAAATGGTCAAGATTTAAACCACCGCCACACTTTACCATGTGGGGCATTTCTACTGCCGCAGAACAAGGCAATAAGGTACTTCAATCAAAGTTTCTACTAGCCTAGCTTATTCAAGGATGCTCACGCTCAGATCCACTCATGACAATGCCAAATAATGGGGAGCATTTCTAGAAAGGACGAACCACACATGAACACAATTATGGAAGTTGAGCTATTTGATTTGTAGGGGATGGATTTCATGGGCCCATTCCCTCCCTCTTTTAATAACTCACATCTTGTCAGCAGAGACACGCCCTAAACGGGTTGAAGCACACCGACCAAGACTAATGATGCTAGTGTGGTAGCCCAGTTCCTTCGCAGCCACATATATTTACACGATTTGGCACTCCACGAGCACTGATCACAGATAGAGGTACCCATTTCCGCAATAAGATGGTTGAAAAAGTCTTGCACAAGTATGGAGTGCGTCACCGCACATCACTCGCATACCACCCACAGGAAAATGGGCAAGCAGAGGTATCGAATCGAGAAATCAAGTCCATTCGAGAAAATTACCACCGCCCGTGGCTGACCGGGGTTTAAAAGATTGATATGCACTCGGGGCATACAGAACAACATTTAAAACACCATTAGGTATGTCGCCATTCTGAATCGTTTATGGGAAAGCATGCCACCTGTCGGTGGAATTGGAGCATAGAGTCTACTGGGCAACTCGGAGGCTGAATATGGACAGTACATTAGCCGGAGAGAAGCGGATGCTACAACTTAGTGAATTGGATGAATTCCACAATGAGGCGTACGAGAATGCTCGAATATATAAGGAAAAGATAAAAGCCTGGCATGACAAACATATCATGAGGAAAGAGTTCGAGGCGGGTCAGAGGATCCTCCTATTCAATTCCTGACTAAAACTTTTTCCTGGGAAATTAAAGCTTCCGATGGTTCGTGGACCATTTACTTCGTGACCCAGGTCTTTCCACATGGAGGAGCGGAGATTATGCACCCTGAGAAAGGCACATTCAAGGTTAACCTACAAAGATTGAAGTCATACTTCAGAGGCGAGATCCATGCGAATAAGCAAACCATTCCGCTAAGCGTACCAGAGGTGTTGCCGTAGTGAGTCAGACAGTCCCGTTCTTCAGAACTACATCATTGAGATGCAGGGCGGTCGAGCTAACGACATTAAACAAAGCGCTACTTAGGAGGCAACCCAAGCTTTTCTTGAAATCTTTATCTCCATAGTTTAATTTTTATTATTTGTTTTTAATTTTGGTTTGGTTTTCTGTCTCCTTCCGTAATCGGGATTTTCTTGTGGTTGTCCGTTTTCAGGGCCCGAGACAGCAATTAATGTGGAGGATATGCTCGATAAGTTCATTCCAGGTGGGCGAAGGGGTCAGAACCTCATTCAGGGGGTTTTCTTAAACTTATGCAATGTTGTGGAAAAATGTTTCATTTTCAACTTCTCTGCAACGTTGCGACGTTGAATGAACCCAGAAAACACCAGCCTCTGTCACGTCGCGACGTTGGCTGATCCCTGTTAGAGCCCTTTCTATAACGTCGACGTCGCGACGTCAATTTCAAGCCCCCCTGGAACGTTGCGACATTGGACTTCAACGTCGCGATGTCAAATTTATATGCCCTCGGGAACGTCGCGACGTTGAGCCCGAACGTCGCGACATTGCCTCTGTTTTATAAACTGAATGCCCGGTGCCCCTAACCAACTGGTGGGGAGTCACCAACGAATCCACGCTACAGGGACACTTAACATTAACTTATGGCAATCGTTTTTTCTTTCATGAGTAGGTGGATAGTTGCATAAAAAGTATGCATTCTCATCCTTCCGTGAGTTAGATTCTTCCAAATGTGAGTCAGAATTAAGCTCGGGGTGCCTAACTGTTATATGTTAGAGACCACTTATCATCGCATATAGGCTTTTTTGGGGAGTTGGGCTATTGAAAACCTAGGAGGTTGAGTCACTTGTCAACTGAACCGTGTTCAGCTGAATTCTCTCGAAAGTCAAACAACCCTATGGATCCTATGAAATTCGAATAAAAAGGCAAGATTTCTAATTCAACCCATTTTGATCCTTCTTCTAGCAATATAGGCATCACAATCATGGCGACGAGTGTAGTATGTCAGGGTATTGTGTGTCGGTTATCGCTTTGTCTGGGACAAGCAAGAAGCAGCTGGGGGTGTGGATGAGTGCCTAAAACACTCTATAGTATACCCAAGGCCCGTTTATGTTTTTAGTTGATTTTACATTTAAATAAGCGCATTATAGCCTAAGATCCGATTCGAGTTTTTGTGAATTCAGTGTGTTAAGAGGGTGGTTTTGGGCGACGGAGCTAAACATAAGAAGCAAGGGGAAAATCGGTCGCCACGCCACTTTATCGCCGCAATGTCGCGGACGCCACGACGTCATCAACGTGAAAAGTCAACAAGTGACCCAACGTCGCGACGTCACCACGAATTATGCACCAACATCATTAAAAGCAAGGGGAGACCTAATTTTGAGGGCATCGAAGAACGATTTCGATGAAAGCACTAAAGCAAGAGTGTTGAAGAACTGGATCAATGGAAAGAAGACACTTTCTTTGTATTTCTTCTTTTCGCAAAAAAACTAATGATGATTCTGGATTGATTATGTGTATACTCGTCCAAAGATGTTCTAGATTCACATCTAGGTTTTGCTGAACCCTATCAATGATTGTATGGATTAGATTTTAATTTTATATTATTCCATTTATTTATGACTTGTTCGTATTCGTCTATATCCGTGATTTATATACATGTGATGTCCGGCCAACATTAGCATGATTCATTGGTATCCGAGATCGAGATGAGAACGCCTGCAGATCTGAATAGAGCGACCGGTCAATTCAGAAAATAGAGATATCCCACCCGGTGGGTGTGAAGTGATTAAGGCTTAGAAATATTTAAGCGCTGAGACGTGGGGGTGAGGTGTAGATACACTCAACCCCAAGCAGCGAGGTGGATACACCTCGAGAGAGGGTATCTCGTAGGCAAGATCACCCCGCCATCAATAAGTCACGGATAGACTGAATAGTAATTCCTCTAGGTAGTAATCCATCAAAAGTGGCAAGGGTAGACAGAGCCCTAGTCTCCACAATACGTTGATTTGGCTGCGAGCAATTTAGTTTAGTTTAATCTCGAACCTTAGTTAACAAGTCATTCAAAGCTTACGTCCAGATAATATTCAAAGGCTAATTTTAGTAATCAAAGCGCTTCTCCCCGTGGATCGATATTCGTACATAGGTACATTATATTACTTGATACGATGCGTGAACTTGCGCACATAGGCATATAATTTTACCACATCACGCTTTCGGCCTATCAAGTGGCTACACCTTCCCTACTGAGTAGAGTGATCGAGTCCCAAGGATAGGACACGAGATTGGCCCATCGTGATCAGCATACCGCTTACATGTGACGAAGGTTGTGCTATTCAGCGGATGGTAGTTCGCATAGGGAAGAGTCGCGGGTTCCCCAATCTGCAGATTCGAGAGGAGATCCTTAGGGAGTTGGAGTGGCACAAAGATGTACCATGATCTTCGTCGCTAGTATTACTGGAGTGGAATGAAGAAACATGTTGGAGATTATGTTCGTCGATGTCTCACGTGTCACCAGATAAAGGCTGAGCACCAGAGGCTAGCAGGATAACTCCAGCCATTGGAGGTAGCTAAGTGGAAATGGGAACATGTCACAATGGACTTTGTAACCCACTTATCACGGTCATCGCGAGGGCATGACGTGGTGTGGGTGATAGTGGACCGGCTTACTTAGTCACACATTCTTTCGCTTTTACTGGGATGACCTACTCACTCTGTAGGAATTCCTGTGAGGTCAGGTAACGCTCTCGAAAATACCCTACGCTTTATAACACGCTAGTATAAATTAAATTAAATTGTATTTTTTCGGCATTTAAATTGCTAAAAACGTAAAATGATAAAAACCCTGAAATTATATAAGAGTATGATAAATTTGGTAAAAATGTCAAATGAGGACCCAAGGGTCATAAATGAGTAGTGTAAATGCCAAAATGGAAATGTGATAAAGTGTATTGAAAATGAAAGTGAAATGAAGCCTTAAAAATGCAAAAATAAGAAAAGAGGAATTTGTGGGCTGGGTTTTAACAAGGCTTAGTGAAGGATTTAGATTAATGACCAAATATTGTCTTTGAGAGGCATTTGCACATTTGGCAAAAGAAGTGGGAGAGAAAGTGCTGGGCTTTTCTGGCTGCGGAGAGAGGAGGAAGATTAGTGGTCTTTGCTCCATGAAATCAATGATTAAGGTCATCAAGAGGAAGAAGGAAGACTGGTGTTGAATAATCAAAGATTTAAAGGTAAGAGACTAACTCTAACTTTCCTTAATGTTGTGTTTGGGTTTAGAAAGAACCCTAAGTTGGTATAAAAATGATGTTGATTGGTTTATTTCAGTTTTGGAGGTTGCTCTAAGTTGTTATATGGTTGTTTGATCAAGTGTTTTAGAAATTTTTAGATAGCGCGGGAAATGCTGGTTTTTAGTAGAGACGCTTCGGTCAAAATTCTTTTTTCAAAAACTCCATGTTTTTTTTTTGCCATAAGTTGGCTATCACTCATCCAAATTGAGTGATTCAAATTTTTAGGTAAATTAGACTTATAGGAGAACAAATCTCCCTGAAATAAGTGTATTCAAATTTGGGCTCCATTGGACCCAAAAAATTCGTCAAAGTGAGGCAATGTTTTCGGGTCAATTCTAGTTCAGTTTTGATACAATTTTGGTGTTTCGGAATAGTTTTGGTATTTAGGCCATAAGTTGAGTTTCACTCATCTAAATTGAGTAATTCAAATTTCTAGGTAAACTAGACTTCTAGGAAAACAAATTTCCCTGAAATAAGTGTATTCAAATTTAGACCCAAAAATTCGTCTAAAGGGAATCCTCATGGCGTAAATTTCCATTTTGTGTTGAAAATAGAATAGTCCCAATGTTTAGGATATATCTCGGAGCTTTTCGACATTCAATTGAATGATTCCAATTTCTGAATAAAATAGATTTATAAAGGAACAATGGGCTTGAAGGAAGTTAGGTAAAATATGGCTCATTTGTTCCCAGAAAAATTTTACAAGTAAATATGTGTTGGGTAGAAAACAACCCTAACTAGAAACCTAAATAAACCAACTGATATTGTTCTCTAATTGTGATGGATTAGGGGTTGGCGACGAGGAAAACCCGAATTGAAGTCGAGATTATGAGGATAGGAGTTGAAGTGCGAATTTCCACCTTTTTGGTTCGCTTTTCATTCTCTTTTCTCTTATTTCAAATATTAAATTGTTTGCTCAATTATTGAAATGATTTTCAATAAAACGCATATTGATTTCTTTTTTAAGGATTGAGAAAATTGATTGTGAAATGATTGCCATGAAAAAAATTGCATGACTTTTGAAATATGCTATTTGGAGGGTAAATGTATATATCTTATTGTAAATTTTTATAACCCATTTTTAACACTCCCATTAGAATATTAAATCAGTGAGGTCTGAGCGATAGGGACAGTATACCAACAAGGTCAAACCAGCAAGACTGCGGAATGAACGTAATAGTGTCATCCGACCAGAGTCTAACGACAAGATCGTAGTATTCATTAAAATGATTTTTTTATAACTGCCGCCACTCTCACGCGGGAACTGCACTGCTTATAAACCTTTATATCTCGGCAACCCAACAGACTGCGTCGATACCCGTTTATCTGACGCAACGAAAACATTGACTAAATTGCCATGGGCAAAATGATAAGAATATTAGCGAAAGTATGATTTGAAGCTAATGAGTTATCAGATACGCACAATGCATATTTGAAATGATCAACGAATTGTAAATGAATGAATATGAAATGAATATATATATATACATATATATACACGTATTGTATTGCATTGATTATTCAATAAGGTTCAAAAGCATTGTTTTTAGAAAGTCGCATGACGTAGTTAAATAAAATGAAGAGAGAATTGTATAAAACTACTAAGCATGAAAATGCTTAGCGCGTTGTTTTTATTAATGCACAGGTACCGAGTGAACATGTTCAAAAGCAAAGACCGTGCAAGCGTAGAGTCATCGTCAAAAGCCGCACAGAGTAAAAGTAAAGCTCCGACCATGCATACATGAAACCTCATGATTGCTTTTTGATACTTTTTGTATTAAAACTATGTTGTGAAAATCGAACTCCTGGAGCAAATGTTTGTAAATGTTTTTTATATTTATAACGGCTTATAATGCCGTAATGTATAAAGGTGGGAAATGGAGCAAATGAGCATATAATGCCATATTGAATGAAAATGTGTATTGAGAACAAAATGATGGGCCCCCTTTAAGTTAACGTGATATATACGTATATATTTTCATAAGGATAATTATCCTTTACAAATGAGTATTTGAAATGTGTTTTATTGAGAAAATGAATTGTATCAGGATTCGTAAAAAAGAGGACCGCTTCCTAGATCCGGTTCGTACTCCAAGTCGGGTCGGGTTGAGTCGGGTACTAGGGCGCGAGCAGTCCCTCACAAGTTGTATATACGAAGATTGCCTAGTTACATGGAGTACCGGTATCTATTGTATCGGATCGGGATCCCAGGTTTACGGCTCATTTTTGGAAGAGTTTCTAGAGGGCCATGGGGACACAGTTGATGATGAACATTGCTTTTCATCCCTAGACAGACGGTTAGTATGAGAGGACCATCTAGATTTTAGAGGACATGCTTCGAGCATGCGTCCTGGATCTTAAGGGTACCTGGGAGGAGCATTTACCCTTGGTGGGATTCACCTACAATTAGGCGAGCATACAGATTACACCCTATGAGGCACTTTATGGGAGGCCTTGTCGATCTCCGATTTGTCGACTGTGGGGGAGAGGACCTCTACTGGTCTTGACTTAAGCAGAGACACCTATGAGAATGTGGACTGGATATGAAAGCATCTTTTCATGGCTCAACCAAGATAAGAGCTATGCATTGCACGACATGACCCCAGAGTTTGAGGCGGGTTATCACGCCTTCTCAAGGTGATGCCTGGGCAGAGGAGTGGTCCTGATTCTGTTTAGAAAACTCGGGTCACGAGGTATATCGGGCCTTTAAGGTACCTCGGAGAGGGTAGGTTGTTGCTTATCTACATGCTACTACCAAGCTTATTGAGTGTTCATGCGGTATTCCATGTCTCCATGCTCTGGAAGTACACTCTAGATCTAACTCATGTAGTGGACTAGGGTGAGCTTGTTATTGATGCAGATGAAACCTTTAAGGAGGGACCAGTACGTATCATGGATAGCCAGGATTAGGTTTTGCGATACACCCGTGGAGGTTTAGAAAGGGAAGGTGTTACTAAAACACCTGG
This sequence comes from Tetrastigma voinierianum, assembly GCA_016808115.1. Classification (NCBI taxonomy): domain Eukaryota; kingdom Viridiplantae; phylum Streptophyta; class Magnoliopsida; order Vitales; family Vitaceae; genus Tetrastigma; species Tetrastigma voinierianum. The sequence continues at coordinate 774,695 of JAEQBH010002251.1, read as the reverse complement.
GTGGAGTGGAGGGAGCAACATGGGAACGCTGATGACACTATACGCACCAATTATCCTTTCATTCGAGGACAAAGTATGTTGTTTATCATTTGATAATAAAATGAATGATAGCATATGCATGTGATCAGGAGCGTATATAGCGTGTGAATTTCGGGACGAAATTTTTAAGGGGGAGAATGTAAACCCAAAATTTGAATTTTAAGACGATGAAACGACCACGCAGAAGTTCATCTCTCGGGTGAAACCTAGTCGCTTGTGGTGAAATTCACAAATCTCGGCAGGTGGATTTTTTTGCGCTTTTCGAGACAACGAGTGTCGTGACCCCAAAGAAATGATAATGCGAAGAAAATTATAGAAGTTGGAAAATAACTTAAATAAAGTTCAAATAAAACTTGTTTGAACTAAAAGTGGGACAAAATGAAGCGTTTCGGGGCTTAAACGAACTCAAATAAGGAAGTGACACATGGTACGATGATATATGCCACAGGTCATCATGCTCGTGACATCTCTGGGCGGAGAGGGAGAGATTTGGTGATAGAGACAAAGGGAGAGGAGTCGGTGGAGGAAATATCAGGTTGAGTGGAGAGAAAAGAAAAAGAGAAAAGAAAGAAAGGAAAGAGAGAAAGAAAGGGAAAAATGTAAGAGAAAGAAAGAGAGAAAGAAAGGAGAAAGAGAAAGGGAAGGAGAGAAAGGAAGATCTGAGCAAATCTCCAGCATTCCAACGGTCGAAACTCGTCGTACCAAGAATTAAAGTCGGTCTACTCAACAAGGGCTACGCTCCAAGAGGTAGGGATTCTTTGTACTTTGATTTATTTTCACCCTAAGGGGCTGTTTGTGTCTAAATTTTGGGACTAGTTTTCGGTTAGGAAATGGAGGGATTTTGGACCTGTGTTCTTCATAGAAGTTGTATCTTCAATTGTGAACTTGATGTTAGGCTTTTGAATCAACCAATTCGGACCTTTACAGCCTAAGTTATGGTCCATTTTCCGGGACTGTCACAACTTAGGCTATTTATCTATTTATGTCCGAATTTTGGGACTAGTTTTCGGTTTCTGAAACAAAGGGATTTTTGACCTGTGTTCTTCATAGAAGTTGTAGCTGCAATTGTGAACTTGATGTTAGGCTTTTGAATCAACCAATTCGGACCTCTACAACCTAAGTAAGGGTCCATTTCCCAAGACTGCCACAACTTAGATTGTTTATTCGTTTATGTCCAGATTTTAGGACTGAGTTCGGTGCTGATTTCATACTGATTTCAAGATTGATTTGGGACCGTCCCATGGCCGGTTTGGTGGTCAGATTTGGGGCTGTTATGGCCTATTTTGAAACTATTTTGGTGGCTGGTCTTGTGGCTTGTGTGTAATCCAGTCTTGTGGATTGTTTAGGGGCTTGGTTTAGACTGAATGTTGGGATCACCCGCTACACATGGGATTGAATTTGTGACTGGTTTGTGTCCTCAAGGAATGAGTGAGGCCTGGTGGATGGCTGCTTGTTTATTGTTTTGGTCTCGGCTGCCGCGGACATAGTGAGAGTGTCACACTTGGCCTTGAGGATCAAGGTTGTTATTGCTTGATTTTGAATAACATGCTTGGTGGTAGTAGTGTGATAACATGTTGATGTATGTGTCTACATGATATGAGTTTAACTAAAAGTTATATGCAATTAATATAATTGTCCATGACACATGATGAATTGTGTGGTTTGAGTTGTCCATATGACATTCATTACATATGTGGCATGACATAGACATGTAGTGGCACATCGCACGGGGACATCACATGACATGGGTGTGAGTGCATGATATGAATCAACACTGTGTTTGGTCATTGATTGGTGGACTCGGTGTAGTCTCCTAAATTCTTAGAGTCAGTGGATCGTTTATATTCTGGCTCACTGTCGTAATCCAAAACAAATAAGAAGACGACACGTGTTTCGTCAGCCTCCGATGGCAGTTAGTCTTTTCTCTGGAAGACCTAGAACTCGTGGAGCAACAATTATCTGATTAAGAATCTCAGACCTCATTCGGTGGTAGACCGCTCTTTCACATGGAAGGAGAAAAGAGGATCCGTCTTTTTTGGAGGGTAGACGATTTCTTCCCATAATGTTAGGGGAAGGTGGTTTTATTCCGTGAAGAAATATCATTCTTCCTTTTACTTAACCGCTTCCGGGACAGGGCTGCTTACTAGAATGCTCTTTCCTATTCGATCAAGGTGAGGAGATCCGCCCGGAGATCTTACTTATATCATGAAGAGCCGATTAACATCTTCGTTTGGAGGGGTTACCGATTGGGAAAGGAAACACCTGGTAAAAAGGCATCCGGGATATGAGATACCCGGGCAAAGGATTGGTCGGGCGTTCGGGCCTCGCTGTTAGCCTAGTTCCCTGGGGGTACCTGTAAAGCAAGCATCACCCCGACATTCTCGCCGTCGGGCTGGGGCCTAATCTCTTCAGTTTCTGGCCGGGCCGGCTCGGGCCCATAGTACCCACACTCGGTATCGTTGGACGACGTCCAACAGAATCGCACGGTTGCATACATAGAAATGAAAATATGTGTCGGGTAATAGTAAGTAGGGATAGATACCCCCTCGGGTGAAAGACTCGGTATGTGTAGTTGATACGTTTCCAACAAAGGAAAGCCCGCAAAGTAGAGGGAAGGTGGTGGTTCGAGGTGAGGACCCAAAATTTTATCCACAAAAGACAAGATGGAGCCAAAGAAATTATCATCAATATGATCAGTGTCTGGTTTAAAGAAAAAATAACTTTTGCTTTCAAAATGATCATTGGATGCGATTCATCGATGACATATTTATCACGCATGGATATAGTGGTGTGTGGTAGGAATCTGTGATTAACTCGGGATTTATCACACATTGGCATTCGCATTGTGTGGTAGGAGTAGGTGAGGACTTGGGGCATGGTACATGATTGAGTCTCATCTCATTTCATGGCATGACATGTAGGATTCCATAGTAGAAATTGCATGTTTTACTTAGGATGTGAATGTGAAACATGACCATTGCATGTGCACTTAGGTGGGGAGTAGCCTCTGTAGGAAGTTTACTCTACTGGGCGTGGCTCACCTTATATGGGAAAACATTTTAGGTGCAAGGTGTACACCGGTGGACGACGCTCATTCGAGGCCGTAATTGTGAAGAAAGCCAACATGTGACGTTGATAAATCTTTTTGTAAAACTTTGGAACAATCTAGTTCTGGAATGTAATGATTGTAAGAGAGTCGTGATGGAACTCTTGCGGACTGTTTTAAATGTAATTTCACATATTTTTAACTTAAATATGGATAAATGGCTCATGATAAATGGGACATAATGATGTGGTATCAAGTTACTCGATATCCACAAGTATTTGATACCGGTTTGGTATCAAAGCTTAGGTGTATGATTACCTAAGGTAGTATTTCCGCGGGTTGACAGTTGGTCAACGGGACCCTTGGGTTTTGGGGTGTCATAAACACATACTCAGGCCAATATTCATAAGCAGTCGTTTCTCGTGTTTTAACATACCCTTGATGCCATTGAATCTCCTTAACCTCTAGGTGTAAAGCGGCCATTCTCACCTTAAACTCAGGAGTAGTACGGTCCACTTCAAAGAAATACTCAGCATGCAACAACCAACCATCTAAACCAGTCCCATCAAACTTGGGAAATTCAACTTGGGTTGAATTTCCAACGTATACCATTTTGGTATCAAAGCTTAGGGTATACGATTACCTAAGCTAGTATTTCCGTGGGTTAACGGTTGATCAACGAGACCCCCAGGTTTTAGGATGTCACAAACACATACTCAGGCCAATATTCCTAAGCATTCGTTCCTTGTGTTTTAACATACCCTTGATGCCATTGAATCGCCTTAACCTCTAGGTGTAAAGCAGCCATTCTCACCTTAAACTCAGGAGTACTATGGTCCACTTCAAAGAAATACTCAGCACGAAACAACCATCCATCCAAACTAGTCCCATCAAACTTGGGAAATTCAACCTTGGTTGAATGTCCAACGTAATCATCAACTTGTCGATCAACAATTTTACTTGCGGTTGCCGCTGAAGGAGTGCTTCCCTCTTGAGCACCTCGATTGACCAACACCTCTTGATTTTGTAAACTAAGTCCTTCGATTAAGGTTTTGAGTTCATCAAAGGATTTTGAATTGTGCTCCCCTCGCTTCAAGCATATTTTGTTTCCGCTCAAAATCCTTCATTATTTGGAAGAGCTCTCACGAACCCTCATTGGTCGTGGTACTCACCATGGTGAGTTTCACAAGTCGAAAATCGAAAGGCTCTTATATCAATTGATGTAAGTGCAAAGAATTAAGAAGGGAAAAGAGAATTAGAGGGAGAAACAGAGGAGTTTCATGAATAAACCCCAATAACACTTATAGAGGGAAGATGAAGTTTCTTTGGTTACAAGTTTGCCTAACCTCCGTTGGACCCTTCTGGATTCACAAATAGCCTTCCCCCAAAACAGAATTGCTAACAAACTCTCCCATTTTTTCGCTAACAAAAATAATGCAGAATAACAAGAAAAGAAATAAAAGAAGGAAATGAAACATCTTCTAATGACTAGTGCTAAAATGGACCCCAATCTTCAAACGCTATGTTCCACTTATTGGAATTAAAAACCACATGACACCGCTTTGAACAATCCACATCAAGGCCCTTCACGTTTATTCCAGTAGCCCACTTAAACCCCTCTCTCACCTTCATCCCTAGCCCAGTCCACTCGCAACCCCGCTCAAGTCATAAAGAGGCCCTTCACGTTTATTCCCGTAGCCCACTTAAACCCCTATCTCACCTTCACTCCTAGCCCAGTCCACTCGCAACCCCACCCAAGTCATCCCCCACTACGGACCCGTCTCCTCCTTTCTGTTTGATTTTTTTTTTTTTTGGCTTTTTATAACACTTAATTTTTTAATATATTAAAATAAATTAGTCTTTAATTTAACCACCATTTGTTAAATTGTCAACTGTCCCATTTAACAGTCATCTATGACGGGAGGTGTTTAAATGGGCTATAGGGATAAACGTGAGGGGGCCTCATTAGACAAAAAAAAAAAAAAAGAAAGTTCGAGATGTAAATAGAATATTTGATAAAAGATAAGGAGATTTTTTGGCGTTTCATTATATTTTAGTCTGACAAAGAGTGCCTTTGTAGTATATATATATATATATATATATATATATATATATATATATATATATATATATATATATATATATATATATATATATATATATGTAACACAAGGCATTCTTTGGTGGTTACAAAATGAGTAAAGGTGCCAAAAATCTCCTTATCTTTCTTTTCTTTTTTTTTTTTTTTGCAAAATATGATAATAAAAAAATTATATAGAAAGAAATGAATAATATCCATAAATGGATTTGGGAATAAGAGATCATGTACCTAGACCAAATAAAGCGAAGTAGAAAATAAAGTGATAAAACCAAAAAAAAAAAAAGAGAATTTACTTTGCACAATTTAATTGAATGAACTTGAAAAAATAAGAAAGACCAATAATGAAACAAGTAATCTCGGATAAATTCAATTGAACAAGACTAAGTTACAATAAATAGAGAATATTGTTAATCACAATTTAAGTTTGGAAAAATGATCAATATAAATAAAAGTATATGAGAAAAGAAAGAAAAAAAAAATCCTTAGTTAATGACCTAATTTCATGTTTTCACTTTGAGAAAATACTTTTTTTTTATGGCTCTCATGCTTTGGAACTAGAGCCTTTTTAGATTTTGAGAGTTGAACTTATGAAGGGATAAGGTGGACAAATGCCCTCGAGTTTGACACATATGTCCCATTTTGCCCCTGAATATTTTGTCTCAAGATATCCTTGACATTTACTTTCGTAGCTCAGTCATCCCCCTACCGTTAGAAAATATCACATATGAACAAACGTTGGTTAAACACCGTTAAAATCCTTATTAAATACCCCACATGTGTTAGATTTTCTAGTCTAGTCAGGGGCGGATGCAGGTAAGACCCATTTTAAAATTCACATATGAATAAATAATTTATCTAGATTTTTTTTTAAAAATGTTACCAAACTCTTTTTTTTTTTGTCCTAAAAACACTTAAAATGTTTATAGGTCTAGAAACATTTCTAAGAAGCACTGTCAAACTGACTCTAAATAAGCAATCATAATATTTGAAACATCACATGGGTATCAAAAGAGAAGAGGAGGGGAAAATATCCTTAATTATTTAAGGACCTAATTATATCAAGTTTAAAGGATCGAACTTTTGTTAAGGATGGAAAAATATGAAACCTTAAAGTCAAATTAAAGGTAAATATGTAATTTAAAATTTAATTATTTTAATTAATTTATTAAGGGTGGAAATTTTATTCTCCCAATTAAAAATTCTAAGTATAAATTATATTTTTTCCTATCCTTTTGACAAAGATAAGATATGAGAATTGTCGATACCTAGTTCGTCTGACATTCGGGGCATAAACGGCGTGGTATAAACCTGCAAAAAAGGGATCCAACGATGGTGTGCTAACCCCTCTCCGATGCTTAAGTTGAAGTAAGGATGGAGAAAAGAGTTAAGGAAGTACTTACGCTAGAGTTGCATACCTTTCCCCGTGGGAGTTTCTGCTTATACTTGGATTTTTCCTTGATTCTTCGAAATATAAATCTTGTGATTTTGGCGATAGAATCTCTCTTTCCTTATCGTGAATCACCTCCTTGGATTCTTGGAGATAATATCATGAACTTAGTGATAAAGTTTGTCTTTCCTATCAAAAACCAATTCTCTCTTATTCAAGATTATTGTTTTGAGATGTACTAGATTGAGAAATCCGTGGATAAATATCCTATAAGCGTTAGGACGCATCGATCAGGGACTCCTGGACTTCAACTGATGCAGTGTACCTTCCAGCCTAATCACCCTCAGACGGTTTTGATATATCGCCCCATTGGGCCGTATTGAGTTTAAACTGGCAATTACAAAGCAAATTTATCGAAGTAGTGGGTCTTTGGCCCAAAGCCATGGTACTCAATGCCCCTTTTTTTTCTCGACCAGAATATCATGCTTTTCCTCGGGGAAGGAAAATACTGCGGTTTCGTGGTCCATAGCGGAAATTGAGGTGATTAATGCGCATATGTTCCGATGTGCAAATTACTAGAAAATAATGTGTTTCCGATGATGTACTGAATGTGCCTTTTGGAATCTCGCCCCTATAAATATGATGGTGAATTAGCGAAATCTATGAAATTTCCAATGGATTGCTCTTCCGTTAGCTTGTCCCTCTATCATGAATTCTTCTTTGAGGACATTAAAAGTGAAATAATGGTGGGTGGAGACTTTAAGAAGTCTCGCGTACCGCTTGTCGGGCTGGGCGGTATTGTGCGGGTTGGAAGATGGATGGCCTGTGTTGACCCATCGTGTGTCCTAGATGGAGGTCTAATCGCGCCAACATCGCTTCTGTTTCGGCTGGCCTCGCGTAGATCCCGCCTGGAGGTCACGGACAAGGGCCCACGGCGCTACTCGGCCTCTTCTTTCAAAGTTTGTGTCAAATAGTTTTCTTGTGATGGCGCTTCAGAAGCTATACATAAATGAGGTGCAAAGTTGAGAGGAAGGGAGATTTCAAGCAGGATAATGCAAATTCTTCTTTGTCTTTGATTTTCCCTTCTTCATCTTCCTCTTCTTTTCTTTCATCTCTTCCTTTTTTGATTCCCTCATTTTTTTTGTAATCAGCCCGATACATTTGCTTGGATATTCTTGTAATGGATCCACTAAGGTTGCTTGGATATGTTTGTCTTTGTTTTAATGTAACTATTGACGCCTTTTGGCATATTTTAATGAGATTGGGTTTTTAGGCATACTGATGCATCGAGTTTTCTATTTCCCATTCTTTCTTCGTATCCCGTATAGAGGAGCTAATCATCTTAAGTTAGCTCCTAAGAAGCCTTTATTGGTTTTCGGAGATGAGTTTTCTGCCTTTCCTTACGTGGTTACTGTTGGGCTCGCTTGGTTAGCAGTTCGGAGCCATTTTAGTGTATTGTGCCCAAGGGCCCAATGTCTCAGATTTTTATCTAGGCCCCATGGCCTTATTTGTTTTTTCCGTGTCTACCGTGAAATCGCTTTGTGAATACTAAGCGTTGGGGGGAAGGAACACGTCTCCCGATATTGTGGCTGATCCATCGGAGCATTTAATGCACCTATACATGCCTTACCCTATATAAGAGTCAGTCCGAAGTCACTTTCTTGCTTCGTTAAGAAATCTTTGTTTGGAAAACTTTGCATTGCAAGACTTGAAGTTCTCGCGAAGGATCATGAGAATCTCATCGTTTTTTATCTCTCAAGGGTTTTTCTTGCTTCGATTTCGTTTCAGGTTGTCCGGGTTGTCGGGTCGCTTTACTGTTAACGCGGCGTTCTTAGTCGCCGGTAGGTTTCCTGGGAAGGAAACCGCACGTTAGTTTTAGGAGCTGCACCCAAGCCCGAGGCATCCAAATAGGCTTCAGAAAACTCGTATTTTTAGTCCTGCTATCGCTTTGGTAGGATATTTTCGAGTTGATCTCCCCCTCTTTCTTTTTTTTCGTCTGCTTGCAAAATGGTGAGAGGTCAAGAGGAGGCTTCCACCAATCAGGTTGGGCGCAAGAGAGGGCCCATCCGGGAGTTGCTTTCTACAAGCAGCCTTGTCTTTTCCATGTCCATGGAGGAGTTGAGATCTTTTTGCCAAATTCCTTACAACATTAGCTTTCAGAATTGCCGACGGCTCCAACCGGTCCTTCAACCGTAGGAGAAGCAAGATAGCATCGGTCTACTACCTTAAGAGCACCGCACCGAAGCCTCGCTCCTCGTTTCATCATTGGTGAAGCAGTTTTTATATGTTTCCCAGGTACCTCCCGCGCTTATTCATCCTAACGCTATTCAGATTTTGATGGGTTTTAGTGTGCTCAACCTTCTCTACTGGCTGGATATCTCCTTGGTGGAGATTTGTTTTGTTTACACGCCAGCGGTTTGATCAGCGGTAGTTGGCCGATGTCCGCCCACAACCTTAAGGCTTCACTTAAATCAAGTCTGCGACTCCCAAGACTAAGGCAAAGGGGTTGTCCCGCTAGGGGCCTCGTATGAGACGCTTGGCTCTCTCTGGCTTCCCTTGAGCTGAATCGCCCCGGTGTTCCTGTGTTTGTTTTAGTCACCGCAACTCATGCTTTACTAGTGGACATGACTAACGCACTCGGCTGACAGCCATTCGTGCAAGCTACAGCAAAGTCACTAGTAAATTGATTGAGAATGCCGCTTCAGGAGAAACATTAGGTGATTGCTTGAGATAACAGAGGCATATCGCAACTGGGCGAGCTTAGTTGGCGTGGTGAAGAATTGACGAGTCGGGCGAGACCTTCCCCTTATATTATCCCCATCGCCTCGCCTCCGTTGCTTGCCAGTGTCACAGGCATTTAATTCTGTCGATATCTCAAGTTGGTCCTGCGCCTTCAGCAGCCACAGTCAGAGGGCTAAACGCGCTACCACAAAGAAGATGGGAGACGAGGGCGCGACAGAAGATAGAGAGACGAGGCGCGACGAACAAGACGATCGGTCTTTGGGTTAGAAGGTTTCATAAACTGGATGGGAGTAGTCGACGGTGAGCTCGCTAATGAGGAAGAGATGTTTAGCCTTGTCGTCGGAGTTTGCAGTGCGTAGCGACTCTGACCCTGGGGTGAGGCCACCTCTAGTTTTTTAGAGAGAAACTGACCTAGGGGTCTCCTTCGGGGATGAGGCTCGAAGGGCGGGCCATAGTCTCGGTGGACTCCTCATACCTAGCTTCCAATGACTAGCCAACCTTGGGAGATTCCCCCATTGAGACTAATACACCTCTAGAGGAGGGGGTTCCGGCTGCGAGCCCTCCAGATGTTGAGGAGGTTGGGATGGATGCCCATTAACGGTTGTTACCGCTCCAGCACCCTCGCCCAAGTCTTCCGTGAAGAGACTAGCGGGAAATAATTTTGGCGACCGTATTGTTAGTAAGCACGTATGTTTAGCCATTGGAGGGTTCATCTCTGGGCGATATGCCGTGATGAGTGCCTCCCAGAAGTGTCGATGATTCTCAGCAGAATCTCAGATCAGTATATGTAGACCTTGTCAAATGCCCCAGATAACATGGCCAGTCCGATGTCGACGATACCATTCCCTTTCTCATTATAGCGATGAAGTGACTTAGTGTGATGATAGGATGCTCATCCTCAGCCACAACTTAGCGGTCGATTGAATTGATAAGTGCTGATTTTTAGTGTGTGACTAGCAGTTTTGTGTAGTAATTTTATTTTAATTCATGTTCTTTTTTAGGCTATGATGGCCATCCGGAATATGGCCCGCCAACATCGGGAGTTTCAGTCCTGCCTAGATGACGCTGAGCGTCTTTATGCCCAGTCGGCCGCTTCGCATCATCAGACTTTGAATGCTTCTCTGGCCAAGGAGGAATCTTCGGTAGAGCATTGGGAGAGAGAGGCCAAAGATTGCGCGACAAGTGTTATCCGAGTAGAGAAAGAAAGAGACGAGGCCAAACAAGAAGCTAAGGCGACCTAGTTAATGGCTACGTCAACGGGAGATTCCAAAGCTAGGGTAGAAGTTGATCTGACTAAGTCCCTAAATTCTTTAGCAGCTACGGAGGAAGGCGGGCGTAGGTCAGAGGCTGAGATCACTCGCTTAGAGGCCGAGCTCGCCCGTGTAGAGGCTGAGCAAGCGTCGCTTTTGCTGGAGGTCGAGGAGTCTAAAGGTGAGGTGTCTTCCCTTCTTGCCCGAGTAGAAAATGATAGGGAAGACATGGTGAAAGACTACCAAGGATCTCTAGAGCTCATATTTGCTTATGACTATGGTTGCTGTGCATTCAAGAACAACATCTGTGGGGACTGGCTGAAGATCCCAGATGGCATGCTTGACTTTACCAACCCACTTCCTCCAGAATTTTTTGTCAGCAGGGGTGCCCTCGGCCCGGTAGGTATCCGGGCGAGACGTGAAGTGGTCGAGCGGGGTGGTTTGAAGGCTGGGAGAGGGTGTCGACAAGAACGAACCATGTTTATAAAAAATTCGGCGGGGGACAATCGTAATCACAGAGGAATGGCCAGTAGAACAACGGCTTTGTATCTTGGACTTTTAGATGTGTGGATAATGTAGTATCTGGATATTTGGATGTCAGTCGGACAACAACCGTATCTAGACTTTTAGATACTAGCCGGAAAATAATTGTATCTGGTCTTTTAGATGCTAGTCGGACAACAACCGTATCTAGACTTTTAGATACCAGCCGGACAATAACCGTATCTAGTCTTTTTATGCTAGTCGGACAACAACCGTATCTAGATATTTAGAAAGAAGTAATTGTAGGTTTTAAGAGGAAATGTGTAAAGGATAATATTTTATTGATAATAATTTCCTCAAAGAATACACTACTGATAATACTTCTTGAGGTGCATGGCATTCCACATTCTAGGAACAACAATCCCGTCTAGCCTGCTCAACGCATAAGAACCGATTGTCCCTACTTGAACCACAGTGTATGGTCCTTCCCAGTTGGGTTGGAACTTCCCATCTGGTAGGTTAGCCGTGTTTTAGAAAACCCTTCTTAGGACAAAATCCTTAGCTTTGAATGTCTTGCGGCTTTTACACGTTGGTTGTCTCGAGCTTGACCTCTGTTTGGTATGATCTTTGTGTGCATTGTAGCCTCCGAGTTTGTCGCGGTGTCTAGGTCTTTGATTACAGCTTTAGTAATTTCCTCTCGAATGATGGGTATCCCGTGGGGATGATAACCTCCATCCCATATGTGAGGGTGAATGGTGATTCTCTCGTTGGCTTTCGGCTGGTTGTCTTATAGGCTTATAACACTCTTGGTAGCTCTTCTACCCACTTTCCTTTGGCTGGATGCAGATGTTTTTTCAAAGCTAACAGGAGTGTTTTGTTAGACGCTTCTGTTTGGTCGTTGCTTTACGGGTACCATGGGGTAGAGTATAGGTTTTTTATTTTCAATTCGCTGCAAAAGTTCCTATATACGACTATAATCGGCCCATTGTCAGATTACAATTAGTTGAGGTATCCAGAACACACTACGATATTTTCCATATAAAGCCCGAGATGACTTCCTTGTCTTTGATGGATTGCAAAGGCTTGGCCTCTATCCATTTTTGAAGTAGTCGATGGCAGCGCGACAACTTCTTCCTAGCGAGGCGGAGTAGGCAATGGCCCACGACTATGTTGATGCCGTGAGCGAAATTTGAGAGGGCTTGTTATGGTTGTTAAATCTTGGGCAGGGAGTTTTGAGACTAGGGCATGTTGCTAGCAGCGGTCACACTTCCTAACATAGGTGACGACATCCACTCGCATGGTCGGCCAATAGTAGCCTTAGGTATGAGCTCTATGTGCTAACGTCCTGTCGCCTGGATGATTACCGCATATCCCATCGTGGAGTTCTGCTAATATGTATTGTCCCTATTGTTGAGTGAGGTATTTAAGATAGGGCCCGCCCAAGGATCGTTTATACAACTGACCGTTAATGAGGGAGAACCGAGTTGCCTGTACTTGGATATTGCGGGCTTCAGTTCTGTTATCCGACGATTCCCTCGAGCTTAAATAGCGAGCTATTGGAGTCATCCAGGAAGGAACTGCTTCATTTATTTCATTCACCCGGTTGGTAGTGATTAACGATTCTAGCTGATAGTATACGAGGAGGAGCACTATTTCCTTTATTGGTAGGGACGCAACTACGACAGCCAAAGCGTCTGAATTTCCATTAGAGCTTCTCGGGACATGCTCCAACCGCCAAGCAACAAAACTTCCCAACCGTAGGTTGATTAGACTCACATACTTGATCATATGTTGGTCTCTTGTTTCATATTCTCCGTCTACCTGCCTCACCACCAATTGAGAGTCACTTCTTATGATGATTTTTCTGAGGACATGGAGATTGCGAGATTGAGCTAGACTATGATCGCTTCATATCCGGCTTCGTTGTTAGAAGCTTGAAAATTCAAGCATATGGCTTGCTCTATGACTTCTTCCGTTGGGGCTTTAAATTGTAGCCTCAAGCCGACTCCCGTCTATTGTGAAGCGCCATCCACATTCAGAGTCCACCAGTCGGAGCTGTCTAGTTCCATTCCTTATTGAGGAATTTCTGGTAAGAAGTCAGCCAGTACTTGTCCCTTCAATGCTAGGCGAGGTTTAAATTGAATGTCGAACTCACTTAATTTGATTGCCCACAGAGCCATTTTCCCTGAAAAGTTGGGCTTATGTATAGTGCTTCTCAAAGGAAGATTGGTGAGTACAATAATAAGGTGCGTCTGGAAGTAGGGGCAGATTTTTTTAGTGGCTACCCTAAGGGCCAGTGCCGCTTGCTCGAGATGGGTATATCGGGTTTCTGCCTTGGATTGGGACTTGCTTATGAAGAATATGGGCTTTTGTTGCCGATGCTTGTTTTTTTTCTATAAAGCTGCAATTATTGAAACATTAGAAACAACTATGTAAAGATAGAGCGTTTCACCTGTCTCAAGGCTAGCCAGAATTGGTGGTTCGGTGATATACTGCTTGATTGCTATAAGGGCTTGGTTTCATTCTTTATCCCAACTGGTCTGCTTGGCCCCTTTTAGAGTGGTAAAAAATGACTTCAATCGGTCTGTAAAACGAGAGAAGAATCACCCCAGAGCTACCAACCGGCCAGTCAGTTGTTGCACTCCTTTTCTAGTGGTAGGAGTATGAGATTCCATAATGGCCTTGAGTTGAATAGGATTGGCCTCAATCCCCCTCTGCGTCACCTTGAAGCCTAGTAATTACGGCCCGACTCGACACACTTTAGGGATTGAGTTTCATACGAGTTCATCTTGCGACTCAAAAACTCTTACGGATCGCCCCGTATGATCGGGCGTTCTTTGGTGTGATAAACATATCATCAATATAACTTCCATTGTCCTGCCTTGTCCCGGTGGCGAATATCTTGGTGCATTAAAAACAGTCTCACGATGGGATTTGCCTTGACGTTCTTCAAACCAAAGGGCATCACGTTATAGCAATATAGCCAGTACGGCGTAATGAAGGCCGTTTTCTCTACATTAGGTGGGTGCATTGGAATCTGGTGATAGCCGGAGAAGGCGTTCAGAAATGACAGCATCCTGTGCTTGGTAGAGGCATGACGTCCCGATTTATTGATGGTAGGAGGAAGGCGTCAGGCATGCTTCATTGAGGTCGTGTCGTCTCATGACCACCATTTTACCGCCCTTCTTCAGGATGACTACTACGTTTGCAAGCCATTTGGGGTACTTCACCTCTCTGATAAAACACACTCGATGGGTGTCCACCCTCTGTTTAGATAATCGATGTAATCCCCAGGTGGAGCAGCGCTTATCTTTTGCCTAACAAGCTTTGCCATGGCAATATAGTTTGGTTATGGTGACATTAGTCGATCCACGTCCATGTCACGAGTGACTCCAAGCTAATACATCACGTGTTTACGACAGCCGTGTCGTAGCTGTTCTTTTTCTTTGTTGGATAACAGGGTGCTGACATATGTGAATTTCTTTGGCCGTCTAGTGCTACTGTCTCCAGAGTATCCACAACTTACGAATCCTTTTCTTCCGCCCTTACTTGGGCAGCGAACTGTAGTTGCTACGCAGGAATGTGATCCCCAAGGGGAAGATCATCTGAACCCTTTTCCTATGTCTATCCTTGTATGGATAATTGGTAGCATTGTCATGTAACCAACTAGCTACTTAGAAGATCGACTTGCCCCGCACTGGTTAAATAACTGACCATTTGATGATATGTTGAAGGGACGACCTCCATTGAGTGCAGCCAGGCCCTGCCTACTATACAATTGTATGACCTCAGGTCTTCGACAACTGAGAATAAAACTTGTTGGGTGACTAGCCTTGCTCGTACAGGAAGTGTGATATCTCCCAATGTTGTGGTTGTTGCGCCATTAAAACCGGAAAGGATTCGTCCGACCGAATTCAACATTAGTGGGGAAAGCTTCATCTGGTTGAAAGCGGGCAATTGCAACAAATCTACGGCGTTGCTAAGATCTACCAGCACCTTGTGTACATCAAAACTGTTAATACAAAGGGTGAGTACAAGTGCATCATAATGGGGCACGATGACCCTATTCGGGTTTACTGGGGGAAAGGATATGTATAGGCTTAGTCTCTTTCCGGCTACCACTTGTGTGGCGAGCGTTTACCCCGACTTTGATCGTGGCTGCTCTCATAAGCTTCTTTTGTTGGCGTTTTGATTGGTATTGATCGTTAAGCAGCCCTCCCAGTATATAGTTTATGGTAGGCCTAGACTCGGGCTGTGCGGCTACACCAGTTGTGATTCTGCCTGTTGTAGGTGCGAATTCTTCCTCGCGATCAACTTCCTTGATATATCTCCCGAGGCGCCTCGCTTTAATCAGTATTTCAACCAGGAATTTTAGGCTTCGACACTTGTTGGTCTCATGCCCATGATCTCTGTAATAATCGCATCGTATGGACGGGTTTATCTGAGAGGGGTCCGTCTTGATTAGCGCAGGCCATTTGAAATCTGACAAGTCGCGAAAGAGAGGTAGCAGCCTCTCATAGGTGACATTAAGAGGAGTGAATTGCAGGGGCTCCCTCTTCTTCTGTGGTTGGTCTCGGGATCGCTTCTGTTTTGCCACGTCTTCGTGAGGCCAGGCTGACTTCTTCCCTTCTAACTACTTGTTTCGGCCCGGCTTGCTTGTGATCATGGCCGGTTTGAGTCCTTTGCACGGATATTGTCTTTCAAGGTGGAATATCTATCTGCCCTCCATTGTAGTTGATGGGTCTAACAATAATGAGTGGAAGAACGGAGTGGACGACACGAAGCTCTTCCTGAAGTTCTGAAGGACTGTGTCCATGCTGTAAACTTCTACCTGCTGGACAACCTGCTCAAATCTCCTGGTGAAGTCTCATATGGTTTCCCCTTCAGTTTTATTATGGTCTGCAAAGAACTAATATTCCTCTTCCTATCATGCTTGAGCAAAATGCGAGAGATGAATACGATCCAGAGCTTGCTAAACAAATTCATCGAATTACACGGGAGCCTGTGGAACTAAGCTAGCGCTGACCCTTGGAG
This sequence comes from Tetrastigma voinierianum, assembly GCA_016808115.1. Classification (NCBI taxonomy): domain Eukaryota; kingdom Viridiplantae; phylum Streptophyta; class Magnoliopsida; order Vitales; family Vitaceae; genus Tetrastigma; species Tetrastigma voinierianum. The sequence goes on along the minus strand of JAEQBH010002251.1, from coordinate 758,613 downwards.
ACTAGTTGGAAAGACTTTGCATAGCAAGTGATCGTGTCCGGCGTTTAGAGTCATTGCCTGGTTGTAATGAAGCATGTGGTCATAAGGATCGGAAGCGGAGTCGAACATATGAGTCGGCTATGATGAACCTTACGTGGTGGCTCATGTCGTGTATTGCCAGGGAAGAGAGCGTGTGACTGGGACCGAATCAACATTGTAGGCGGTATTTAGGCGCATACCACATTCGGCGAGTGGCCCAGGTTGCGTGGCGGCATTGCACCCATAAGTAAAGTAAATGCCTTCTCGGGCGCTTCGTTTGGCTGATTCTAACCTCGGCCCGTTGCCCGGCAGAACGTACCACTGTTAGAATTGCTGAACGTAGGGCGATGTGAGTGTCTCTAGCGTGATCTATCCTTGTTGCTTTTTGCTGGGAAGGGATTTGGTGGTAGCAGAAGTGGCTAAACCATTTCTGGGATATCTGCCGTCGGGACGATGGGCTTCTTTCCTTTATCACGAACGACTGGATGCTTTGCTTGACCATTATCTTACACGTCTCTTTCGTCAAGATCACGTCTTTTCTCTACTTGGGCTCGTAAACGATCGTTTTCACGCTGCAAGTGCTCAGCTCATTCCTGTAATTCCTTCATCTGTCTCACTTGCTCCTCCTTTTTCTTCTCCATATCTTGACGCCAATGAAGAAATTGATCTTCAGGCGACTGGATCATTGGGTTGCTAGTCATTGCACTTGTATCAGACGAATCAGATCCGGGAATGGGAATCATCGGAGCTACTGGTGGCAAAGGGTTATTAGAAAGTCGTTGGAGCTAAGCTCCTGCACGTCGTCGATGAGACTTTTTATTCGGTTCCCACAGACGATGCTAATTGTCGGTACTTGGTTCGTTTGACCTCCGGGACATCACCGACATGGTATAAACATGTAAATCCCATGGCGATGTGCTGGCTGCCTCTCCGATACTTAAGTCAGTAAAAGGATGGAGAAAAAAAAGAAGGGAGTACGACAGGTAGGGTTGCATACCTTTCCCTCGTGGGGAGTTTCTATTTTATACTTGGATTTCTCCTTGATTCTTGGAAAGATAATCTTATGATTTTAGCGATAAAATATCTCTTTCCTTATCAGAGACCAATTCTCCTTGATTTTTGGAGAGATAATATCACGAACTTAGTGATAAAGTTTGTCTTTCCTTATCAAAGACCAATTCTCCCTTATTCAGGATTATTGTTTTGAGATGTACTAGATTGAGAGATCCGTGGATAAATATCCTGTAAGCGGTAGGACGACCGACTAGGGGACTTAGGACTTCAGATGGGATGTAGGTCTTTCCCGTCTGAATAGTTCCGGTATGGTTTTGATGTATCGGACTATTTTTGGCCATATGGGGTTTAGATTAAGTGATGGGCCCGTCTGAAGTCTTGGAGTCATGTGGTGTTGATGTGGGCAGAAATTATTTGTTCTTTATAAAATGTAAGGTTAAAGAAAGTAAGATCAAGTAAATGGATTTTGCTAAAAAAAAAAAAAGCATGTTTTATTTTATAATAAATGATAAGTATACTTTTGTAAATTCTAAAAAAAAATGTTTAGATAAATTCGAAATATTGAAATTGATAATTATTTTGACTTGACTATATGCTTGTTTTTACCATATAGTCATGTTAAAAATAACGCATGTAATAAATATGTTTCATCTCCATTTCTTGTTTCAACCTTGCTTCTCATGGCTTTATTTGGAACCCAAAAAGTATTTAGAAAAAAAAAAAAAAAAAGAGGAAAATAAGTAGGAAAAGTGGAAAAAAAGAAAATTTTGAAGAAAAAAAAATGGTTTAAATTTAATAAATTAAATATATATGTTTATTGAAACTCATTCTATTTGTATATCTTTATTATATAAGGAATAAGGAATTTTGATTATATTTGAATTTCTTTTATATTTTTTAGGTGAAACCAAACATGAGAAAATTATTTTCCTTAATATTTTTTTTTTCTTTCCCTAGTAATTTTTGGATTTTAAACAGAGCCTAAATGTTTTCAAGTACTTTTCGAGTTCCAAAAAAGACTAAAAGTTTTCGGATATCCCTAGTAATTTTCCTACTACTAGTGAACTTAATGTGTTTCTCTCTTAGTTTAGTTTAAAAACTAGTTTATTTTAATTTGAATTTTTTTTTTCTACTTTTTGGAGAATTATCATAATTTTGATTAATGGATTATTATAAGTGAAAACAAATTTCTAGATCAGACTTTTTGGTGAGCTTAGGGTCAGTTTGACTCTGATTTTTACAAGTTTATCTAGGCCTAAAAACACTTTTAAAGTTTTTAGGGATTTAGGGGAAAAATGTGTTTGGTAGTATTTTGAAAATTGCTTTTGAAATTTAAAAAAAAAAAAAACACTTAAGAGGTGTTTTATAATTAAATTTTTTTATAATCCTAAAATACAATACATATTATATTTCTTTGAAATATCTAATTATATTTTCTTAGAATATCTAATTATATTTCCTTAAAATATCATATTATGTATGTTTATTCATTAATTTAAATTTTTTAATTTTTTTTTATAATCTTAAAAATATTTTTTTGGTTTTTACTAGTACAAATGTTTATACACGTTTTTAAAATATTTTTATAATCATAAAATAATTATTTACGATTTTAAATTCAAATCTTTTGTAAATATTTTTTATAATCATAAAAATTATTATTTTAGGATTTTATTAACACAAATGATTTATATGGGTTTTTTTTTTTTGAGAAAAATAATTTCATTGATTCTAACTCGTAATACATCGATAGAAACATAAAACCAAAATAACATCGATACAAAAATAATTTCATTGATTCCAACTAGCAATACATTGATAGAAACATAATTTCATGATTAAAAGCAGCTGTCAGGGTTAATGGTATAATGAAGCGAATCGAAGCTTATCGTTTGATGGTTAATTCTACGCGTACGATATTCTTATTGTGATTAGAATACCTTTGACTCGGTTCTGCGACGTATTGTGACCATTGGTTGATTGCTTGTGTTGATCGTATATCCTTTCTTCGTTCGAATACGTCCAAACAAAAATGGAAATCGATCTGAGCGATATAACCACCATTTGCACCAAGACAATACTTAACGGTAGCATCGCCTGGCGACAATTATCGTCTGGTTAAGTCGGCGTAAGTGTAAAAAACTTGCTTATACATGTAGGCAGCTTTATTGAGAAAAATGTGAAGAAGAGGTGTAAAGAGGTGATTTTAGGTCAAGAATGACAAAAAATCACTACTCATTGCTTAAAGAAAAAAGGTTAGTAGAAAAAAAGTTGAGAGAAAAGGGAGGTTAGGGTTTAAAAAAAAACCATTAATTTTTTTATTCGAGTATTCATTAATTCAAATTTTATTGTAAATTTAACAAATGTTTAATTCTTTATTTATTAATTCAAATTTTTTTGTAAATATTTTACATTTTGTATGATCATGAAAAAAATTATTTTAGGTTGTTAATAATAAAAATATTTATATACATTTATTCATAATTTAAATCTTTTTATAAATATTTTTAAATTTTTTATAATCATAAAAACAGTTATGTTAGGTTATATTTAAACAATTTTTTATATGTATTTATATACTTTTGTAATAAAATTTGTGATTTATTATGATATCCTATTTTTATAATTAAAATTTAAATGTTAATGTTTCAAATAACGTAGGGCATAGGGAGGAGCGGTCCTATTCGAGTCCTAGTATAGTTTATTACAATGTCACTAAATTATATATATATATTTTAATAGCTATAAGATATGTTATAAAAAATACTAGCATAATCACTTTTTTCAAGTTCCTATGAAAACATTTATGATAAAAGTATGATGACTTTGGGTCATTTTCATATGAAACCTTTAGGTTTTATAGTGTTATAAAAATCGGATCGGACTAGTTGGTTCAACCTGTTGGATCAGCGACAGATGACAAAATTGGTCCGATTCATGGAAAAAACCACTTTTACTTTTAACTAATCGATGGTCAAACTGGTGAATTGCTTGAACCATGCAAATTGAACAGTTCGCTCATCTTTTTTTTTTTTTTTTTTTTTTTAAGTTGAAACCATGCATTTTGATGCTTTTTGCACCAGAACGGCATCGTTTCATTGTAGTTCCAATTTTCTCCTTTGCCATCGTAGCTTTTCTGCTCTTTGGCAACATCCTTATCGTCGGTGATAACTTGTATCGACGGCCTTCACACCGAAGTGATATACGGCTAGGTTTTAAGTTTTAACCTTTTTTATTTTGTCAGTAGCAGGAATTATGCTTGTGAGCCCTTATACAAGGAAAATACGCTACAAAATTCATCCTGTCTCGGTATCCTGCATTTTGTCGGGATGGATCCTTGAAAACCGATAAAAAGCTCTCTGTGTCTTGTGCGATTCTCGAGATCGAAATCGAAGTCTACAGTTAAACTAAGAATACTTGTAATCTAAATACATATATTCGATGAATTTTATTTTTTATCTTTTAGAATAATAAAAGATAAGATTAAATATTATTATATTATATATTATAATATTAATAAAAAATTATTCAAAAAAAATAAAAAATAAAAATATAGGTATAGAAAATAAATATATAATATGACAAAATATGAAAATTATAAAATAGACATGGAAGGCAGCCGCGAATCTGCTATTTCCAGCTTCACAAATCATTTGTTTCCAATTATAAGTAAATTACTTATTGATTTTGAAATTTATGTTTTTGGAAACATGAGATTGAGGTTTCATTTGAAAATATTTCGGAAGCAATTATAAAAGCAAAATTTGAAAATTATTATTGAGAACTTTATTTAATGTCTTGTAGAATAAAATTCCATTTGGAACACAAAACATTCTTAATCTGTTTTTAATATTTTTTTAGATATCTTCTAACTATAATTGTAATATCAAATATTTTATTTTATTTTTTGTCATTGCGGAAACAATTAAAAACCCTACAAGATATTTTTTTAAAAACACTTGTTGTTTTTCATTTCAAGAACATTAAACAGTTTTCTTATTATTAAATGTTTTTCTGTGTTGCATGGACCATAAATTTATTCTTGAAACCAGTTAGTAAACAAAAACCAAGTATTTTGAAAATAAAATAAAATTCATGTAAAATTTTTATAAAAATATTTAATAAACAGAGTGTATAAATTTTTTAATTTGAATAAAGTTTTATTATTTTTATAATTATTTTTAATTTTAATAATATATAAATTATTTATTTATGATATCACCGTTTGATAAATGAATCAGTTCATCTAAATCAAACAACTTATAAAGAGGCAAGAAAAAAAATATTATTTTTATTTTTAATTTTAATAATATATAAATTATCTATTTATGAAACCAGATTGCATGAAAGTTCCATCAATGAACCATGAACCTAAAACATGCTTTTATGTTTGAAATGATTATAGTGTCCTGATTTCTACGGATGGGGAGTCCCACACATTATTCTATGGATTTTCTTTACTTATTTATCATATTTTATTGTGAAATTTTGGTCTCAAAATGATAAAAAATTATTTTAAAAATAAACTATTAAACAACCCAGCTGGATTTCCATCTAAATCAAACAAAAAAATAGAATAAAATATGAGGTAGCATGTTAAAAAAAGAGGCATTGGTTTAAGGGGATAAAAATAAAAGTTATTTACAAAACTAATCATTTACTTTTATAACCTTAAAATATCCCAACTTTAGATAAAATTAATTCTTAATATGTTAAAACCCAAAAAATATTATAAATTTAACCCATTTCTATACCTATCAGACTTAATCATCGTTAAGTTAACATTTGAACAAACTTGAAATATGTCAAGTTCAGATTTCTAACACTTCTACATATATTGAACTCAATCATCATTAAGTTATATTTGAATAAACTTAAAAAAAGTTAAGTCTAAATTTGTAATATGTATATTAACTATTTAGTTTGAACTTAACAATTGTCAAGTTATATTTAAACAAACTTGAAATAAGATTAAATCTAGGTTTATATAATGGTTAGAAAGATAAATTTGTCAAAATGATGTAAAAATATCATTCCTTTTTAGGTTTTAAGAAAAATGGTTATATTTATAATATTTTTTTGCTTTTGGCCCCCATTTTAAATGGTTACCCCTTAAAAAAAAGTGTGGTTGTACCAAAACCTAAAAACTGGAAGAAAAGACAAAGGTAGTAAAATAGACTAGCTACTTGCCAAGAGAAGAAACATTGAGTAGGCATTATTATATGCCTTGTCAAGGTTGAAATTAAAAGAAGAAAAAAATAATAATACTTTTCTTCCACAAATTGGTGGATGGACCACAATAATGCTACAAAGTTATTTCCCCCTTTTCTCACCCATTCATTCATTTTTTGTCTTTGGATTTTCTCAAGTGGTTAGGATTTGTTTGGCATCCTTATTTGTAGCTTTGGGAAGGCTTGGAAATTTCCAGGAATAAATTCTTCTCTTGCTTCCATTTTTTTTTTTTATATGTATTTATTTTGTATATTACGTTATAATACATGTTTTTATAAGGATTCGAATATGAATCTTCTGTAGCCCCTTCCCATCCTTTTACCATTTTAGTACATGTTCTTATAAGGATTCGAACTTGGATATCTGTTCTTATAAGCCCCACCCCTTTATCACTCGAGCCAAGCCCCCAACGGCCTCTTGCTTTAATACCTGTTCTTATAAGAATTCGATCTTGGATATATGTTCTTATAAGGATTCAAACCTGAATATTTGTTCTTATAAGGAATCGAACCTATATCTCCCGTAACCCCTTCCCACCCATCCACCACTTGAGCTAGGTCTCAACAGCCTCTTGCTTTAGTACCTGTTCTTATAAGGATTCGAACCTGGATATATGTTCTTATAAGGATTCGAACTTGGATATTTGTTCTTATAAGGAATTGAACCTAAATCTCCTGTAACCCCTTTCCACCCATTTACCACTTGAGCCAAACCTTAATGGCCTCTTGCTTTAGTACCTGTTTTTATAAAGATTCGAACTTGGATATTTGTTTTTATAAGGAATTGAACATATATCTCCCGTAACCCCTTCCCACCCCTTTACCATTCGAGCCAACCCTCAACGGCCTCTTGCTTTAGTACTTGTTCTTATAAGGATTTGAACCTGGATATCTATTCTTATAAAGAGTCGAACCTATATCTCCTGTAACCCCTTCCCACCCCTTTACCACTCGAGCCAGGCCTCAACGGCCTCTTGCTTTAATACCCGTTCTTAATTCATATTCTTATAAAGATTCTAACCTATATTTCCCGTAACCCCTTCCCACCCTTTTGCCACTCGACCGAGGCCTCTTGCTTCCACATTAATTTTTAAATGCTAATGACTACTGACTACTGACTTCTGCTTTTAAACACTCATAAATATGATCCGGAAAGTAAAGTAATTTCATGAAATCAGAAAAAAGGCAGTCACAGAATCTTGTGGCATATTATTGTTAACAACTTTAAAAAAATGTCAATCCAAACAAGTCACAACATAAATTTATTCTTTTTCAAGTGAAAATTGATCAGCAGTTTTACTTAATAGCCATAAAGCAGATGCATCTCTGAATAAATATAATAAATTGCTACCTTCTATTTTATATAAAATTACATGCAATACCACTGAATATGCATAAAAGAACAAAGCAAGAAAATAAGAAAATAAACCAATGGAGAAATTTGCAGCAAATTATTGGAAAAAAAAACATGAGAATATTTCATAAACAAAGCTCCCACACAATTTATTCACAGTGAGACTGATCAACCACCGGATTCAAACCCTAGCGAGGATGTAGAATTTACAAAATGGTGGTTGAAAACTGGTAATTAGATACCTGGTATGCCGGAAGAACCACCACCGGACAACGCCCTGGCGGCCAGTATGCTGAAAGACGGTGTAAGATCAGCCACCGGACAATGGCATAGGCGTGGAACCGGCCACCGGAAGATGCCCTGATCCCCGGTGCGCCGGATGAAAGTAGAGAATTTACAGATTTTCTTTGAGTAACTTCATGCAGTATGTGTAATATTAACAGCCCGTCTGAGTCTCTCCAGAATGCCGTTCGCCTTCCTCTTAGCTCTTGCAGTCCCAGTCTGGGCGAGTTTCGAGATCGTTCTGAAGGTGTTTTCCTCTTCCCTTAGCTCCCTCAACTTTGTTCGATTGTTCAGGCAGACACTGTAGAGGATAGAAATACAGTTTTCTTTGTTGCGGTCGCAGCTGCTCTCCCTGATAATGGTGAGTAAGCAAGAAACAACTCCAAGATTGCCCATTTCCTCGATTGCCTTTTGATGGGTGGACAGCATTGCGAGGATGGCAAGAAGCTCATCGACGTGAGTTCTGTTCATGATCTTCTTCATCAGCACCTTGACTGTGCCCTCATTAACAGCTCTTGCCTTGTTCTCATGGATTATGCAAAGATTGAAAATCGCTGAAGCAACGTCTTTCATGGCTGATGGATGTCCCTCTTCGAGAAGATCTATCAGGGGTTTCAAAACACCAGATTCCCCGATGAGAGCCTTGTTAGAGTCCAGAGCTGACAATGTGAAAATGGTTGCAGCTGCATTGCTCCTGGTTTCGATGGTTCCGGATTCCAAAGCATCAATAAGAAGAGGAATCACAATTGGGGTTTCAGCAACAAGCTTTTTGTTGTTGTCATGGATCGATAGATTCAAGAGCGTTGTGATCAAGTCCTCTTGGAGGTCAGGGTGAATCCCACTGTTGTTGTTTTGAGAGAACGGATTAAGCAATTGAGGGATGGCATCGAGAGACTCGCCAAACAAAGCCCTGAACGATGGCATTCTCTTCGTCAACAACCGAAGCTCCTTTGCAGCTTCTCTCTGCTCAAGAGCTGAGGAAGAAGACATCTTCTCAAGCAAAGAAATGAAAAGGCTTCGATCTGCTTCCATTATCTGATCCTCATGGTTGAACTGATCCGAATCAGTCAATTCAATCCCATGATTCTTGCACCATTGCGATATCATTTCCAGGATCAAGTGATTGGGAGTAAGCATTGTGTGAGAGAGGACCTGTTGGGTCAGAGGGCATGTCCTGTTCCCTGCTTTCAGCCATTTCTGAATGAAGGGTCTGTCATAAGTCTGGACAACAAAAACAAAATGCCAAAAACAGGAAATCGAATCAAGAAATGCAAGACAACAAATCAGCATCGATGAAACAGATAATTTTATATTACTACAATTCTCAATTAATTTCATGTGATATGATAGGTACACGCAAACATAATAGGAAAGCCCAACCCAAAAGACCGACATGATAGATGGGAAAACCCATTAAGCGTAAGTACCACTCCATAACCTTATGTGGAACCGATGTGGGATCGTATAATTCCAAATTCCTTGAAAAGTCGGACGTTTGTGGACGGTATTCACTCTAAATAGCATTCACTTCGGACCCACCTTTGGGGCACCGAGTAGCCCTCTTTCAGGTAGCCCTCTTCTGCTACATACCGACTCTCAATGAAAACACCAATAATAGGTACTCAAGCCCAATAGGAGAGCTCAACCCAAAAGACTGACATGATAGATGGGAGAATCGATGAGGAATCGTATCATGATATGTCAGTTTCCAAGCTCAATGACCAAAATTATATACCGATTTACATTCCCATCAAGCTAAAAGTATCAAGTACTTTGATATTTTCCGGATCAAAGAAATCAGTTTTGAGGAACAATAGCAGCTAGAATCTAAATAAACTTGAAGATATAACCTAACTAAACAGATATTTTCATGAGAGTTTAATTTGATAATGATCTATGCACATTTTCAATTGTCGGATGGTTCATGAGTGAGAGTAGAAATAGAAAATGATCCAAACAACCAACTCAGATGATTGAGTTCCAAACGAGCAGACATTACCAACATCTTTCTTTTGTCTTTTTCGATAGTGATTGGTTCAAGGCATGCTGTCAACTCATAATTCTAAGCATTTCCATGTTCAAAGTATAATAACAACAAACAACAAGACAAAAGGAAAAACAAAAAAATTCTTTAATTCCACCAACCTCCAAAATAATCAGAATCGTTTGTAAATTTTCAAAACTGAAATATAAATGCATCAAGAAAAATTGAAGATAAGAAGAAAATTCGTATTTCATTGCGTTTCAATGAAATGCTGGCAGGTCTGTTTGTTTACTAAGAAAATAGAGGAAAATTGGAAAGCGATCCACATCCTAACTAGAAAATGTCTTTTTGTTTCCAATTCCTATCAATTCTCCAACCAAACAGACCATAAATTAAGTTTATAAACAAATTCAAAACGACATTTTTGAAAAGGGAGAAAAAATTAACAAGAAACGCTCTTCATCCATCTGTTTGGTTGCCAAGAAATTGGACAGAAAACTGAAAAATAAATTGTCTAGTTGGACTCGGAATCCAGCCAATTAGACTCAACCAACGAAAAATCAAAATTTTCCCTCCTTCCCAAGCAAGGACAAAGTTCTAATTCCCCACTTTCCCCATTTTCTCACCAACCAAACACAGTCACAATCCGAATCCACACTCTCACCTGTCCTGTAGCCAAAATCACAGGATCTCTCATCATTTCCCGAGAAAGAGGGCAACGAAACTCCTCAGGAACCGAGTCCGCGCCGCGGAGCTTCAACGACATGGATCGCTTCATCTTCAAATCCTTAATCGAACACAACGCCTCTCTAGCCCGATCCATCACTTCGACGCTGCAATCATCATCTTCCACAATAGTCCTCACCAGTCTCTGCAACTCCTTCTTCAACTCCGCCACTCTCGGATCCGTCTCCACCACCCCGGTTTTCGCCATAATCAAACGCTTAGAATGCGAAATCCCACCTATCATATCCTTCATCCTGGATATCAATATATATCATGTTCACTCACCACCGCCGCATTGATGCGAGAAATCTCTAGCATTATTTCCTCGAGCTTTCCTTCCTCCATGACTTTATTCCACTGGATTGCAAAATCATCTTCCTTACATCATTTGAATTTGATTTATGCTCCTCCAAAACTGCAAATACCATAAAATTGTGTAGATGAGTGAGAAAAAGAAAAAGAAAAAATCAAAAAAAAAAGAGGGCCCAGGATGGGGGTCGTGAGATCCGTGGCCTCACAGCTGGCAAAACGCGCACCTATCTTGGCTTGCACGTCCCTTGCTCATGACTTGAGAAAGTAGTGAGTGATTGAGGTTTGTTTGGTTAGGGTTTTTTAAATTGTTTTTTGTTTGAAGAAAAACAATTCGGAAAAAGGAAAATACGGAGAACATGTTTAAGATTTGTTTAGTTTCTATTTTTGAAAACTATATTTAAGAATAATTTTGAAAACACATAGAAAACTATAGGTTTGTTTGGTTCATGATTTTGAAAACTGTTTTTTAGAAAAGTTTTTGAAAATACAATGGAAAAGCAGAAAAAAAAGTTCCCAAATAATTTATATTTCTCCCTCTATCGATTACAAGCCTATTAATTTATATTACTTATGGGTGTTACATGACCTCTATTACAATTGGTTCGTAATCTTTAATGTGATATTCGTCATAATGAAATAATGCGTAGTGGGGGATTAAGTCAACAGACTTCATGATCGTCCACGTGTTCCCCCCACATTCTTTTACGATTGATTTGCGGCTTTCGAGGTGATATGATCTATTCAGTTGGCGACTTGGTTGGTCTTGTGTCTTTGATGTGAGGATGTCCCTGCTTCTTTAGGCCATATGCCTGAGCGTGCCCTAGCGCGGTATTGGGCACGATCTCCTTTAGTTAGGCTCGGGTTTTCCACGTCGTTCGAGGTTACTCATGTGTCGCGCGCGTAGGTTTTTGAAACTATCGAATTCCATGAAAAGAGCATCGTTTTGGTGTTATTTGAAAACTATTATTATTATTATCTGAATTTAGTGTATTTTATGTTATCTATATTTTTCAGAAAGACAAGTTGGAACCAAATTTCATTGTTGTAACAGTTCTCAAAAACTGTAACCAAATAGGTCTTATTTTGGTACTCTTTGAAAACTATTATTATTATCTTAATTTAGTGTTTTCTGTGTTCTCCGTGTTTTTCAGAATAAAAAAAAAAAAAAGAGAACTAAACTTATTCTTTGTGTTTTCAACAAAATAGTTTTTAATAGCCAATAAACAACGCTTAGAGTATTTGGTTCCCTATTTTAACGTAGGAACCTTCGTGGTGTTCTCTAATAAGGTCTTGTTATGCAAATACATTGTTTTCTCTGCTCGTCCATGACAAGCGCTTATTTTATGTTTTCTTTGTATTCGCTTGGTTTTGAACGAAAACGTTTAAAGCTATAACTAACATTATCTGGCTTTTTTTGAAAAAGCGAAAAGTATAAAAGCATTCGATTAGGATAAAGAAATAATTTTGAAAATACTCCAAAATAGTGTTTAAAAAGCGATTTTCTCAATATAATTTAAAAAATATAGACGAAAATGCCCTTGAGATATTAATTTATCAATGATGGAAAAAAAAAGTATAGGTGGGAGGGCAGGGCATGTGGAGAGAGTGGACTCCAAACATAATGTACATGTGTCTTATTGTCAATAATGTGAATTGGAGGTTATGTCATATGCCATATGTGTTGTTATTTTTCCTTCTTATTCTTAAGACATTGACATGTGTCTTCTTCATAACAGCACATTGTTTGGAGTGGTGTCATTATCTACCAACTTTTAATCAAAATGTGTATGGCTGAACATTTAATTTTTTTATTATTGGGTCTTTTAATTAAGGTGATAATTACAATTATGATTTATTATACCATATTTATTATTATCATCTTGACTAGAAAATTTTATTTGTTACATGTTTGAACATTAAGAGCCCTTTTTTTTTTAAAGAAAAATTAATATTGATTGAAACTACGGAATTGATCGATAGATCAGGAATCTGAATATTAAAATCGTATAAAATGAAATAATATAGGGTTAATAAGCATGTCTAAATTATGGCAATAAGCGGGTTAACACTTAATGTGTGATCATGGTGATATTTCGATTGATGAATATGTACAGCCATCTGAATGTGTAGTAAATAAACGTTGTAATAAGATGACGAATAAGCAGCGTATTGATAAAAGCATTGATGTCTGAAATACGAAATAAAGCTTGCGTCTGCGTGGAAGAACTATTTTATTAAGCAAGAAAATGAAAGAAAAAGATTAAAAGGGGTGATTTTAGGTCAAAAATGACCAAATATTTTTGTAATAATATTAAAGTTTGACAAATTTAAAGTAAGTAGTTTTAAACTTTATTTTTACATATATCTACCCTCGTATATTCATTTCCCTTTTACTACTTTTTTCGAAAGAGATAACTTTATAGCCATAAAATCAAATTCGTTAAAAATTTTAGAGGATAACCAAGAATTCAAGTTAATAATATAATGAATAGATTCAAAACATACACATTTGATGGATTTGATTTATTGTTTATGTCTGATCAAATATGTTTTACCGTCTGAATCGCTCATATATAAGTAAACTTTCCAATAAGACGACAAAAAATTAATTGTCATACCAAAACGATACAACCACACGCCGTAATAAGTTGACAATAAAATAATGAGAAAAGAGAAGTAGAGTGGTAATTTAAGGCCAATAATGATAAAAAAAAAAAAATTACCCCTCCTTACTAATGAAAAAAGGACTAAAATAGAGAACAAATGAGAGATTATAAAAATCTTTTATAGAAAAAAATCTTGATTTACCTCAAAGGACAAAAATCTTTAAAAAATAATTTTTAATTATAAAAATCACTTGTACTGTTTTTTCTGGAAAAAAAAATATTTTGTAATTAATTTTTCTAAAAACATTTTTAGAAAAAAAATAGCTCTACTAAAAATACTTTGATTCCGATCAATGTGAGAGTTTTTGGTATATTTTCTACCACTTATTACTATTAAGCAATATACCTAATAAAGAAATTATAGGAATGATTTCGAAAGGATCAAAAAGTGTTTTTCATTTTTTATTTTTTGAAGCATTTTTTTAGTGACAATTATAAAGTGCCAAAAATCATTTCCAATTTTTTTTTAATTTATTTTTCAGGAATTTTTGAAAGAAAATGCTAAAAATAAAAATAAAAAACAGATAAGGAACATTAGAAAAAAAAATGAAAAAATAAAAATAAAATTTAAATTAATAAATTATTGTTTACATTCTATATACTTGTTTCCTTTTTTGTCCTTTTCATTTATCGTATAACGATTGAGAAATTTTTACATACATAAAAAATTTTAATTATTTTTATAGATACTACTTTTATGTAATTAAATTTTTTAGATATTTTTTAAATGCAGGCGAGCAAGTACCTCGAGTTTAGGCGTTTGTATTTGCCATGGCTTTTTTTTTTAATTCAGAATCACTTGATGTTTCTTATGTAGTTACCCATTCATGCGTTAAAACTTATAATCAGTAGAAACTTTGACACGTATTGGGATCGCTGCGTGGTGTTTTAACAACGTTTATCTATTTATGTCATTTTCTAACGACGTGGGCATGTCTGAGCTATGGAAGTAAACGTAAAAAATATCTTAGGACCAGAAAAAAAGGGTCAAAAACAAAGTGTGATATATGTATAAACTAGAGAACATTTGTGCACCTTATCCCGACAAACATAACCTTAATGTATTTTTTGGATGAACACTTGCTATGTAATTTTAGTCATACCCAATTACCAAAAACATTTTCGGAACATTTCTTTTAAATATTTTTCTTTTTTAATATAACAATTACCAATTTATGCTACACTAGAAAAAAGCATAAAAAATATAGACATTATTAGATGGTAGGTATTTGGACAATTCCATTGTGCTAATGTGATAATTGCATTTCAATAGCAGAGATAAGTAATGCAACTAAAAAAGAGGTCATTTATTAGACGTGACAATTTCAAACATTTCAATTACTCAACTTTGTCGTTAGATATTGTTTGTATCCAAATTAAAATTTTGGTTTGATTCAATAATGGGTTAGGCTTAAGCCCAAACTCATGAATAAAAATTCAGAAGAAATGAAATGGATCCGTTTATCTGGCCAATAGAAAAGTTCGAGGGTATTTATGAAATTTTAAAATTTTGAAAGTGAATAAACACTATCAAATACTCGAGGAAGTGAAATTTG
The DNA here is from genome assembly GCA_016808115.1 of Tetrastigma voinierianum. Taxonomy (NCBI): domain Eukaryota; kingdom Viridiplantae; phylum Streptophyta; class Magnoliopsida; order Vitales; family Vitaceae; genus Tetrastigma; species Tetrastigma voinierianum. The sequence continues at coordinate 743,470 of JAEQBH010002251.1, read as the reverse complement.
TTATATCTTTAATATGGAATTTTTAAAACGAACGTAATGGAGCGTGGATGAGTTAGCGAGAGCAGCTTGGCAATGGAAGGCATTGGGCCAAATTCTTAATAAAATGGAGGATGGAGAAATGAAGAATTGGGTAGCAAGTCGTCCAGTCTATAAGAAGAGCAGAAGGAGAACCGGGAAAGCACTGATCAACCAACAACAAATCAATTAAACAACAAATTAACCGACTCAATGTCAGTCTTCTTCAACAATTTCAGTATTCAATTTCCAAGTTTTAGTCAAGTTTGTTAATTTTTTGCACCGTGTTATTTCATTCATTCGTGGGAAGTATGACTTTGTTTTCAATATTTAATTCCTATAATATTTTCATTCGTATGGTGTTTTCTACTTTGATTATGGAGGGTATTAAAGGGAGCTAGGGAGAGCATATGGGCACCGATTAAGAGGATTTGATCTTATGGTAAATACAGTTTGGAAATCTTTGGTTTGTGACGTACCTCGCATGCTTATGTTTTGAATGTTTCGTATGAGATTTAAAAATCACCACAACATAGATATAATTATTGATATTAATATCCATAGATTTTTCCTATTTACTTAATTAAAACCGAGAGATTGCATTTAAATATCTAGGGCCTGTTTATTTTATGATTTTGAAAACTGCTTTATTACAAAAAAAAAAACATAAAAAATACGTTTGGTTTTTAGTTTTAGTTTTAGTGTTTTTTTTTTCTTCTAAAAATATAAAAAACACAAATGACATAAATTTTAAAGAACAAACAAAGAACACTTTTTTTGGTGTTCTCGTGTTTCAAAACATTTACCGAGACGGTTTTAAAGGCTAGGCGGCCGCCTTACATCAATTGAGAAAATGTATTATTTTAATGTGTTGAACTTTTATTAAGGCTATGCTCGATTCTCATTAAATACGAGGGAAGGCGAGAAAAAAGAAAATAAAGAACAAAAATAAAGTTAAAGTTTATAAATTATTTTTATTTACTGCATTAATCTTATTGTATTTATTTTAATTTATAAATATGAAATATTAATTTAGAAATATATCATTTCTAACTAATTTTAGCGATAATTTTTTTTTAAATTTATATATTACGTTATTGTACCATGTTTTATAAAGATTTGAACCTGATTATCTCGTATCCCCTTTATTAAGGCTATGTTGGATTCTTATTAAATTTGAGTAAAGACAAGAAAAAAGAAAATAAAGAATAAAAACAAAGTTAAAGTTTACAAATTATTTTTATTTACTGCATTAATCTTATTCTATTTATTTTAATTTATAAATATGAAATATTAATTTAGAAATATATCATTTCTAACTAATTTTAATGATACTTGTTTTTTTTCATTTTATATATATTACGTTATAGTACTATGTTTTTATAAAAACTTTTAAAGCGGTATTTGGTTTTCTTAAAACAATTAAATGGGGGATTTTTTTTTCTTTTTTTCCACAATCCAATTATCAAATACAATTCGTATATAAATCATGAAAAGTTTGACCTAAAGCATGATAGAAACCATACGATTCAATAATTGTATTAATAGAAGGAAAGTCTTTTATTGCATGTTCATGTTATGTCTTTATCATATTTTATATTTCTAAAAAGAAAACAATATGGATTTTATTAAAAAAAAAAAAAAACAATATGGACAGGAGTTAAGAAGACAAATGAGTTTTCATTTCAAAAAAAAAAAGACAAATGGGTTTTCATATTCAATCAATCAAATTAATAAAATATGATGGTTTCAATTTCTTTCATTTTCAGAGCTTAAGCATATTAAAAAAAAACAAGATTTTCCTAATGTAGTTAACTAAAATTAAAAATTAATTTTGAAATAGTGGTCTATATCAATAATAGTGAGGAGTATCTTATTAATTTGATCCAGAAAACTATGATTAAAAATAAAAATTAATCATATAGTTGGCAATTTAAGCCCGGTATGCTGGATTAGCCTGATCCACCTGAAATTAGGGTCGGGCTAAACTGTTAATTTATTGGTATGAAAAAAACTGGATCAAATTTGGCCTGAACTGTGGACCAATTTTTTGGTTTTATAAGGCAATTTGGTCAAGCCCACCCTGATTTAGGGCTAGGTTGTTTTATTTTTTCCCAAAAAATTGGGACAAATTTGGCCTGACCCAATATTGACGTGACCTATCCCAGTTTGTCCGCCCGAGTTACCACCTCTAATTAATTAATATGTTAATTCAATTTTATTTAAATAGATTCTTTTCATATCATTTTACATATAAATTTAACTTTACCTGTTTATCAAACTTTTTAAAAAGTTATTAGTGGTAATCCAATTAGCTAACCATTAAATATGTTCATTATACCTAACTCAAGTATTAGTGCTATCATTGTTAAAACAGGCATAGAAAAGAGTCACAGATTCGAATCCAGGATAGTTTATTACCTTAAAACCCGAGTGTTAACGAAAAGTATATCATTACTACAAATGCTATTGGAATTTTTTTAAAAATCAATAGATAAAATGGAGAAAATCACAATCAATATGAATTATTATTATTATTTATTTATATTTTCAAAGCTCTTATGCTAAGCTATCGATCAATCAATCAATTTCATCAAATACTATAATTTTTGTGTCATTCGTAATTGTAATGATAGGTTAATTTTTTTTCTTTTTAATTACAATTGGATTATGATTTTGGGTACCATAAAATAAAGATGACAATTGCATATAGTATATTGTGTGTAACATAATGGATAGAATTATATTATAACAATATGAACATTTATTTTGATAGTAAAATTTTCTAAAATTAAAAATTAATATAATGCGTTTGGGCCTCATCGACATACACATAAATAATGACATAGTTATTATTTGTAGCGTTAAATTTTAAAATTAATCTCCTTGATCGCTAATTACGGTATTGGAAATTTTTCGATTAAAGTGAGATTCTTGTTCTGGCGTTAAGCTTGCCCCAAAAAAATTTACATGTAACATGAATGTATTACTTTGATCATTAGTTTGTTTTTCAAACTATTTTGATAATATATATATTTTTAAATTGTATTAGTTAGGGACAAGACTCATAATTGAATTCAAAGTAATTTATAAATATTTTAAAATTTTTTCACTTTTGGCATGTTTGGTTGCTATTTCTAAAAAAATATTCTTACAAATAGTTTTTAAATGCAAAGAACACAATTTTAATATTTTTTGAAAACTGTTATTATTTTATGAATTTAGTGTTTTACTATGTTTTTAATATTTAAAAAAAAATTGAAAAATCAAATATATTATCCCTATTTTTCTTATTCACGCTGTTTTCTAGAAAAAAACAATTTTCAAAAAGCCCTTGGTATTTCAAAAACACCGACAACCCTAGAAGTGTCGGTACTTAGAATTCTTAATGCATGTCATTATCATCGATCTTCAATATTTATTTATAATTATAAACAAATCTTTCGAAATTATATTCTAAGTCCTAAGTTTCCATTTGTCCAAAAGACCAAGAATGGTGTTGAATTAAGAAAAATAGTTTTAAACTCTTTGACCATTTTTGCCTGGAAAACGTGTAATCATACCTCTTCACAGAAAAATATAATTATAAAATTTGATCGTCCCTTTCACATTGAATATGGGAGAAAGTTTCTAAGATTGTATAAGTATATGATTTTTTTAATTTAATAGATGCATTTAATTTGTGAGACTATTAGGCAAAAAGCAGATAATATCATATTATTAGATTAGGAGTTGTTATAAATGATATTAGAATCAATTTATAATCCCTGGTTCTTGAGACTATATAATTATATATTCATCTCAATCTAATAGACACGATTTAAAGTTATGAAGATCTATTGGGTCGGCAGAGACCGATATACGTGATTGGATCAAGTTGTTGCAAATGGTATTAGAGTCTATCCTTGATTCTTGATCCTGGGTTCCTGAGACTATATAAATATATGTTCCCTCTCAATCTAATAGACACGTTTTAAAGTTATGAAGATCTCTTGAGTCCAAAGCAGATAATATCCACATAGTTGGATCGAGTTATTATAAATGATATCAGCCGTCTACATTATCGATGTAGAGTCCCTTTTGTTTGGTATCATAAAGGGTGTTTTATCTTTTTTGATCCGCTGATCACATGTCTGTAATGAGTGCATTGTGTCACGTATGAGCGTGTTTGTATCCTTCATCAGATATGAGAGCGTTAATAGGATTTATATAAGTATGAATTAAATTTCAAAGCAATAGACGCGTTTTAAAGCGCGAGAGGCAATTTTGAGTCCAAAACGGAAAAAAATCTATATGATTGATTAGGTCAAATCATTACAAAAATAAATTAAAGTATGATATTGACTATTACTTTTTTTTTTTTTTAAGTCAATTAAGAATTTGTTTGGGTCATGTGAAGATTTATGAGAACAAAAGTAGTGACAGAAATGATGATCTAAACATCACAATTCATGTTACTAATAGTAAAAGGTGGAAGCATCATTAAGTCGGTGGATGTTTATATTAACATCCTTTTGTTGAATCATATGTTTCCAAAAATAACAATGATGTTGAATTTAGGTGATATTTACGCGTCAAAGGTTTCAATCAATCAAATTCAATGCATATTTCTATGAGTGGATAATGGGGTTGAATTAGATTATTATTGAATTGTTCCTCATATATATATATGTATGTATGTATGTACATGTATTAATATTCTCTTTTCTTTTCTTTTTCACAAAGTTTTTTGATACAATCATATCTGCTTTATACAGCAACATGAGCGATACTTAAGCTTAATTTCAAGTTATTCCACTCCATCGCGCCGATCTTCGTGGTCGCCTTTAATCGCTCTTCGGTGCTCTATCATCGGGTACTTTCATTGGATAGCCTGTGACAGCTTAAAAGGGCTATCCTGCATCAAAGGTGAGTCTATGAATGCTGGGCCAGAGTGTGAGCCACTCAAAGTGAATATCGTCTGTGAACATTTGACTTTTTAAGGGGTATCGAATGATACATTTACATCGGCCCACATGTTAAATGCAGACTTAAACCACGAAGCTATTCTATCTATCGTCGGTTTTTGAGGCCGGTCGATTGGGCTTGAGACCCTGTCACTTTCGATCAATCAAATTCATTGCATATTTCTAAGAGTGAATAATGGGTTGAATTAGGTGATTATTTAATTGTTCAAAGTCATTTTTATATGTGTACATCTATTAATATTTTCTTTTATTTTTCACAAATTAGTGATTGACTTCAATCAAATTCACAAAATAATATTTTCTTTTCTTTTTCACAAAGTTTTCTAATAATCATATTCACTGCATATTTTTAAGAGTGAAAAATGGGGTTGAATTAGATATTCATATAATTGTTCAAAGTCATTTTCCCCTCATAAATATGTATACATGTATTAATATTTTCTTTTATTTTTCACAAATTAGAGAATAATTTCAAATGTGTTCCTTTTCTCATATATGGAAACCAAGATTATCATTAATAGTAATCTCTAATGAAAGCCCTAACGATTGAAGTTGAAGGACCTTTTGGTTAAAGTTTTTAAAAATTATTTTTTTTGTTCTTAAAAATAAAGAAAATAAGGAAAATATGGAAGAAAGTTTGGTTTCCAATTTTTTGTTATTATGAAAAACACAAAAGACACTAAATTCAAATAACAAGAACAATTTTCATAACGGTGTAGACCCCAAATTAGTGTTACTTTTATTTACTTTATTTTATTTGTATGATAATTGTTGAGAACTTTTAGCCTATTTACAAGATGACACATGGAAGCATTTGAGGACATTGATTTTAGGGTTAGGATGTCCCTTATGAGAGAAGGGTATAAAAGAAAAAGAAATTTAGAAACAAAGGTGAGCCTTTTATTGGGGGAAAATTTTTTAGAGGGAGAAGGCGGAAAAAAGAAAGCAAGCTCAAGGAGGGGGCTGCTGCCCAGTGGGGAGAAGAGACTATATAGTCCACTTATGCCCTAATAATTTATGACATGTCTAGGATATAATGGAGGTAAAAAATATGTAATCGGGTGATTAAAAATAGTGAAAGAGTACTAGTGAGATAAATCAATACTTCTGAGAACAGATAAATATAAATTGTCATTTAGGATCAAAGATTATAATTAAGAGTTTCAGGTGATCAATATATGATTTATAAGGAATATATACATCTAGTTAACAAAGTTAGAAGGACTAGATACCAATTTAATAAATGGAGTCAATCACATGAAGACACACCCTTAGTTTCTAGAAAAGTAAAGAAGGTGGAGGAAAGTTTTTATGGCTTATCCAAGCCATAAGGGTCGGTTGTGTTAAGGGTGAGAAAACCCACTTGGATTTCTACACTTCAGCCTATCCAATCGCTCAATAAGGAAAATAAAGAGAAGGAGAAAGAAGAGGTTAAATGGTAGATTTGAAGCCAATAGCAAAGAATTAAGGTTTAGAACCTAACTCTTTTGTGTATGTGTTTACGTATTATTATTAAATTGGTTATGATGTTGAATTGGTGGTGTAATTGTGATATGAGTTGGTGGTGGCCATTAATAAGGAGTAAAGATATGTGAATTGGTGTGTAGGTGTTTAAGGGGAAACTTTGTCAAAATTTCATTAGACACATGACTGTGTTTTGGTCATAATTTGGCCTACAAACCTCTAAATTAGATGATTCAAATTGGAGATAAAATTTAAGATCTATGGCTACAAATGTTTAGAAGAGACCGAGAGCTATATCTTGCTTTAAGACCCTTGAATCTGAGTCTAATGTTAAGATACTGATTTTGTTTCCTCAATGGGAGCAGTTTATGTTATTTGGGCCATATATTGAGTTCTACTGATCCAAATGAGGTGAATCAAAATTCTACTCAACGTAGACACCTAGGACAGTAACTGTCATGAAGAAAGTATGATCAAATTATGTCTCTATCGTGCCTAGAAAATTTTCAAATATAGGAGACAATTCTGTTTCTAGAAACTGTCCAGGAATAGTTTGGAATGTTTAGGACATACCTCATAATTTAAAGGTTCAAATGATCCGATTTTGAGTCATTGGAAACTTAAAATATAGGAGAACATTTGGTTAAAAGACCATTTTGTTAAAAGAAATATTACATGATTACTATATGAACATAATAATTGATTGTAAGTATGATATGTATGTTATTGATATTAGTATAATCGATATAGAAATGCATATAGCTGAATGCCTGCTTATGACTAGTTCGTGGATAGATAGACATGCCTATAAGGACTATTGTCGCTGCATCGTATCGTACCATGGATCCCGTTTGGGTCATTATTTGGACTCCATTTGGGTCACTTTTTGAAGCTAAAATGTTACTGTAATGTACTATGAGGTACCTACGGGTACCTATCGCATCAGACTGCTATCCACTTTTACCGGGGTATGCAACCTTATATGCAATGTGTTATGGGTAATAAACAATATGAGCATGAAAATGATTAATGACTATTAATAAATGAATGTTTCGGTTATGCTGTGTGAAATATATTCATATGTGTGTGATGTTATTGACGATCGCTGTGAGTGGTTGTCCATATCATATTTGTTCCCCACTAAGCTATATGCTTAGCACGAGTGTTTTATTCGTGTAGGTATCTGTACGATGTGTGCAAATATTCATACATAACATATAAGACATGCATTAAGTATATATATGGGTCAAGAAGGTCACTAACCTTAATGTGGAATAAACCCAACGCCGGATGCCAACGTCCTGTTGTTACGAGCCTCTGTGCACGTTCCTTAGTTCTCGTAGTGTAGAGAATAGCCACAACGTGCTATCCCCAATCAATCCATGAACCCATTTCCAAGGGGCAACAATGGTGATTTCCCAAGAGAGAGTTATAGTGAGAGAGAGTGATCGGAGGAAAAATCGTACTTTATGTTGTGTTGGATAATACCCTATATGATAAGGGACTTTTTAATATAAGTGAGACTCATCCCATCATAAATGTAACCCGGGAGCAAGGATTATAGTCCTATTCAATATGCACTTTAATATCCCTATCCCATCCAACGGGTATTCAAATAGGACTTAACCTCTTGCCCATAATGGGTGGATATGGATTGGGCCAAAGCCCAGCCCAAAAGTCTAACAGCTCCCACTCTCCCACAATGGGTAAAACATCTCAATTAACCCACTTACTCATCTTTTCATATAGGAAATGGGTCGTGCGACATTGCGAGAAGAAATGAACAACAACGGGAGTATAGTTATTAAGTCACCACTAAGACTAACAAAAATACATCACCTAAAGGCTACTCGCATATGTCCTAGATAATTTCATCAACACTAGATTAAGTATTTTCAATCCCTCATAGTGAGCAATACTCAATCCTACAATATATCAAGTGTTTATCAACCTATGTCGAATATGAAATCGACATAAGCGTTGGCTAGCTTACAAACACATGACAGGGTGTATTAGAAAATTAATATTCCCTAAGAACTCACGTCAATTCAATTAAACCTGATTGCTTTCCTAGACATGCCCTACGTGGTCAGACAATCATAACCCTAGAAAGCATGCTAAAGTAGCAACATCAAGCATCCTCTTCATGACCGAGCCTTTAGGTCATAAGGACATGTTAGGATCCCTTAAGATCTTATGGCTCACATACGCGGATAAGGGAATTATCTAGCACTCCCACTATTAGTCAAAGATAAGCACATACAGTATGATATGTATGTTATGGTGTTGACTCATATAAATGAGCATGTTGCTATCAACTTTATACCATACAGATGAATGTCTAGTCACTACAAAAGTGCCCAACTTCACACCTGGCTTTCTCAGGCTTCACAAAATTGTGGAAAGAATTCTATGAACGATTCTCAAAGAATCTCATCTTAGTCATAACTAAGGCGACTATCAAGTAAAATCTTAGATCGCTTCTAGAGCGCCATAGATTCTTTAGTCTCATCTTTCTCCCGACTAAAGTGCCAAGGCGAATTACCTATGTGAGTAGGTAGATTCTTGCATGTTGACATGTACTAAGAATATGTGCACAAGAATAATTATTTTGAGAGTAAAACACAATAGAACTCAATAATCAATTATTATTAATAATAATGTCAAATACAACTCATAAAGGTGTCACAACCTACGCAATCCCATACTACCAACATGAGACTGAAACACATCTCTAGCAATAGGCTTAGTCAATGGGTCAGCCACCATGCTTCTAGTAGAAATGTGTTTCATGAGCACCTCACCCCGCGAGACCATATCTCTACGAAATGGTACTGATTTCAATGTGCTTAGGACTTCCCGTGATACTTGTGATCCTCTTACATACGCCAAAGGTCATAGCACATCGAATATAAAGTTACATCCTCCTCAGAATGGGCTGTAATGCCTAGGCATTGCAAGAATCTCTTTAACCAGACAGCTTCTTGCACAACTGCTACACATGCCACATACTTAGACTCCATTGTAGATAAGGCAACATAGGTTTGCTTTTTGCTGCACCAAGATACAACGCCGCCTCTAATAATGAACGCATAACCCTATGTGGATTTGCGCTCATCTCTATCACCGACCCAATCAGCATCACTGTATCCCTTCAGCCTCAAGTCACCCCTATGGAAACACAAGGCAAAGTCTGTTGTCCTTCGGAGGTATCGAAAGATCCTTTTCACTGCTGCCCAATGCGCAAGTCTTGGGTTACTCTGGTAACAACCCACCATGCCGATTGCAAAGCATATGTCTGGCCTTGTGCATAACATGACATACATAAGATTCCCAATCGCCTCAGCATATGGCACTGTGGACATGCGTTTCTTTTCCTCATCTGTTTTAGGACAATGGTCCAAGCACAAAGCACTCCCTTTCTCAACAGGGGTGTCAATGGGTTGGAATTCTCCATGCGAAATCATTCAAGAATCTTCTTTATGTAAGTCTCTTGAGACATACCAAGAAGCTTCTTAGAACGGTCTCTAACAATCTCAATCCTGAGCACAAAATGCGCTTCACCCGTCCTTTCATCTCAAAAGTAGAGGACAACCGCTTTCTTAGGCGCTTACACAGAGTCCATCTCATTTCCTACTATAAGGATGTCGTCAACATACAAAGATAGGATGAGCACACTCTTCTTTGAACGCTTCAGATACACACAATGGTCCTCTTCAATCATCTCAAAACTGTGAGAGATAATCTAGTCATGAAATCTGAATTACCATTGTCTATATGATTGTTTGAGTCCATAAATGGAACGTTTGAGCTTGCACACTTTGCACTCTTGTTCCTTGACTTCAAAACCCATAGGTTGACTCATGTAGATCTCTTCATCTAGCTCTCCATTGAGGAATGCAGTCTTAACATCCATATGATATAGCTCTAAATCCAGTTGCGCGACAATAGTAAGGATAAGGCGAATAGAGGCAACCCTGACAAAAGGGGAAAATGTCTCATCATAATCTATACCCTCTTGTTGGGTAAACCCCTTCGCTATAAGACGTGCTTTGTACTTGTCAATTGACCCATCTGCTTTGCACTTAACTTTCAAAACCCATTTGTTTCCGATAGCTTTGCGTTTAGGTGGAAGATCCACCAACTCCCACATGGAGTTCTTGTCCATGGAGCTCAATTCATCCTTCAATGCATCCATCCATTCTCCCTTAGCAAGTGAAGAGAGCGCCTCTCTAAAAGAAGGCTCATTAGCAGTACAAAGTAAAGCATCCTCCTCAATCTCAAAGTGACGAAGAGGAATGTTACCTTTATTGCTACGGTGCAGCTCGAGAGGTTTCCACTAGGCTGAGACTGACTCTCACCATCTCTAGCGATCTCATGAACTAATTCCCCACCCTCGTTTGAAGATAGTGGTACGCTACTCAGTTCCTCCAACTCATAGAGGTCTAAACTCTCATTGACATCTCCTATGTTAGGGAAATCATTCTCAATGAAATCAACATCGCGCGAATCCACTTCAGTCTTTCCCCCATCAGGGTGTTCACCTAACATTACATACTCGGTCTTCAGGATACCCATGAAAGTGATGTTTTCTAGCTCTGTAGCTTAGCTTTCCATACTTACGGTTAGTGTTTGCGGAACATACCCTACTGATTCCCATGGGCTTAAATGCCCAAATTGGGCTTTTTCCATGCCACAACTCATGTGGAGTTGAGGAAACAGACCGAAGGCACTCATTCAAGATGTGCGCAAATGTAAGAGCATCCCCCCAAAAAGATATAGGGAGGTTGGCCTGTGCCATATCGATCTAGTCATATCTAGAAGAGTCCTATTCCTCCTCTCTACAACACCATTTTGTTGCGGGGTGCGAGGGATAGTGAGATGTCTTAGGATTCCTTTTTCCTCACATAATTCATTGAATTGATCAGACAAATACTCTCGTCCGTGATCAGTCCTAAAGGTTTTTAAGCCTTTTTAATGCTTGCTCTCAACCTCTACCACAAAGCGCTTGAAGCAATCCAATGCTTCATGGAGATGAGATATCAAATAGACATATCCGTATCGCAAATAGTCATTGATCAATGTGAGAAAATAAGAGGCCCCATGACGTGCCTTTTTATTTATTGGTTCGCAAATGTCTGAATGGACAAGCTTAATAGGGTGAGCAGCTCTTTTTGTTGTTCCAAAAGGTTTTCTACAAGCTTTGCCTACTAGGCATGGCTCACATAATTGTAGGTCGACTTTGGTGAGTGAGCCTAAAAGGCCTTTTCTAGCCAACCGAGTCATCCTATCCCTTCCTAGGTGACCCAGCCTAGCATGCCAAGTTGCATCCTGTTGGCTACTACCTCTCAATCACATATGATGAAGCAGAATTAACAAACGAGTGAGAAGAAACATTTAAATCTAATTTAATAAAACCATCCATAAATGATCCATGTCCATATAAAATTCCATCCGCAAATATAACCAAACTATTATTCGAAAATTCAAAAGAAAAACCAAAACTAATCAAAGCAAGAATCGATAACAAGATTATGTTGGATTCCTCGAGACATGGAGCACGCTCATGAAGAAGTGTAGTGCATCTGAGCTGCTAGCTGGTTGGTACAAACCAACTCCAATAGCATCTTAACTAGTACTACTTCCCACGAACACTTTATGGGTGCCTCTAGCAACATGGCGATAATCTACGCACCCCACCTGATCTCAAGCTACATGTTTCGTTGCTTCTGTGTCTACAATCCAATCAAGGAGAGAATGAGCAACTAAAACATGTGAACTTACACGTATGTTATTAAAGGTGAGTGAGTTTGTTACCTTCTTCGACTCAGTGCAATCATGAACGAAAGTGCCCTTTCTTCTGGCAGTTAAAGCATTAATTTGACATTGTTTGTTCCACGCTTTTTTCCTTTACGATGCATGGCATTCTTTTTAGGCGCACTCTTGCTGCCTCCTCCACTATTCTTTCCCTGTTTAGGTACACCATTATCTCCCTTCTTGGGCTTAAACCCACTGGTCTTGTGCGGATTGGCTTCAGTGAGGATAGCCTGAGCAGTCTAGTTTGCCACAATGCAATCCGCCTCAAGTTCCACATGACGAGATATATCTTTAAAATTTTGTATGTTCTCATTGTGGGTGAGGATCAGCTTCATGTGCAACCATGAATATGGGAGTGACCTGATAACAGCCTGGACCTGCTGTTCATCAGTAAGGATATGCCCCGCAACATTTAGATCTTGAATCATACTAGACATCCCCCTAAGATGCTCAGTCATTGAAACCTTAGGGTCCTTACGATGCGTCTCAAATTTCAGAACCAAGCTCCTAAGCCTAGTGATTGAGGTGTCGTCGAAAGTGAACTTCAATTGTTCCCACATGGCCATAACAATAGGAAAGTTCTCAAACTCCCCTATGTGGTCATCGTGCATGCTATTTAGCATAATATAGCGAGTAAGACGATCCTTCTTAGTCCAAGCTTCAAAAGTCCCAAGGTCACGACGGTATGTGTGACGCCCCATTTCCCGGGGGTCCGTTGACAACTCGTCAACCTGCGGAATATTCGTGGATGTCGGATAACCCGACACCACTCATGAAAATCGGGCAGAGTCTCCTTTGTACGGGGAGCTCTACCTAAGGTATAACCTGTCTCAATCACATGATAACCTGTCCCAATATTTTACAAAGACCACACCGGGTCCACATACGAATAAAAGAGTAAAATGGCCATTTGGGCCCATGCATTAATACTTACAAAATTATATCAACTATTTGCCAATAGTTCAAGAGTTATTACAATGCTCTTAACCAAAACATATATCAAAATTTAAAGTTTTAATACATGTTCTACAAAACGAATACAAAAAACATCAAAGCCACAACCTGATTTTCTTCTAAAAATCGGCCTCTAAAGAGCGTGCCGTCGAACAGCCCCGCACTAAATAATGATCCGACGGTGAACAATGCCCAGTAGTGAAAATCTCCTACATGGGTTACTCCCCACCTAAGTGCACATGCAATGATTCAACATAAATACACACTCAAGCAAATACTTGATCCTACTTGAATGTCTACACACCCAATCCCGTGTCTCGAGTCCTCACCGACTCCCTCACGCATGCCTAAGCCAACGCGAGAAAAACATCCTTTTTATTTCTTTAATGTCGTGCACTCACACCTAATTTTCTTAGGTTCCCTTGGTGCATATGAAATGCATTATGCCATTTTCAAACCACACATGCCAATATATCATTTACACATATATTAACAAAATTTACATACATGTCACATGTTATTTAATTCACATCAATAACATCAAAATTAGCTCACTGGTTAATTATAATTCATTCCAATGGCTACACACAATTATATTTTTATATAATTCCACATCATGTTAACACATTTAATTACACGTGATAACATATTAGTTCTCACACAACTCCAAACAATTCATGCTAATATATAAAACATGTATATACAAACATAATTAACTCACATAAATCATGTTATTCAATTTGCAACCAATAACACCAAAATTAGCTCACATGGGATAATTAACCAATCAAGTAATTCATTTGAATCACCCAAAACACACAAAAATTACACAACAATACACATGAACAATGAAACCGTAGGGTCGGCACTATTCACGGCCATACTAGGGATCTTCTCACTAGGTTCAAGTATTTTGAGACCTCAAACACCCGCTCACTCCGTTTCGTATCATCCTCCTAACCATTCACACGACTTTAGCCAAAGAATAGCACAAGTAGGGGAGAAGACCCCTACCTTCTGGGAAGTTGTCGGAACTCCACCAAATCTGTCCATGCCAGAAATTTCTCGCCGCGTAACTTTACTCTTTACCTGCTTAACCGGGGAAATTGTCCTAATCTGGCTAATTCTGCAGTAGAAGACTTTCTCTCTAAAACTGATCCATCCACTTCCAGCGTATGTTTTTCTCTCCGCATTTGGAGAAGAAAACTATTCTATTTCTTTGTCTTATACTCATCTAACTTTTTCATTAATTCCCATAATGTCCTTCATTTTTGGATTTTTTGACACATGGCTTTCAATTCTTAGCTTTTCATTCATTCCCATCCTTCTTCTAATCACATGCAACATGCTACATATAGCGCACGATTTCATGACTTTTTCATACCACATGTCTCTCAATAGTCGCTTTACTCAAGACCGACACCCATACTCGAAAATTCGACCATCTCTGACCAATGAAATTCGACGCCATGAAATGGGGATTACGGCATCTATCAACAAATAAGTTCGCTTCGGCCATCCAAGATCTAGAAAATTTTGATTTTGGACCTAAATTACACTTACATTTTTCGTAAAATCGATTTTCTTGCGCTTCACAAGACGCCTCGAAAGGCTCGCACCCTCAATAGGTGCCACTATCGTAGTGGTTAAATAAGCGGAAAGGTCATGTTTAGTCAGAATGAATTCCATCTTTCTATGCCACATGTCATAGTTTGTGCCACTAGCTTATCGCCAAGTTAAGTTCAAATGAATATGATTCTCTAAATATCATAGCTACATTGATAATGCGCAGAGTTGACATTAATATTTATACATATTCTTTTATCTTGTTTGGAATTTAATTTATAATTATTATCCCTTCCTACTCATCAAGATCAAAAAATCGCATAGCTACTAATCATCTCTCAATTGCGTAGGTTGGGAATATACTTACAAATTATCTCATGAACAAAATTTCTCATGAAATTAATCACATCCACATCCACAAGATATAGAAATTAAACACAGGGACCCACTAAAGGTACCATATGGATATCTCACTGAGCCTATGCTAAAACAAGTTTACTAACATAGTAGGCGGCGTGCAAACACAAACTTTTACAAGACTATCCATAATATAAATAACAAATTCATAAAACTACATCCCATAAGAAAACCTATTACAAATGATTTACATAAATCATAAATAAATAAGGATGCCGCACCACAAACTATGTAAGAGAACTTGTTTTATAAACAAAATCAAACAAACATAAGCTTATAAAAGGAGTAATCCAATACAAAATTCTATCCACCTCCTAAACTAATATGCTAACACATAAACATACAAGATGATCTTTGATGGACAACATATACACTCAACTCATGTAGGAGTACAGAAAAAAGGTCTCACAAACCATGGCAGGATGAATTAAATATTAATGGCAACATAATTGCCCAATATTTCCACAGAAATAAAGCCAAATATTGGGACCGCTGATTTAGAGACATTTTCATAGAATACATTGCACAAGTCTCCCAATGGTCACACATACCCCAAGAATACATAAAAATGCAATAAAAGGAATTCTAGAAATTTTCGTAATTAAAATAAATAAAAAGAATTTTCATTTTATCTTTAAAGCTCATATTAAAAGATATTAATTATGAAAAATACCCAGACAAACAATGTTTTGACACCTCTAGCTTAGAACAGTCCCAAATAATCCCAAAAACATCAATAAAAAATTTCAGAATTTTTGGATAAACCAGTAGATCCCACTTGCTCAAAATAGCTTTTTCCTAAGGACTATTTTTAATCAAAAAAGTAAAATAAATAATTTTGTAAATTTTTTTTTTAAAAATACCCAAAAAATAGGAAATTAAATTTCGAGCATACTCGAAAAACGGGGACCGAATTGGAGTCCGGATAAGCCCTCACACTCCCCCACACGCCAAGAGCCAAGAGTTGGTGTACAACGGTCAAACTTTGACTGGTCAGCTCTACATAAGCGCCACGTCAGCAAAGTTCCACATCATCATGCCACATCACAAAATGACGTCAACGTCCGGTTCATCGTTCCCAATTGATTGTTTTTATCTTCCACGCACTCATGCGCGAGGCTATATCCGGAGCTACAGATGTCCGTTTGACGCCTTTGAGGTAACAAATCAAGGCGGCTTGTGCGATCGAAGTTTCAATATATAATTACACAATTTATTATCTTGGTTTATGCGTCCAAAATTGGCATAAAGAAGGAAAAATGCCTTTGAACGCAATTCAGGTTTGGCGCTTCAATCCGTATGTCCAAATTGGTTCAAATTTGACGTGGAAGATCCTCATACATATAAGAACACATCCATGTCATTATTTTTAAAAAAATACACATTTTTTTTCTTCGGACAAAAAATTGGACATTAGAGAGAGAAAACGTGAACCATCAATTAATAGGCGAACAAACATACCTCACATGGCTCTGATACCACTGTACAATGTGTGTAAGTATTCATACATAACATATAAGATATGCATTCAGTATATATATGGGTCAAGAAGGTCACTAACCTTAATGTAGAATAAACCCAACGACGGATGCTAACGTCCTGTTGTTACGAGCCTCTATTCACGTTCCTTAGTTCTCGTAGTGTAGAGAATAGCCATAATGTGCTATCCCCAATCAATTCACGAGCCCACGTCCAAGGGGCAACGATGGATTTCAAGCAAAGAATAGCGAGAGAGGATCGGAGGAAGAACTGTATGTTCTGTTGTGTTGGATAATACCCTATATGATAAGGGACTTTTTAATATAAGTGGGACCCATCCCATCATAACAAAACTGATAAAGGATTATAGTCTTATTTGAATAAGGGACTTATCCCTATCCCATCCAACGAGTATTCAAATAGGAATTAACCTCTTGCCCATAATGGGCGGATATGGATTGAACCAAAGCCCAACCCAAAAGTCTAATAGTATCAAAGTTAAGGTTGACGCCAAGGATATCTCGTAACCACCAAGACCGACACAACAATAGGAGCTCACCAATGTAGGCCTTGAGTTTTGTGATAGTAACGTAAATGTAATATTTTGTTATAATGAAAGTAGTTAAATATATATTAGTACAAGTATGCAAAACAACAACAAAACAATATGTATAATATATATATATAAGTATGATATGTAAATGATATTTGAACACTACTACAGTGGTGTTTTATAATTATGTTATATGTGGACATTAACTTTTATCATTCTAGTAAAAATGATATTATGGGTAATTCTATCATGGGTCAACCTATAATTCTATCATAGGTATGATAAACTAATCAGGATAGAAGCGCCTTGCTTTGTGGCATTCCTCACCTGACATAGTACAACCCCGTTTATGGGTGAATGGATACACTTATATGCTGATAGGGGGTGTTACAAGACCACAATGTAGAGAGAGAAAAAAAGGTAGAGAGAAGCATCCAGCATTCTAGAGTAGGTTCTGCGTCAGAAATTTTGAGCGGTTCAGAGGTGTTGTTTCCCAGTGCTGTCCGATAGTCATTTGCTGAAGAATCAAAACCCATCTTTTTTTTTCCTCTCTTTCTGTCACCTCTACCTGTTCTCCTCTCAGTTATCGCCGCTGGTTCTGTTGTGGTTAGTTTTCTCTCACATTCTCATTTTTTTTCTTCTGCAATTTATTCATCTTTTACTTCATTTCTTGGTGAGTTGTACTGGTGGTTTGCGGGTTTGATGATAGGTTGGTTCTATTTTGGTATGTTTGGCTTTGATGCTGTTTGTTTCGGGGGAAATTAGGGAGATTTGATTTCTGTACTGACGTGCGTGTTTCTCTGGTGACGATTTTAGCTTGTAGAGGTTGAAGTTTGAGTTTTCAATTTATGTTTGTAGTTAGATTGCCTGTACTATTTACGTGTATGGATTTATTGCCTCTGGTTTGGGCTTCCCACCCAAAATTTCTTCCCCATTTTGATAATTTTCCTAGTTTTTGAGAATATTTTATTTTGTTTTTCTCCTAGTAGTTTGTACATAGACATGGAAAGATTGATGGGTTATATATATATATATATATATATATATTTGTTTGTTTATTTTTAGCTTTTTGATTTTATGGCTGTCGGTTTTGGCAAAGTGGTAGGTTTCAGTTTCTAAGTGGTTGCCTTCTTTGAAGATCTTTGGGGTTTTGGGGTGTAAATGGTTTCAATTGAATTTAAAGAATAATTTCTTGTAGTATTTGGGTGTTATTCAAATTGGGTTAAATTCTATGGTGAGTTTTTTTATTAGTTGGGTACAGCTCGTAGGTAAATGATATGTTTAATGGTGGGACCCACTGTTAATAGCTCTTTCCATCATTTATCTCTCTCCCTTTTCATTTTCATTATTGCTCTCATTCCCTATTTATGCCTCAAACACACTCCTTACCCGAGTCACTTGCACTAGCCCACACAATCACATATTTTATTATTTTAATGTCTTCTTACTACTATTATTATTATTATTATTATTATTATTATTATTATTTTATTTGTTTTACGCACACTCATACATATCATTTTCTTGCTCTCCTTGTTAGCACACACCATCACTGACATCACTTTTCATTGTGTATAGTATTATCTCACTTATCCATCAATATTAGTATTATACATTATTATCATCAATATTATTATTATTATTATTATTATTATTATTAAGAATTTGATCATATCACCCTACTTTATCCTAAACTAAACCTTTTTCCTAAGCCTCATATGTTCGTTGACCAAACCCATTAGGCTCTTTGACTAGATCATTTGACCAAACTCGTTAGGCCCTTTGATCAAACCCATTAGCCCTTTTGATCAGACCTCTAGCCCATTAAGCTCCCACATTTAATTTATTCAAATTTATCAAATTTTCAAATTCACAATTCATAAAATCAAGTGCCCTAACTTAAAAAATCGAGTCCCTCAATTTTTAATTTTAAATTTCAAAAATCAAGTGTCATAATTTCAAAATTCAACTTTCCCAATTTCTAATTTCAATTTTTCAAGTTTCTAATTTAAGATTCAAGACCCATAATTTCCAATTTCATACTTTCAAGTTTCCAATTTCAAAATTACAATGCCTTAATTTCAAATTTCAAGTACCATAATTTCAAATTTTAAGTCTCCCAATTTCTAATTTTTAATTTCAAATTTCTAAATTCCAAATTGCAAATTTATAAAATTCAAGTTCTTATTTTTAAAATCCAAATTGAAAAAAACCCAATTCAAAATTCTTAAACTTCAAATTCATTTCAAGATTATAAATTTTCAAACTTCAATTTCAAACCTTTAATTTTCAAAATTTCAATTTTAAATCAGTTTCCAAACTTTCCAAACACATGATTAATTCTACAGTTCCTATAAGATGAAATCTTGTAGAGTTAATTTGTGTAACAGATAAATGGGCTTGGGTGGGGCTCGACATTTTATGTATTATTTGAATAAATAATTTGACCTTTAATCTATAACCAATTTCCAATGAATTGTGAATATTTTTTTTTTATTATTGCACTAACATTGTTTCCTAATTGATAATGCTTATGATCTGCTGCCCAAGTACACATGTTTTCTCATATGACTTTGCTTATTTATTTATTTATCTGTCTATTCATTTATACATGATGTGTTATTGTATTGTTATTGCTTATTTTTGATATTCATTGATCAATTAGCCAAAAGCCTTATTTTCTTTAGTTTGTTTAGTAGAGACCCGACTTTAGGGGCTTAGAGGAGTGCTATGCTTCCATCGTACTTTCCCGATAAGTAACCTAATCCTTGGACTTAGACTTGGTTTTTCCTAGACCTGTCTTTTCTTATTAGTAGTCACATTTAGGGTTTTTCTTATCATTAGATGGACATCACTTACAATTTTTATCAACCAAACTCAAACTATAAAAAGCCCGACGATATTTGATTGCACTCTCAAACATTGTATAAGTAGAGTTCCATCTAGTAATACAATCCAATCTCAAGCCAATTGATGTATCAATCCCACCAACTTGTTCAACACATTGAAAGAATAACTTCATCATACTTTCCAATGTCCTTACATAATGCACACTTTGCCAAATTTCATGTAATGCATTGTTGTTAGTGCAGGCTTTAGGAACAAACTGAAAATAGCCGTAGCAAGAAAAGCAAGTGCAGAATTTTCTGGGTTGCTAACTGTGAGGATGTAGAATGTTCGTGTTTGCTAGATGTGGTAATGTTCGGGTCCGAATTTGTATCTGTAAGTGGGACTAAGGCGTGCTTTTAGAACACAGCCCTTAGGAATTTTATTCCCCAGGATTCAACAGTTTTTCAAATGATTATCTGGAACAGGAACAACAAGATGTGAGGGAGGAAGAATGGATGAAAAATATTTGTTTCAACACCAAGACCCGTCTCAATTTAGAGGAAACAATATGTAATAGCTTGGTTTGAAATTAAAAATTATGGTTGTTGGCCATTAAGATAGGAAATAAATGCAAAAACGTTATGAATTGAATTCAAAATTAGTTGTTAGAATTTGAATTCAAAATGGTTGTTTTGAATGTGCAGAAATGTTATGAATTTACTGTTTTAGTGCAAATCCATCGATTTGCACTGAAATCCGACTTTCGACCAATTTCTTACGCACGCAAGGCCTCCCCTCACCTCAAGCCCTGTACAAGCCCATAAATAGGTTTTAGTATATAAACCCAATAAATGCTCGTCTTTTTTCCATGTGGGACAACATCTTTTTGGAAACTATTATTTACTAACAATCCCCCACATTTTTCAAAAAGATATTTGAATTTAAAACATTTTGCTTGGAATATGGAAGAAGGTGTAAGTGCCTTAAATTTGGTGTTCAATGAACTATGAACCAAACGTAAATGAATAAGATTTAATTTACAGAGTATTGGTAAAGCTTATAGTTTCTATGAACTAGAGTACTCTTGATTGTAAATTAGGGACCTTATCATCAACATCACACATCACGATTCTTGCTGTTCAACACTGTTGTGAGTGATTAGGTCATGCATGTGCCTGATTATTTCATAAGTGCTCTAGAAAGTTTGCCATACCATTTCATGAGAGCAGCCCCACTCCACACTTATATAGGTGATTTCATCAAGTGCATACTGCATTTATATGTACCACTCATAAGAGATATGAAATCATTAAGAGTATAACTCAACCTCTCAAAATATGCATCCTAGCACCATAACCACACCATAAGAAAGACAATTTTGTCGATGCTAGCAGGATTAGCAAGTGACTTGTTATTACCCATATGAACCTTCATGGGATCTCCAATCACAAAGGTTGGGTTCCCATCACTTCTAATCTCTAATTGGTTTAAGTCCCATTTCACTCGATGTTTCCAAAATCAATTTTCTTCCCAAAGGTTTAGTTAGAGGATCGGCCAAATTCACTTATGACTTTACATAGTAAATGAAAATAATTCCATCTTTCAATAGCTATTTCACAACCTCATGTCTTAGACGAATGTCTCTGTTTTTCCCATTGAATGCTTTATTCTTTGCGATCGATATTACTGCTTGGTAATCACAATGCATAGACACCGAAGGTGTCAGCTGCATTTCCAAAGGAATTCATGACAGGAAGTTCCTTAACCACTTAGCTTCTTTACCCACAGATTCAAGAGCTATAAACTCTGACTTCATGGTCGAAGTAGCGATGAGGGTTTGTTTAGATGATTTCTAAGCAACAACACCATTTCCCAAAGTAAAGACATAACGACTTGTTGATTTTATCTCATCTCAATTAGAGATCTAGTTAGCATCGCCGTATCCTTCCAACACAGTGGGAAATCCACTATATAGGATATCATAGTTCATGGTACCCCTTAAGTATTTCATCAGTCTAACTAATACACTCCAGTGATCATTATTGGGATTATGTGTGTATCTACTTAATCTACACGCTTCATATGCTATGTCAGGTATAGAAAAGATTATCAAATGCATCAGACTCCCAATAATCTATGCATACTCAGCTTGACCCATAAGATCACCTCAATTTTTCATTAAATGGGTGTTAGCATCATAAGGGGTACTCATAGGTTTGGTATTAAAATGTCCGTACCTCTTGAATATTTTCTCAACATAATGTTCTTATGATAACATTATACTATCACCCATCTTTGTGACCTTCACACCCAAAATTACCTTAGCTTTACCCATATCTTTCATGTCAAATTGTGAAGCTAGAAATCGCTTAGTACTATGTACAACACCTAGGTTAGTGCCAAAAATCAATATATCATCTACATACAACGCAATGATTGCACATTCTTTCTCTGTACACTTTGTATACACTCATTAATCCATTTCAACAGATAAAAACCTCGTTTTTCAACAAAGCATTATCAAATATCTCATGCCACTGTTTAGGTGTTTGTTTTAAACCATATAGAGACTTGTTCAATTTGCAAACTTTATTTTCTTATCCAGGTGTAATACAACCTTCAGGTTGTAACATGTAAATTTATTCCTCTAAATCTCTATTTAAAAAAGTTGTTTTAACATCCATGTGATGGATAAAAAGTTTATGAATAGAAGCTAAAGCAATCGAAATACGAATGGAAGAAATCCTAGTAATAGGAGCAAGCGTATCAAAAAAGTCAATATTTTGTTTTTGTGAAAAACCTTTGGCTACTAACCTAGATTTATACTTTTCAATAGAACCATATGACAAATATTTTCTTTTGAAAATCCACTTGTAACTAATAGGTTTTTGTCTTAAAGGTAAATCGACTGACTCCCACGTTTGATTCTTTAAAATAGAGTCAAACTCAGTTTTAATGGCTTATTTCCAAAGTAATGCGTTAGGGGAAGAAATCGCTTCAAAATAAGAGGACATTTCATTTTCAATCAAATAAGTATAAAAATCATCTCCAAAGGAAACCCCTTTTCTTTGTCTCTTACTCCTTCTTAACTCATCATGAGAGCTTTCCATATCATCCAGAGTAGTGGGTACATGCTTATCATATGAGTTTTCTCTATCATCCACAATTGTGGGTGTATGAGAAATTTTTCCAGAAAGTGGACAAATATGTTCAAAAAATTCGGTATTTTTTGTCTTAATAATAGTGTTGCATTCTAGAACATCACTTTTCAAAACAAGAAATCTATAAGTCGCATTATTACTAGCATACTCAATAAACATGCAATTAGAAGTCTTTTTATCCTATTTTCCTTTTTTTAGGATTAGGTAACATAACCTTGGCAAGACACCCCCACACTTTCAAATATTTAAGGTTAGGTCCATGACCTTTCCATAACTCATAGGTGTCCTGGTGCACCTGCTTATATGAAATTTATTTTGTAGATGACATGTAGACAATATGAAGCTACCTCACAAATTATCAAGAGGTGAAGCACTAGTAGAGGTGTAAATCTCTTTAAGAGTCCTATTATTTCTTTCAGCAACTCCATTTGACTCAGGTAAATAAGGAGGAGTCATTTCATTAATTATTCCTTCATTTTCACAATAATCATTTAAAGGGATGTATTCGCCCCCTCTATCAGTTCTAATCCTTTTGATTTTTCTATCAAGTTGATTTTCGACTTCAACTTTATAGTTTAACAACATATCAAATGTTTCATCTTTATTTCTAAGCAAGTAAACTCTGATGAACCTAGAATAATCATTAATGAAGGTCACATAAAATTTCTTACCTCTTTTAGTCATAGTTTGTTTCAAATCTCCTAGATTGGAATGAATAAGTTCTAATAGTTTTGTTTCTCTAGTCACTAAGCCACATGTCTTTTCTAGTTAGCTTAGAAGTGTCACATATTTGACATTTACTTAAGCCGAAATAATCAATATTATTCATAAGGCTTAGAGTTTGCATTTTTGTAATGTATCCACTACTAACATGTCATAATCTAGCATGCCATATATCATAGGAATCAACCAAGTAAGCAGAAAAAGAAGTTTCATCCATAACTTCAGAAATACTAAGCACAAATAGTCCCTGATTACAAAACCCTTTTCTTACAAAGACAATATTTTTTGTTATTACAATCTTATTATATTCAAATGACACTTTAACCCCTACTTTTCCCAATAGAGCAACAAAAACTAAATTTGCTCTAATATTAGGAACATGCAGCACATCATTCATGTTGAGTTACGGGCAGAATATCCAATCTGATTGGAACATAAATGCAGCGGAATTTAAAAATTTTTATCCTTTAACCCATGAAGGATCACATGCGTTTCATAAAACGAGAAGGAAGAATTAGCGAAACTTACCTCTTGTAGATCGGTCGTGACCTTCCAAAGTTAGCGTCTTGGTTTGTCGGATCTTCAAAGGTGCCTTCCTTTACGGCAGCCACCCTACACAAGTATTCACATGAACAAATAATGAACGATCTTGTTGAATGCTAGTTCAGGTTCGTCTTCTCAAAACGAAATTAGGGTTTTTCTTTTTCTTTCTCTGTATTTTGGTTCTCTCGAGTAAAAGCGACTCTATTGAAAATATATATGTCTCACATATATATATCTATATAAGTTGCTAGGGTTTAAGTCAAAAGCAATTTTTATTATATATTTAAAACCTTTTAAATATGCAATTTAAATTCAAATCCTTATCGAGATAAAACGAATTTATATTATTATATATTTAAAACTCTTTTAAAAAACCCTTTACAGATTATTTCCTTATCGATAAGAAAATATAACAAATTAATTATTTGTTTTAATTTAAAATCACAATTTAAACTTTCTCAAGAATTAAATTCGAATTTAAATAACAACTAATTGTTATTTGTAATTCAAAATAATCATCATTTTAAATTATTACAGTGAAAAACCATAACTATTGTGTCGTTCTTAATGTGCGACCATAGGTTCGATTAACATTGGCGGTAGGCACAAATCACATTTGATCCTACCGAGTCATAAGTGGCCTCTAGTGAGACATTATGACTGAAGTTAAATGAAAGCTCATGATACGAGACAACCTTAATATAGCTAATGACATAATCCTTTTGTCTCATGATATCTTGATAGAATATAAGGCATGGACAAAATCGACCTTATATCGTTCTATGCTTTGATTACTCGAAGCCCGATTAGGCCGACTAAACAAATGACATTGATCTCCATCATTCATTTGAGCACGACCATGCATTTCTCGGTCTCAATTGTCAGGGACCAGAGATATCTCTTATAATAGAGGGACAAAATTCCATCTTAATGGCTCATATCTGTTTCCCATAATTCTTATTATGTTCAAGTATAACCTTATAGTCATGCGATTAAAGACAACGTTTGATTATATCAAAACCTGATATTCCTTATGTTGAGAACTATAGCGATCTCGGTCGAAAATTTAATGACACAACTATTAGAGATTAACTTATGACTTTGATCCATGTATTGAAAATCTGAGGCAGATTTTATCGATGTTTTGTTCTTAACAAATAGATATAAATTTGATTTGTATCTCATACACATATTCATCCCATGAATATAAATCAAACTTTATACTAATCTTAATTCATTGTTATTCCCATCAATGTATTTGCGATCGGAAATCATCTTTGTCAGATTGGAAGCTTGCATCTGTGTAACCATTTACAACGGATCATCTTCGATCCGCCCCTTTTACAGAACATATCTTTAGACCTTCTCAGATACTTAAGAATGTTCTTGACAACTGTCCAGTGACTCTCACCAGGATCTGATTGGTATCTACTCGTTATGCTTAAAGCATAAGATACATCTAGTCTAGTGCACAACATGGCATACATGATAGATCCTATTGCTGAGGCATAAGGAATCTTACTCATCCTCTCGCTCATCTTCCAGTGTTAGGACAAAGTTTGCTAGAAATGTCACCATGAGACATGGTAAAAGTATCCATACTCTTGAATCTTATCTTGAACCGTTTGATTACTTTGTCTATATAAGCACTTTGACTTAGACCCGATCCAGCCTCTTAGATCTATCTCTATAGATCTTTATCCCTAGGATATAGAGCGAAACCTTTAAGTCTTTCATTGAGAAAACACTTCCCTAACCAAGACTTGACATTGAGTAAGATATCACATTCCCAATGAGTAAAATGTCATCAACATATAAGATAAAAAAATACAATTGCGCTCCACCAAATTTTCTTATAAACACAAAATCATCTTCATTTTGACAAATCCAAACCCCTTTGTTGATTCATCAAACGAAGATTCGACTCTAAGAGCTGCTTCAAACCATAAATGGATCTTTGGGCTTGCATGTGCAGAATTCTTAGGTAGGTTGTACAAAACCCTCGGGTTGTGTTATGTACACATCCTCAAGTAAGTTTCCATTAAGAAGCGCAGTTTAACATCCATTTTGCCAAATCTCATAATCGCATTATGTCACACCCGATTCGACTGACCACTATTAGGCGAGTCGAACGAAGTCAAAGTGCGAGACTAGATCACGGGACTCTTTGCACGATTTTTTTTTTAAAATAGAACTTGTACGTAGGTATGGCCCACATCTTATAACAAAATCAAAATATCATATACCTATCAAAGAACTACCCATAAGATGGTGCCATCAAAATCTATACACATTTATAAAATTAATTTACAAATATAGCCCAGTACTTTTACATTTACAAATCGAGCCTGGAGACCTAATGCGCGTGACCCTTACAGTGATATGTTGCGGCCCAGCTGTATGCGGATGTTTTCAGACGTCTTCTCCTGTACCTACACGGATTAAAAACCCGTGCTAAGCTTTCGGCAATTAGGAAACATATCTTATAACTATCTGAGATACATGCATTTCTTGAATCACAAATCACATAAAGCGATAACAAATATGAATCTTGAATTCATATAACAGAATAATACATATACTTGTTATCATATAACAGTTTTGCATACATACTTATCATTATAACAAACTTATACTTACTTGGGTCTTACACTTATAGCAGACTTATTCTTAATTGGATCTTATGCTCATAGCATTCAGATCTTCTACTTATACTTATCTCCCGTAGGATACATACTTATGTATCGTAGGACAGTACATACTTATCTTATTCGGATTCATATATACGATCTTGAACTTATACATATGTAGACGGAGGTACTTATCACGTATTCATACTTCTATCTATCATATACTGGTTCAAATCTCCCGTAGGAGTTACCGAGCTTATGCTTATATAGAGATACTTATACACGTACTGGTACTTATATCTATCTCAAATCTCCCATAGAAGTTAATGAGGAACTTATGCTTATCTGAGAGTACTTATGCACGTACTAGTATATATATCTTAGATCTCCAGTGAGTTAGTGGAGACTTATGCCTGGACAACGCCGTATCTTGGTACTTATCTATCTCGGATCTCAGTAGGAGTTAATAGAACTTATCAGCCTCTGGAGGTGCCATGGGTACTCACCGGAAACATACTTATACCATAGAGCTTATACTTATACTCACAGATTACACACTTGTTTGGGGTACGTGAGTGCTGAGAGATATTACGGAACTTATTCTTATCTGGAGAGTACGTAAGTACTACTTGTTGTTCAACTCTCTCGAAAGACACATACTTGTACTTGTATCAGACCGTATCGTATTAAAGATCTCCCAAAGGACATCTACTTGAACCTGTCGGACTAATACTTATCGGATCTCTTGAGATTCTGATAAAGGTACTCGTGAGTACTCACGAACTTATACTTGTGTAGTATCTTATACTTGTCTTCTGGGCATATACTTGTCTTCACCGGATATTATGCTTGTATTCACCAGGCTTATTCTTTGTTTGGATCTTATACTTGTGTTCTGGAATTGATTCTTGTAATTTGGATCTTATTCTTGTGCGAAAGGTACGTGAGTACGATAGAGTCGGGAACATATCCCGAATCATATCACCGCCACAAAGTCAGATCAAACTTATACGAGATCACGGACATTAGTCATGGCTGAAGTGCGGATCACATCAAATATATCATGAGTTTATCTGATTCGAACATATCCCAAAACAAATAGAGTTGTCGGTTCATATCAGAGTCATCTTTAGACTTATACAATTTCCTATGCTTATAACAGGCTTATACTTATTCGGATCTCACAATGGAGTTTCAAAGTATTAGGTATGCAAAGTACCGTAGGTACTGCAGTTCATTATCTGGAGTACTTTGTAGGTACTCTTTGGACTTATGCTTATATTATAGAACTTATCACTTATTTCTTGATACGAGAGTAAAGTGGGTACTACGAGCAGAATCTGGTACATTCAGATCTTTATTCTTATTCATTATTCAGAGTCTTATCATATAATTGTTGGATTGCCTAGACCAATAATACAGAATGAGTAGGACACAACATAATAAGTACCCGAAGTGAGTATAATCTTAGAAGTCTTGGTAGAACAAGCGAGTCTTTGAAGCAGTGAGTATGTATAATCGAGAGGAGTACCAAAGTACTAATGTGTGAAGCGCGATCGGGGAGGTGCCGTCGCACTAATCAATCTGCAGTACTAATGTGCGAAGCCGCGATCGAGAGAGTGCCGTCGCACTAATCGGAAATCTCAGAAGTACTATACGATGCACCCTTACGTAACATAGATTCATGTCATTCAATAAGCAGTCTTAGGCAATTTTACAATTATTTTTAATTCGGGTAGCACTATCTTATAATAGGGGCATTCTTGGCCACATTATGTTTTTATGACATATTTCCATTTCATATTTCATGTTCATATTCATATTCAGTTCGTTTTCATGTTTCATATCAAATTCATATTTCATGAACATATTTATATATTGCATTTCCTATACTTTCATATTTATTTCCTCTTACATATGGCATTTCATATATATCTGAATATACATGTTATTTGCATCATTCATATATTCTTGTTCCTCTATGAATCAACTTTACTTTGAAAATGGAATCATTCCAATCGGATCATCTAAACTCAAGTTATGGCATTTGCATGCCAACTAGTGATTCTGGGATTTTACGAGACCAGGTTACATATTAATTTCCAGTGCCTTGTCTCCATATTTGACACTAATTCTTTGTACTCCTTCAAAGCTAAGGTTCTAAGGGTTCTCCTCCAAGCTGGAATCACCCAGGCTCAGACACGGAACTCTCAAGAATCGTTCAAACAATCGGACTACTCTATAAACAAAGCCCCGAAATGAGAATTTGGCTTGAACATGGCCCCACTTTAGTGCATTTTAGGCCATAAATTAGAATTTGTGATACCTATTTCTATGTTTAGTTTTCCTTGAAGTCTATTTCCCAATTAGCCATGAATAACTCCGTCGGATAAGAAATGGGCAAGTTATGGCTAAAATCTGGCCCCGGTCGGGAAAATAGACGAGCATCACGTATGCAGGTACACCTCTTTGTACGGTACATGTTGCTCAAATATTGAGAACCTAACATATCGCAGAGTACATATTCAAAGATTAATACAGTACATGTCATGTCGAAAAATGCCCGGAGATATGTTTCACCCATTTTCCATAATTTTGCTCCCAGTCAACACTATACTCCTCTATACACTTTAACCATTCATATTCTCATCTTGAAATCTCTTTTCTACTCAAATTATATTTCATCCTTATCTTTCTTCCAAACTTTTCCATGAATTTCTCCCAAAACCATTCTAATGAGTTTAAGACCCATACACAACCCAAATATGATTAGTTAGGGTTTATTCTATTTAACTCAGTGCCTCTCGATTAACCCATGAATCCAATTTAAAGAGGAAGGATTCTATAACTATCTTATGCTATAGGGGTTTTACCAACCCTATTTTCAAGAAATCCAAGGTTAGGATGCAATTCTATCAAAACTCTAGCTTTGGAGACAAGCTATTAACCATACAAAGCCTTAAAATTCCATAGATCCATATTAAAAGTCATAGTTCCATACCTTGGCTTGATTCCTCCTTCTTCCTCTTCTTCTTCTTCCTCTTCCTCTTCTCTTCTTCTCTCTTTTCCCCTTCACAGTTTGTTCCCCCTTCAAAATGAGACCAATTTTCAGTCTTTTATCAAAAAATATCTCTTAGGCCTTGTTGGCCCTCAAAAAACCCATTTTAGGTAAATTTTCTTTATTGCTTTTGGTCCTCCAACTCCTTGCCCATTTGTATTTCAAGTTTCCTTTATTTCATTTTGGCCTCAAATCTTGTTAACTTATGACTTTTAAGTTCCTCTTTGGACAAATTACAATTTTATCCTTAAATCTTGTAAATTTCCAGGTCCCTCGTTTCCATGTTTCGCATTTAACTCATGAAACATTCACATTACACTTACAAAACACCCTAAACATGTCGGCGCTAGGGTATATTTTGGGGTGTTATGATATGCGCAATGGCAGTAAATTACGATAGACTTAAGCATAGCTCTGAACAGAAAGAGTTTCATCATAAGTCTATACCATGAAAGTTTGTTTAGGAAACCTTTTGCAACTAGCCTTGCTTTGTAAGTATGCACTTTGCCATCCATGTCAGTTTTATTTTTAAAAACCCATTTGCACCCAATGGTCTTTATACCTTCAGGTGGATTAATCAAGGTCCATACCTGATTATCATACATGGATTGAATTTCGAGACTTAGGGCCTCGCCATTTAATTACAGATCCACTTAGCCTCACCAGTAAATTATTGGGTTCATTTTGATCCACTAACAATACATCATGGTTATCAGTCACAAGAAATCCATATCTCTCGGGCTCATGACGTATCCTATCAGATCTACGTAAATTTTGTGCTATAGGAGGTGCTTCGTTCTTATTCGTATGCTGAATTCTATTCCCAAGTGTAGGAATTAAGGTTGTCTAGCATTGTAATAATGAGGGAATCCACAGGTCATCTCCACAGGGAGTGGTCTAAATTTATTGGTAAGTAAGAGCTATTCCTCCACCAAAAAGTGTAATTTAAAAGGAATTATAGAGGTTGTCATTGTTTGATTAGATGATTGATTGATTTGAATATTTTAAATTAGAAAGATGATTCTTTAAGGATTCTTAGGTTTCCACTCATATGATCACGTAATTCCACCTCTTATTTTACGGTCTCATCTAAGGCCATTGATAAATGGTCTTCGATGGAGGATTTATCCTTAAATGCTCTTTTGAAAAGAAAGATGATTGAATGATATTCAAGCACTTGTTCCCGATTAATTCGAGACTCTTGGCTTGCATTTGTAATCAAGCTTCTTGTATCACCAGGGATCTCGTTCACCGTTGTCAGAGAAGGATCTTAACTAAAGAGTTTTACATAGTTTCAACAAGCGATAACATCACCTGATCCATTAGAATTACTCAAGAGAAAATTTAGGGAATTTACGTGATCAGGGTGATTTCATTGAGTTGACAGCAGAAGTTTGAACTCCATGAACATAGAAAATCATATTGAAGAGAATTTATTCCATAAGGAACTTTGAGAAAATCAAAATTCAAATTGACCTAAGATGAAGAATCACGGAATATTGAGAATGGAAGCAGATTATGAGTTCCCTCTTTGAAGATTACATGTGCTTGAAATCGGAGAAACCCGGAAATATAAAGTCTTGACCCTAATCAACAAGTCTTCACCTCCAACTATGGATAAGAACTCTTCTCCTATGAAAACCTAACCCTAGTGATAAAAAAAAAACTCCTTCTCCTTCATGTCCCTATAAACTTTTATACCCCTCTCGATGTGATCCACATTAAAGATTAAGTTCTAGTGCCCTTGCATTAAGGTCAGATTCTACTCAATTCCCGTAGTTCTCTGCAGGTGTATGCGGTACATGTTAGTAATTATTACGGTACACTTCAACCATGTCACTTTTACGCCAGGTATGCCGTACATATTGAAGGTATGCAGAGTACACTTTCTGTCTGCCGGCTTTACATAGGTATGCCGTACATGTTGAAGGTGTACAGGTACACTTTGGTCTTTGGTGCTTCTTTGAAACTTCATTGACTGCACGATTCACGAAACTTCGCAATCGGTTGCCATCAACAATGATCCATATTTGGCTAGGACATAAATCTTTGTCTGATTGTAAGTGGGCTTTGAAAGACTTACCT
Source organism: Tetrastigma voinierianum (assembly GCA_016808115.1). NCBI lineage: Eukaryota > Viridiplantae > Streptophyta > Magnoliopsida > Vitales > Vitaceae > Tetrastigma > Tetrastigma voinierianum. The sequence continues at coordinate 711,209 of JAEQBH010002251.1, read as the reverse complement.
GAGTCCAAAAAACACAAAAGCAATTAAGTACCTATCCTCCACCACGAAATGTGAAATGATGCCGAAAGGCTTAAAGATATGCACAAGTTACTAAAGTCTTTGCTCATTGTATTCATCACCCCAACTTTGCATCTTGCTAGTCCTGGCAAAATTAGACTAGAGATACCCCCTTTGATTTATACCAAAATTCACTCTGATGCGCTCTAAGTGCAGTTAAGCTTTGCAAGTTCCTCAAAATATAAATATGAAACGCAATACTTCACACTACTTTAGTAATGCACAGTATGACTCATTTAGAACTAACCCTGAGTCTTAAATAATGAACATAACAACAAGCTAACACAAATCAGCTATTCAAATGAGGACATAGAATTTAGAAAAATAAAGGTGGTCAGTACAAACATTAAGGCTGAAATGATCGATATTATAGAAGCAACGTTTAACATAAACACGAACTATTTATGCATAAGTCAAAAGAAACAACGAACACAAGCTGAATCAAAAGTCTTAAAGTTTGTAATGACCTTGTTCCAGGCAAAAAGGAAATGAACAAAATGGGTGTTGGCATAACATGGTGAGTATGCTACGATTACCGACCTCACCACTTAATCTAGCGCTAATAAGCTCTTACCGGCATCATCCTCATCATCTGCCGGAAGAAAATGCATCCTCCATGCGAGCAGTCATCCAGCTCTCTGAATCTCCCTCCAGTCGGAAGTAGCGTCACCTTAGCGAGCTCTCCTCGGAAAATATGACTCTCGAGCCTAGAGGCCTGTAGTCAGGCACAGCCACATTTCCCAGGAAATGCATTTGAACCACCTGCTTGATGGCGCTCATTCTCTTCAATGAGGATGACTCATAGGTGCGGAGTGTAGATGAAGGGACCTAGGAATAATAGCGGAGGTTGTGAAGGCTGGGGTCTCGTGGATGCGGCTCGGCTCTTGGCCTCCGTTTTGTTTATGACGACCTAGGAAGCACCCTCTTTTCATGGCCGCCCCCTCGTTCCATGACTTCCTGAGACTAAATCTGAGATGGAATGGAATATGTCTACTTTCATCGGAAGCTGGAAGTCCTCATCACGCACCATATGACTAAAGCATAATCGATAAGTTTCCGGTCATAACCTCATGCTCAGACTAAATTATTCTGGATTTCTGTTGTATAAGGTGATCTCTATCATGGGCATCCTGTTCATATTCGCATGTCGACTTAGGCTTCCTGAGCTCTGAGGTAACTACGCACAAAGCCATTCCTTAGTCGAGGTGGTACACATAGCCTCGATGAACTTGGGCATCGAAATCGGTGAGAAATGGCTCTAAGAAGTGGGTAAAGGTCGATCACGAGCGGCGAGGCGGGCGTCGCATAGGAATGAGCTAATCGAATCGAAGTGTCTGTATCTAACACCGTCGCGTGGTCTCTAGTAAGGTCTCGGCCCGCTAATTTTCTTTCATATTAGTATAAAACTCCGGTTTCTTGGTAGAAATATCCACGAACACCGGTGCTATGGCGTATATTACATTCTTGAATAACACCCATAGTTGGGTGAAATCTGAAATGTCCTCAACTTCCACCTCTAATGAGTGAGAAATCCTGTTCGTAATTAATTGGGCCCATTCTCTGCTACGACTCGAGAACCCTCGGCCAAACATAGCCTCTATTTCATCATCATCATCACTCCTGCGACACTTCCCTCCTCGGTAATGTTGCTTTCCTTACTTTTTCGCGTTTGTGAGGAGTCAGATTTTCTTTTCTTCACGGCCCGCTCCATGGGGGCTAAGGCGCTTTTCCCTTTCCAATATTCTTGGATGGAGTACCATAGATACGGAAAGGATGGCAATGATGCTGTCAAGCCTTGTATAAAGCATGTCCCAGCTTTGTTTCCCGGAAATGCAAGGGTGGCCCCGTGCGAATCGGGCATTTCTCCCGATATCAGTGAAACCCCGAACCATCAAGTAAAAACCACCTAGCAAAACCAACCAAACAGTCATGTATAATAGTGGATAGCACAAAAATGCTCTCAAGAGGTTGCAAAGAACACCACGTCCGTCACGATGAATGCGAAGAATCAGAACTGGCGAAGGAAACTTTGAGCGGAAGCAAGCGAGACAGGGTTGCTTGTGTGAGAGGGCACAAGGGTTAGGGTTTGGTTTGTTTAGAGAGAATGGATGGGTTGTGAATATCAAAAAAGGCACAATTTGGGTTAAAAAACCTATTTTCACGAACCGACGCATGTCTTTGGTACACGTTGGTGATTGTCTGTACACTTTAAGCTCTTGCCCTTACAACGTAAGGTGTCTTAGGTACATGTTGAAGGTGTCTCTGTGCGAAACCTTTATTCAATTGGCATTTTTTATTTTCTTTTTTTCATATATATTTTGCCATTGGGCGATGGTGCGATGTAAAATTTGTCCTTAATCAACCGCCTTCCCGTCCGGGTTTGTTTATACTCACCTTTTCTTTTACTCGTATTCCACTGGCCGGCGTATTCCGCGGGTTGGTCGCATGGTCACTTAACACAGATACTTTTCGATCTTTCCATAGGTCCATTGCTTTTCAAGTGATCGGGGTTCTTAGGATTCGAACTAACCCAGCAACAAAATTTCCGAAATAGGTGCAAGGGTGAGACAATATGAGTTCGCAGTGTACATAGAAATAATGGCCTCCTAATCATTTTCCGAGTTATGCGAAGATGTTCCTCGAACTATGATGCATGTAAGATTAACACTGACATACCAAATTGATACACAAATGTGAACCTGCCGAGCCAAGATAAAAGTATAGCGTTAGATACATGGTTTATTATAAGTAATAAAATGAACTCAAGAGGATAAGTCCAAGAATGAATATAAAGATTTTGTGCATGCTTGTTAAAGTATGCATGCAATGAAATGATATGAAGTAATGTATGAGATCATGCGGTATGTACATTGCAGGTGATTGCTATACTAAAAAAGAGCCATAATTTGAAAAAATTTGACCATACCTTGAAGATGTAACAAGCGCATAGTTAGGTTCAGCTTGATTATGCGCTTTACCACAAATAAAAACAAGCATTGCCCTCGATGCATAGAAATGAGTACCCCACTGTGAATGGGAGGCAACATAGAAATTAGGTCCCCTATTTTTTTCTTATTTTTATTTTATTTTATTTTATTTTATTTTTTTTATGTTTTAATGAAAAGCAAATGAAATAGAGACAATAGAAATAAAATGCAAGAACAAAAATAAAACAAAATCAAAACTATATCTGACAGGACGAGAGCAATTTGCTGAAGGGAATCACGGTAGAGCGGATCCTGCAAATCCTCACTATGCTCTTAGAAGATTGAAATGCTCGAGAATGGCTTGGCGTGACCATTGACTTTGAAGGACTTTCCAGTATCCGGATTTTCAATCTCGCGGCTCGTATGGATAAAACTACATACTTGATGAATGGGGCGGATCCAGCGAGAGCGAAGTTTTTCACCGGAATAAGTCTGTGGGAGGTATCTGGCGGTACTTTTTGGTTTAATTGAGCGTTTTCCGAGCAATAGATTTTCATGGAACAACCCAGGCAGCTCCTTGTAAATTGAGAGGCTTTATCACGACTCGCCGCGAGATTCATCAAGCTCATTTAGTTTGCAACAAGCGGCCTTACTGTGAGTTAGTCGAATTAAAAGTTCTAATAGCCCGATAAGCGGTGTTCCATTCAAATGGTAGATGACAAGCCTTTCCATAAGAAACAAGCCTATGAGGAGACATACTAAGAACAATTTTAAAGAGGCGAATGCGGTGACGAAAGAGCATCCAATAGTCGGGTGACCAATCTTTCTACTGCGTTTGGGGCAGCGTTTTCCAAAATATGTTCGATCCTATTAAGCTAATTCGGCTTGACCATTAATTACGTGGGTGGTATATGAAACTTTATGGGTGACTCCATATTTTTTTAGTTACCAAAGATCGATTCACGAAGCCGAGTCCACCATCACTATAATAATTGCCGAGGTATTCAAGCGAGAAAAATGTGTTCTTTATAAATTTCAAAACAACGCTGTAGTGGGTGGTTCTGTCGGAATAGCCTCGACCCACTTTGACACATAATCAACGAGATAGCAGGGAATGTATGGGTACCCACAAGAAGGAGCGACCCATGAAATCTATACTAGCAATTAAAAATTTCAATGATTAAGATGGGGAGTAAGAAGGCATCATGTTTCGTTTGTGACCACAACTAATTGTTGGCATTGAGCACCGTTTTTGCAAAATTATGAAACAATCTTTAAATAAGGTAGGCGATGGAACCATTACCGTCTTCTATCTTGTTTTCTTGCCAGAAGAAATACCTCCACAAGCTTATGGCAAAGGTTGAGATCTGATCTGTATCATTGGGGCACACATCTTCATTAATTATTCGGGACGATATTTAAATAGATATGGATCGTCAATGTATTTCTTAATATCTGCAATTTCTTTTACATTGAGGAAGTCCATTGTGTTGTTAGGATTTGACCGGTGACTAGTAATTTACAATGTATCGGCGTACCAGAGACGATGAACAAATGAAAAGTTGCTCATCAGGGGCTTTATACCACTTTATAGGTCGCGCGTAGAGTGGATGCAGGCCAATCGAGATAAATAATTGGAAGCCACCACATTCTGAAACCCCTTTTTATCTAATAGTGATTAGATTCTTGACATAGTAAAATCCACCTAGTTAACGGCGGCTTGGTGTCCACCTTGCAGACCAGTACTTAGTGCTTCATGATCGTAGAAATGGTTCTGAGATCCTGATGTATGACCTGAACTTTTCTAGAGACAAGAGCGATGACTAAAACTCTTTTTCAGTAGTTGTGTAGTTTGCTTGAAGTAGATCTAATTGTCTTCTGGCGTAATAGATTACAAAGCCTTTTTGTCTTCCACTTTGTCCTAAAGCATTTTTATGCTTGTAATCAACTAGCGTCACACATGATCTCAAGCGGAAGATTCCAATTAGCAATTAGGAGACCGTGATGATGTGTGGTGACACTAATATAGCTGAGTTTAACAAAAGCCGCCTTCACAAGCCGTGACCATAAAGGGACATCTTTAGCAAGCAATGTACATAAGGGCGAGCCATAGCTAAAATCTTTAAGGAATCTCCATAAAATCCAAAAGATGTCCTAAAAAATGATCTGACGTTCTAATACACTAGAGCAGGTAAATCGAGATCACCACTTTGGCCTTATCAACTTCAATTCTAGCGTCTTTGACACTATATGGCCTAAGACAATCCTCAGGTCACCATGAAATGCCACTTTCCTCACTCTAACAAAAGGTTTTTCTCTTGACATCTCTCCAAAACTCTTCGATTCTCCAAACACCCTCGTAAGAGTCACCAAAAAACCGAGAAATCATCCATGAAGATTTTCGTATCGATTTCTATCATGTCACTGAAAATTTTAACATGCACCGCTGAAAGTTCCTGTGCATTACATAATCCAAAGGGAATTTTCCTAAAGGCAAAAGTACTAAAAGGACATGTGAATGTCGCTTTCGATCTTCCAAAGCTATCTCTAATTTGATTGTAACTCGAAAATTCGTCGAGAAAACACAATTCACAAGCTTCAAGAATCCTCTAACATTTGATCAACAAATGGAAGAGGAAAATGGTCTTTCCTAGTACTTGCATTAAGTTTCCTATAATCTATGGACACCCTCCAACCTAAAGTGACACGAGTAGTAATGAGCTCATTATTTCATTGGCACTACAAAGAATCTGCATTCTTAGGGAACTACTCGTGGTCATTAACCCACTTGCCGCCTCTAATAGTAAATAAATAATCTACATCCAAGAGTTTTAATACTTCCTTCTTACCACTTTCTTCATTATTGGGTTTAGTCGCCTGTATCGCTTGTAGGGTTTAACATCCTTTCTAACGAATTTATGTATGCAAAATCAAGGCTAATTCCTTAATATCCGTAATCATTCATCCTAGGAGCAGCTCTGTGTCTCTCAATATCTCCAAAAGGATTTCTCGATTCATCTCTAAGGAAGAAGATATGATTAATAAAAGTTTCTTTCGCCCCAAGAAGGTGTTACTCGAGGTGTGATTGCAAGGGCTCCCAACTCGCTTAGGTGGCCTCTCTTCGTATGGGCAATGCCTGGTCTCATTCGGGTGGCAATGGTTCAAATTGGGTGGCCCACCCATTCACTCTCAAGACTTTTGTTCAATTATGGAGTGTAGAAACTCCGATTCTAATGGTCACTCATCCTAACCCAAGCCACTAAACATGACGAAGAGGGTCATCATGCAAGACATTGTTCCAAGCATCAGACCAATGTAATCAACCATGTCACCTTTTTCCAACACTTCATCTTCATCTCCCATTCCCTCGATAACATTAAAGATATTCAGATTACTACCATGTTCCCAAATGATAGTGTCATTAAAGCCCCCCTACAATGTATAATGGCATTAACACTGCCAAGAATGGTCTAATGAAGAATCACTGGGAATCGAGTCTTTGATTCACCACAAAGCTTGAGTGTCGAGCACAACAAAAATCCACAGGAAGTAGAATTTATCCACTGTACTAATACATCCTTCACTATCCCTTCAGGAATTTTACACTACTTCGGCCACTAATCGAGAGTGATATTGGTTTGGCTCTAATTCTCCTAACCCTAGGTCCATATATCGTGAGTAGCAACAATTACCAAATGCCCCTAACCACTAAAGGCATGTCCTAACTTGAATTCCCTACCACAGAAATAGTAGGCTTCCTGGATCTTTTTGGCATTCAAAGTTGTTTCAATCAAATGGTAGACTGCTCACCATGAATGCCCCTTTGCTGACTTAGTTTCCTTTTACTGCAAGTACAAATCCTCTAGAAATTTATATATATGGAATTTGCTTATTAGCATCTAGTAAAGGAATGTTCAATTTCACTTGTTCGAATAATTCATAGATCTCGTAATGGTTATTCACCTCTCTTTCGGGGTTCTTTTTCTATGGGAGGATATGGAGTCGAGGAATATGGGTAGCCTTATCTTCCTCCTGGCCACCATCAATAACATTTGTCCTAGGGACATGAGGCTTGTCCGACACCTCATCATCTCCGACTGGTTCACTTTGAGACTTTGTAACGGTTCTTGGTTGGAATTGGTTTCATTAACCACCCATCGTCAAGAGTAGTAACAATTTTTGTTAAATGTTCAAAAGTACTCACTTGACTTGAAACTCCCACACTATTTTGACTCCTTGTGGGTTTTGATGGTTTTAGAGATGGGAGTTTCCTCTTTCTCCTCAAGTGAAAATTACCCATGAGGAGGTCAACTTAGCTTATTCGGGATCTCTGGGCATCATTCGCAGTGCTTCTAGACTGTGTTTGGTGATCAAGGTGTCTCCACACAAATCACAAGCATTATATCCTCCAAACTTCTTATGGAGGTTGATAAGGGTGTGATTTGGATTCCTTGATTTGATGGATGGAAACTCTGATTAGAGTTCTATAGGAAACTGGGGGCCTTGATTCCTAAACTGAGGGACTCAATTTGGAAAACCTTGCCGGTAATGGGGACCTTAGTTGTTCGCAGGCTTATGCCGCCTCTCATTTCTTCCAACTAAAATTAGGATGCTTACCCATCCGGTGGATTATACAGTTTTTAGAGTATGGGAGGAATCTGAAAAGGCTTTGCAGTTAAGACATTAGCCTCTGCCTCTATCCGAATCTCGGGCTCCCTTAACTTGAGGAAGGGGTTTAGTAGTTGATAGTCGAGTGTAGTGGTCACGACATGCATGGCCTTCACTGGTGTGAAGGAGGGTAATGGAAAATAAAGTTAATTTCTGCCAATTTTACTGGGGAGCTTCGTTTTCACAATAGAATGCTGAAACAATGCCAAGAGGATTCTCTCAGTAGCCGTGGCTTTTGGTGGTGGTCTATGGAGGTGTTAGTCTCTCCATGTTCTAGCATTTTCTCTATGGTGTCAAAGAGTTGGAATTCGCCTCCCAGCACTCTTTTCATAGATTTCATCAAGACACATTATTGGGATGTATTGGTTTATTATTCAAGGATAGTCCTGATGAAAGTACGCACATATTTGTCCTACATCCAATCCATGATGAGGGATAGCATGGAGAGATCCCTTGTATCTCTCCTCTATGGGATTGCAGCAAAGGTTCACCCGACTTTCAAAAGTTCTGGAATCAGCTCTCGCATGAGAGCATTGGTAATGCGTGAGGGAAAATTTGTCGAGGAACCTATTTCGCATATTTTCCCATGTAAAATCGACCTAAAAGTAGAGAATGAAACCAAATTTGGCTTTCTCCTTTAGAGCAAAAGGAAATAAAACCAAATGTGATTATGTGAGAGGAACCAAGAGAGAGAAAATGCACCGCAAACATCCAAGTCTCTCAGTGAACACAGGGTTCTTAGATTCGACCCCGTGATATACAGGTAAAAGACGGATCATTTCCGACTTCCACGAGGAAATTGATCGCCTCTTCAGCAGTGCGAATACATGAGTTTGTCAGGGTTCGCTGAGGTTGCAAAACTTCTTGGAGAGTTCTTTCCACATTAGGTAAAGGAGTAGGGGGGAGCTCTATATTGATTTCGCTGAAAGTTACCATTTCCCCTCCTATTATCGGGTGCCACTGAGCTAGTACCATCATCTCCATGTTGTGGAGGTCTGCGAGTCCCCTGCGGGTTAACAGAATCCTCGAGCATGTTCATTAAACAGATGTTGCTGATTTCCGGATGATCCATCTGAAAATGTTATCTGAAACACTGACTTCATTAAGGACTCCTCAATTTTTGGGGGTGCACTACAAGTCGACGCTGCTCGTCACGAGCCCAAACCGACATGCACTAAACTCATCTCAGCCCAAGAAAACACCCACCCAGATTTCAAGAAAACAAACACAAAAGAAGAGCAGAGAACGTACCCTGGATTATGCAACGCAATTGAAAATTACCTTCTAGCCTTCAGATCAACTGATTGATCAACACTCCTGCAAGAATCTGCACTAAAATGCTCTGCTCTTATTCGTATGCTGAATCTCTATTCCCAAGCGTAGGAATTACATATCTAGCATTGTAATACTCGAGGGAATCCATGTGTCATCTCTCCATTGTGAGTGGTCTAAATTCATGATCCGTAGAGCCATTCTCCACAAAAAGTGAATTTAAAAGGGAATTATGGGGTTGTGTTGTTTGATTGAATGATTGATTGGATTTGAATATTTTAAATTAGAAGATGATTGCTGGGATTCTTAGGTTTCCACTCACTTATGATCACGTAAATTCTACCTCTTATTTTTTTATAGCCTCATCTAGGAACATTAGAAAGAATGGTCTTCGATGGAAGATTTATCCTTAAATGCTCTTTGAAAAGAAAGATGATCACTGATGTTGCACTGCTCTCAATTAATCTTACTTTAGCTTGCATTTAGATCAAGCACAACGTGTACCGAGGATCTCTCGTTCACACGTTGTCAAGAGGATGCCTAAATTCAAGGTTTTTACATAGTTTCAATGTTTAATAACATCACACAACTATCATTGAGGTGTATAAAAGAGAATTGAGGGAATTTATCATGGATCAGGTGGTGAGTTTCACCGTAGAACCCTCAAAGATAGTTTAGAACCCATGGAACTTATAAGGAAAATCATAATCAAGAGAATTTATTCATAAAAAGAACTTTGAGAAAATTCAAAATTCAATTGCAAAGCCTAAAGATGAAGAACATGTATCATTGAGAATGGAAACGAAATATGAGTTCCACCCAAAAGATTACATGTGCTTGAAATCAAAACCTTAAATATAAAGTCTTCAACCCTAATCAACAAGTCTTCACTCCAACTATGGATAAGAACTCTTCTCCTATGAAAACCCAACCTCAGTGATAAAAAAACCCCTTCTCCTCATTCCATAGCTATAATTCTCCTAATGTGATCCCAAGATTAAAAGTTGGATTTACAAGGTGCCCTTGCAAAGTAAGATCGATTCTACTCAATTCCCGTGAGTTCTGAAGCACAGGTACTCCTATGACATGCTAGTGGTGTACCCGTACACTTTAGCCATCATTCATTTTTTTCCGCATGTGTGTACTAAGACATGTCAAGGTGTGTAATGCAGACACTTTGGCTATTACTTTTTCTCGCATAGGTGTACTCAGACATGTTGAAGGTGCACTCAAGACACTTTGGTCTCGGTGCTTCTCCAAAGATTGTTGCGCCTAAACTTCACCAACTCATGCTAACATCAACAATGATCCATATTTGCTTCCCGATAAATCTTGTACAATTATGATTAGACTCGAAAGACCCGCACAAGTCCAAAAAACACAAAAGCAATTAGTAATTTTTATCCTCACGCAAATGTGGGCAAAGTGTGACTTTGAATAAAAGTAAGTTCGCTATAATTACCGCTCAACTGTGTATTCATCAGAGGTGTGTCAACAATAGTTTGTCGATCATGAGTATCCACAGTAAATTCAATGTTATCTTATGGTTCTTAACTTTTCGAAGTTATACCTTTACTCCCACTCGGTTCCTTTTAGAAATAAATTCCTTTCTAGAAAGACACCATTCCAGCAACAAACATCTATTCCTTCTATGGATTGTAAAAGTATCCTTAGTCCTTTAGATACCCTACAAAGACATTTGACGACTGGGTTCCAAATTATTTGAAACTCGACGCTTTACATAAGCCCCATAACCCCAAATCTTAAGAAAAGACAACTGGCCTTTTACCAATCCACATCTCTATGGTGTCTTTTCAACCGCTTGGATGGAACTCATTTAGTGTGAACAGCTGTTTCGCATAACCCCAAAAGGTAAATGGAAGATTTGTTGGACTCATCATGTATCAACCATATCTAATAAAGTTCAATTCCTCCTCTCGCATATTACCATTCCATTGTGGGTGTCCTTGTGCTAGTTAATTGTGAATTGATTCCACAAGTTCTATGATGGTCAACAAATTCTTGCTCAAATATTCGCCACCGATCAGATCAAGTGCCTTGATTATCTTGCCAAGTTGGTTTTGTACTTCATTTTGAAAAGATTTGACATTTCAAATGATTTTAGATTATGTCTCATCAAGTAGACATAACCATATCCGTCGAAGTCATCAAGAAATGTAATGAAGTACTTGTAACCTCCTAGTATCCGAACTTAATGGTCCACATAAGACCTCGATGTATGAGATCCACACCCATTGGCCCTTTCACCTGTGGTCCAAGAAAGGGATCCTTGTCATCTTACTAATAGACAAGATTCATATGGTCATATGATTCAAAATCAAATGAATTCAAAAGTCCAACTTGAGAGTTTTGAGATGTGTTTCACATTTATAATACTACAAGATAAATGGTTAAAGATAGGTTGAATTCTAAATCATCTAATTTAAATTTCTTAGTAGCTATGTGTTATAGACATGAGAATTGTTGGATTTACGTTCATAACATAAAGACCATCCCAGAATAGGCATTTGCATAGAACATGTCTTTATGAAAATGGAGCAATTATTCTAATAATAAAAGAAAAACCATCATTATCCAAACAAGAAATCGATATAATATTCCTACACATTGTAGGAACATAATAGCAATTGTCCAAAACTACTAAAAAGCCCATCAAGCAAAGTAAGTTCATAACTTCCTACACCTAGTACAACTTTTGCTCCATTGCCTACTGTGATCAACTTCAGCTCTTCTTCAATTGTCTACTCCCTTTAGTCCTCGCACATTTGTATAAATGTAGATCCACATCCAAAGATTCACACCCAGAAATCCAGAGGAAGAAAAATTAATTTGTATAACATAAATACCGAAGAACTAGTCTCACTGCCTTCTTTCTTCTTCTTTAGATCCCTCTAACATAGCCTTGTAGCTTTCTTCCAATGACTAGGTTCATTGCAAAAGAAACAAACACCCTCCTTTGGGGCTTTAAATTCCTCTTGGGTTCAGTTTTGTCTGCTGAGCATTGGACTCTCTTTGCCCTCGCTTCTTGCCTCGCCTCTTGTTCTTGAAGCCCTTTCCATTTTGAAACCATCAATACGGCTGTGCTTGATTTAATATTATTCTCACAAGCTGCCAAGCATCAGATAGCTCGTAGATAGATTTGTCCATTTCATTCATGTTATAGTTCATGACAACCTGGCTATAACTACAAGGAATTCGTGGATCAAATCGCCTACAACTCTTGGCTCAATGGAACCCAAGCCTATCAAGGTGCCTAATATAGCCTTTCATTTTTAGAACATGAGCACTAATCAAGCACTTTCACCTATCTTGCAAGAATGCAGTGCCTTGGTAGTCTCATACCTTTCTTGGCCTTGCTTGTTGTCGAACATTTCCTGGGATTGAAAGATCATATCATAAGCTTCCCCATATTTTCCCGTATCCTTCCTCAAGTTCGTAACTCATGGTAGCTAGCATCAAGCACATTTAACATCAATAGTCATTCGCTGATGCTCTTTACAAGCATTCTTTCATCTCTAGAAGCATTTTATCATTGTCTTCAGTGGAGAGGTTCATCCAAGACATAAAGCTCCTTTCTTGCCTTAGAGAAAACACCCACCTCGAAACCAACAAGGAAGTTAGTCCCAGTAAGTTTATCCTTCTCTAGGACTGAAGTGACATAGTAGAATTGTTGTTGTTATTGTTGGCCATCACAATGAATGCAAAGTTCAGAGGCAGTTTGATTTGTGTGAAAATTCTCACTAAATTAAATAACCCTCAAGAATAATTCAGTATTAATCTAGTGAGCTAAGATCCATATTTTACTCAACTTTAAGCTTTTCACTTTCATGACACTTAAAATTAAGTTATTTAGGTAGGTAACTCTTACCAATTACATCTCATGACTCCTTAGATATTTATGGGATTTGACATCATATGTCCCTGGCATGTTTAAATCCCATTCAATGCCATTAGGCCCAAAAACCGCTTTGATAAACTTGTCAAAGTTAAAACCATTTTAACATATGGGTAGCACTATATTACTCATCTTGTCTCACTAATGTAACCTAATGTACTCTCTACTTTGGTAGAACCTCACATTAAGGTGATAAAGGTTTTGATAAGTGTTTAAATATGGATGGCATGTTAACTTTAAATTTTATGTGAGGGATCTCTTGATTGAATTTAATTTTCAATTAATAGATCTCATCATACATCTAGTATCATATACTCATACACGGTGAGAACAGCATCCTCACTACATGCATATAATAAACAAAAGTCACAATATGGCCTTAATCTAGATTGATCTCCATAAGCCAAAATGAAGACCAATAGTCATTCCTAGGGTAGTAATAAATAAACAACTCCATGGATGTCGCATTTGACCACCAATCAAGATAGACACCTAGCTCCTCCATCATCATGGTTGGATTGCATGACTTTCAAATGGCTTTCATTGTCTCTGTTTTATTACAACAATTAACAACACTACTAATAGTAAAATAAAATTACAATAAAACAAAACGACATGCAAGTCGATTAATAATTACAACCCTTGTAAAACAATAATAATAACTCATTAAACACATTGGTCAAAAGGCTACACTGCACCATGAAGCAAATACAACATGCAAAATATATCATGTTATCATGATAGCATAAAAATAATTTGCATTAAAAGAAATAAATTATAATAGGCGGTATTTAAAACTAATTAAAATCATATATGCCATAGAAGAGTCAAGATGGCTTTCTTGCTCCGCTTGAATTATCACTGACGAGTAAATATAAATGTCATATCGCTCAAAAAATTTTTTCCTTTTCAGAAACATTGTGAGTTTCGGCCTCAAAAATTAAATTTTCATCGATCTCATCAATAAATTCAATAGTTTGTGCCATCAAAATCACATTAAACAAATATATTATGTAATCTCATTACACATGTGGCTTATTTTTCGCACTACCATAAATAATCATTGATAAATCACTGATATATGAATTCACCCATGTATTAACTGATTAAGACAGTTTAATCATATAACATGCTATTAAACACTTTAATGGCAATATCCTATCTTGATTCTTAATCATATTAATCTAATCCTTTTGTGTTCTTATCTAATCAATTAATACCTTAAATAAAAACTTATTAACTACAGTCGTCAGACAAACCATAAATATCACATATATTCAAAAACGCAAACTCATGCCGTAACTACATACATCACATACACAATATCAAACATGGCATTATTATCGCATTGTTATGAAACACAAGTGGCTCCCATACCAACGTTGCCATCGGCGCATCCAATCGATTGGAACATAAATGCAATGAATTAGGTAACTTTTTTATCCCTTTAACCCACCAAGGATCACATGCGCTTCATAAAACCGAAGGAAGGTAAACGAAACTTACCTATCAGAGATCGATTCGCTAAGCCTTCAAAGTTCATAGCCTATTATTTAGATTCTAAAGCAGGTCGCCTCTCGAAAAGAGACCACCTCTACAAAGATCCACACACCTAACAAACAATTTAATGCATCTCTATTAACGCTAGCTCTCAGTTCATCTTCTCTCAGTAAAATTAAATTAGTAATTTCTTTCTTTTTCTTCTCTCCTGGTTTGGGTTGTTCCTGCAGTAAAGACTACTTTACAACAAAATATATATGTCTCACATATATATATATCTATACAAGCCTGTTAGCCTAAGTCAAAACTAAATTTATTATACATTTAAAACTCTTTTAAAAACCCTTTACGCATTATTTCTTTATCCACGTTAAATATAACAAATTCACTATTGTTATATTTAAATCACGAATTTAAACTTTCTCAAAATTAAATTTTAATTTAAATAATAAATCTAATTGTTATTTGTAATTTAAAATAATCTCATCATTTTAAATTGCTACAGAGAGTTAAAACCACAACCAAGTATTATTCGCTCTAATGTGCTTATCCTATAGGTTCAATTAACATTGCGTAGGCCTAAATCATACTTTGATCCTACAAGCTATAAGCCGCCTCTCAAAGAAGACATTACGACTTCACTCCAAGTTAAAATGAAAAGCCCATGATCCTATATTAACCTTAATATAGCTAATGACATAATCCTTTCGTCTTCATGATATCTTGATAGAATATAAGGCATGGACAAAGTCAACCTTATATCGTTTCATCTTTGATTACTTCTAAACCCAATTAGATCGATCAAATAAAATGACATTGATCTCCATCAATTCATTTGAGCACGACCATGCATTTCACCAAATTGTCGAGGGGACTCCAGTAGATATCTCTCTTATAAATAAGAGAGGACAATTCCATCTTTAATCGCCTCATATCTCAAATTTCATTACAATTCTTATTATGTTCAAGCATAACCTTATAGTCATCCGATTAAAAGACAACGCTTGATTATACTTTCAAAACAATAAATATCTTCTTATGCTGAGAATCCACAAATGTATCTCAGTCAAAGAATTTAATGACACAACTATTAGAGATTAACTTATGACTTCGATCCATGTATTAATCTCAAGATCTTATTCATTCAATATTTGTTCAACAAAATAGATATAAATTTGATTTTGTATCTCTATACACATATTCATCCTATGAATACTTAATCAAACTTTATAATTAATCTTAATTCATTGTTAATTCCCATAAATAATAACTGATTAGGGACATTTAGAATAATTAATAATATTATTCACTGACATTATATAATAAAACATGCAAATCATCATAATAATAAATTCTCATAAATAGTCAAAATACTATGTCCATACAATAGGCCTAGAGCACTAATATTAATAATTCAAAGCCGCAGGCCCTTCTCAAGGAGTTTCCCAAAACGACTTTGCCTTTCCCAAAACTTGATAAAAGGTGAGAGTCACCAAGTTAGACAACCTTTTCATTACATCCTTTACACGGAGTGTAGAGGTAAAAAGCATCTTGTTTCAAAATAAAATATGTCTTGTCACACTGCAGTCTACCACTCCACCCCTTGGAATTAGTCACCATATTAACTTGTGAGATAACAACAACTATTACGCCATATTCTTCGACCAAGTTGGCTTTAGGAGGATTCCCACTGTTTCTAGTTTTTACTCTCTTTCTGCACTGGGGTGCATGATGGCTTGGTTTGCGACAAAAATAGCAAGTCCCTTTCTTTTTGAAAGTATTGGGTTTAGAAATTTTGAGTTTGTTATCAAAGTTTTGAGGTTTTTATCTTGCACTTTTGGCTCTGTCAGACCAAGCTCTGCCTCTCGTGGTCATTTGTCTGGGCTTGGTCAGCTTCTTTTGTTCTTTGTGGTTTGTATCTCTATGATGATGGAATGATTGTATTAGCTAGGACAACTCGCTTCGATTGTTTTAATCTATTGTCTGTAGTCACTCCAATGAGCCTAGTAGGGTTCTATAAATCACACTTTGCTACAAACCTGCTCAGAGTTATATTTTTCAAATTCTCTGCTCCAAAGAATTTGTGGTACTTTAAGGATTTGAGTTGTATGTCCTTATGATGTCTACCATCTTCCATTCAGAGTAGTTTCCTTACAACAAATTCCTTTGTCGCCCATATCCTCGTGAGTGCATTCAGCAATGATTCCTGCATTACCTTGCTTCCTTGTGTAGGCACAATGTATACATGAAATAATTCTGTATAATGTAGAAGTTAGGATCGTATGCCTGACAAACCTTGCTCACAGAAGACTCCTTTCTCGTCCACTCCAATTAGAGGTTCAACCGAATCTCGGATGCTCTGATACCACTCAAGTGTAGCGACCCTCAGGTCTGTCTTCCACTTGATCGCTGCGATCCTTAACCCAAAACCCGAGGACGCCTCGGCTCTAAAACCATTAATCAAATCCATTAATCAAATACATTTTTAATAATATAAGAATTTTCGTTTCTAAATCTTTGCGAATCCTGAGCCATGAAGATTCCCTTTCTTGGCCCCGACCTAATTAGAGGGTTCAACCAATCTCTGATGCCTCGGGACACCACTCCTGCAGCGACCCCTGAGCCCGGCCCCACTCCCGATCGCGATCCCCAACTCAAACCCCCGGACGCCCTCATCGAAACCATTAATCAAATCCATTAATCAAATACATTTCACATTATAAGCTGCTGCTTCTCAAATCTTTGCTAAGCGATTTCTAATTCGCAAGCCCATAAACATTTACAAATTCAATGCGCCTTTAAAAACATGGATTTAACTAAAAGTGGCATTTTGTATGTCACATAACATAATATCCAAAATCGTATTCGGGATAGTAATAAAATAATTTAAGTTGAACTCCTTTGTTTACAAACAATGTCATGCCTAAAATGGTGGAGATGTATGTGATGGAGCATACCCGTGAACTCTCGAATAACTCCGAGCTCCGACCTTAGTCCGCTTCGATCACTATCTATCACTCGGTACTTGCGCATTGATAAAACAATACGCTAAACATTTTCATGCTTAGTGGTTCTATACAGTTCTCTATTCCATTTCAATTCAATACGAATCATGCATTTATCAAAATAATGGGGTTATACAATGTCTATGTGTAATGTAAAAGATACTTATACAAATACACTTTTTAATATCATTTTTCGCTTCTCGTTTTCTGTACTTCATATATGACTACAAAGAGTCAACATTCACGAAAAAAATTCAGCTCTGAATCCCGCCCCATGGTTATTCCGTATTACTGTGGATTTCACATTCAATGTTACAACTTGCCACTGACTATAGAAATTAATATCTACGACTTGATTCAACAGAATCTACTTCGTTTATTATTCAAGTAATAATGTGGATTTCACATTGAACAAATATGATTACCTTTCTATGATTTAATTGAGTCAGAATCCCACAAGTGCTGGTAATTCAATAATACATTTCTAAATCAATTTATTCACATGCAAGAATCTACCTATAGTTCAAATATACGTTTACATGCAGATATTTGACAAACATTTCGAATACCAATAATTCAAATCAATATATATATATATATATATATATATATATATATATATATATATTTCTACAAATTGTAACTTGAAATGGAATCGAGTCGCAAAAGAACAGCCAATTTATCGATCCTCGTTCTCGATACCACCCTAGTCAGGCCATTCGTTTCACTCAGACTTAGTCGAATACAAATTCTCTACTTTTAGTGGTTGAACAATTAATCGCACTATTTCTCTCTCGTATACTCTTATATGAACCCCCATTAAACCTTTATTAGGGTCCTTAAACTATCGGTGTACGAATACGAGGTGTTCGGAAACAAAAATCCAAACCCGCTCGCCAGGGACCAAAGAGCTGGTCGCCGCTGGCCGCAAAGAATGCTTCGCCATGGAGTACCCGAGGGGTGCCATTTTTGGCACTCCTACACACGACGAGTGGCATCCCCAAGCCTTGGGCGTAGGTCTATGCTGCGCGCTCTATTCTCTTACACCGTTAAACAAGTAGGAGCCCGATTTCCTGCCTGCAGATTTTCAGCTTTTCTCTTTTTGTGATTTCTCCAAAAAAAAAAAAAAAAAAAAAACTCTCAAAGTCCCAAATAAAACATGGGAATCACTCTAATAACATCCTAATATCATCCTAAACCAATCACGAGCAAACCTATGGACGGATTAGGGGTTTTTCCAACCTAAATATCACAAAGAAATTGGTAGTTTGGTTCTACTCTTAAACCCTTCAGACTTGAAGCCCTAGCCTTTTTTCTTTTTTTTCCTTCTTGGTAAGATCTTGAATAAATGGAAGGATTTATACAACAATCCTCTTCTCCAAAACCCTAGCTTCTTCCTTCTCTCATTTCATTCAACATCGCTTTGCCAATGAGCATTCTAAGACCACATTTGGTCTTATTTCTCTATTTAAGTGTAAGGCCATGTTTGACTTACACACAAATTCCATTTCTTATTTTTCTTCATTTTGGCTCCTATTTCCCTTTCATTTATCATTTAATCTACTTTTTTCATTTAATCTTATTCTATTTTTTACCTTTAGGTCCTCATTTCACCAATTCCAAATTTGCCCTTTTTACACTTAGGTTTATTTTCGGGTTCAATCAAATTCTCATTTTAGCATATAATATTTAATCATATGCTCACATATTCAATTCCCATTTCACAATTTATCGCTTCCTAAAAACTGAGTTCATTTCACCCACACTTAATATATATAAAATTATTATAAAATTATGTGGTATTTTTGGCGCTACAACTCTCTCACTTAAGAAAATTTGTCCTCAAATTTACCTTTAAGAACAAATTTTCATGGATATCACGCCAGACGTTTCTTCACTTCCCATGGCTTCTTCTGCTTATGTTTCACAACACTCGACTAATGGAATCTTCTTGTTCCATAGTTTCTTTCACTTCATGCAGCCAAATATCCATTGACTCTTCTTCATAATGAGCAACTGTCTAAGCTCAATCATCTTTTGACGAGACTACTGCGATGGATCTGACTGTAATTCTCCTCAAAGATTCCAGACATGGAAAACATTATGGATTTTTCCCAAGTTCGAGGTAATGCTAATCAGATGCCACCGGACTCACTTTTCGATTACTATGGACTAATAAATCTAGTATCACTTCATCTTTCCCAAATTTATCACCTTTCCAAAGGTTACTTAAAAACACTTTCGCCGATCTCATATCGAATATCTTTTCTTTCATACGATATATGATTTCTCGTCTAATGCTGGCCACTTCAATCTCTATAATCATTTTCACTTTCTCTTTAGTCTCAGACAAGCCTGTGGCCAATTACTCTTTTCTCAAGCCAACCCCCATCAATATAAGACACCGGTTTCACATTTTCTTCCATATAAAGCCTTTGTAAGGCGCTCATTCCAATACTTGATTGAAACTGTCAGGGTACACAAATTAACTAAAGTAATGTGGTCGATCCCAACTACCTCATATACGATCACACAACTCCTTACCATATCTTCCGTAACTGATCACTGATTGTCCATCCGTCTACGGTGGAACGCTGTAATTTAAATCTGCAATGAGTGCCAAGGCCCTCTGTACCTTCCCCAAAAATCAAGTAAACCTCGAATCCTTGGCTTGAAATAATGTGGATGTGAACCCATGTAACTCGAACTATTTCCCTTGATATGCAACCTCACACTCATTAAGTGAATAATCTACTCACCGGTAGTATGAGTCAGAACACTTGGTCAATCAATCCACTATGACCCAAACTGAGTCATGCTTTCTCCCTGTCAATGGTAACCTAACAACAAAATCCATGGTAATTCCTGTCCTATTTCCACTCCTAAGATCCCGATAGGCTGTAATTAACCTGGCTGAAACTTGATGCTCACTTCACTTTTGGACACTCAAACACTTAGTCTAATTCAAACATCTCTTTTCATCTTGATCACTAGTACGAGACTTTAAATCTCAAACATCTTGTACACGGATGGATAGCAAAAGATCCATTGTGTGCCTCTTCAAGTATGGCTTTCCTCAAATCATTACCATCAGGTACGCAAACCCGATCCTTATAATACAAAACTCCATTTTTGTTCATTGTAAACTTGGTCTCTTTATCATTTCCACTGACTACTATAAGGTAAATATTTTCATCTCTCTTTGTACTCTAGTACTCTTGCCCAACATCTCCGGCCCTGCGACACCTCACACTACAGACTAATGCCTAATAATGCACAACAGTATCTAACGCCGGTTGCCAGACGACTTCTCTCGCTCAAATACACATGCCACTACGCCGCTTCCAGTGATAGTCAATCATACAACCATAACTTTTATCACCCCATCCTTTCATCCACGCTTGTCTCAAATTAAGCTCTGGGAGTAAGTAAATACTTACACTTTATGGTCGCAGAGATAGCTAATTCTTTTCTCCATACAAATAATGTTCCAAATTCTTGAAGGCAAATACAATCGCGCAATTAATTCCAAATCATGTAGGGTAGTTCTTCACGCGGCCTGAACCGTCTCAAGCATAAGCTACCACCTACTCCCTCTTGCATAAGGACACATCCGAGTCCGCTTTAACGGAGGCATCGCTAAATATTACATATTTCTTACCGAGGCCTGTCGAAAGAATCCTGCCTCGATTAAGAAGGCTTTCCAACTTCTATCAAAAACTTATTTGGCAATTTTCACTCCACTCAAACTTTACATTTTCCTCGATAATCTTGTCATAGGGCCGCACACTAAAACCCCTTAATGAATCTTCCGTAGTAACCCCGCCACCCCAAAAACTACGCACTTCCGTAACATTTCTCGTGGCTTCAACTAACAACCACTTCACTTTCTTCTGATCCACTCTGATCTCTTCTTTCGATACAATGTGCCCAAGAAAGGACACTTCATTAAACCAAAAACTCACACTTGCACAGCCAGATACAATCGCTTTTCAGAAAGTCTCTAACACTACCCGGGCTGCGTGGTCGTGATTTTCCGATCTTTAATACACAAGAATGCCGCTTATGAACACTACGATACAAATGATCCACACACTACCAAACACGATTCAATAGGTCCATGAAAGCCATGGAGCATTTGTCAAACCAAACCAAGATTACAAGGAACTAATAATGTCCATATCAAGGCTCTAATCGCCGCTTTGATGCACATCCACATCTTTAATTTTCAATCGATGATGTTCAGATCAACACAAGAGATTAAATTTTGTTGTTTGAAATAAATGTTTAACTGTGTTAGACATTGAGTTTACTTCAGCCCAGTCGGAAAGGATCAGAACAGAAGTGTTCGAAAATGAATTCTTCTTAAGTGCAAAAGGCAGAGCTCGCAGAGAAATGGTCTAATGAACTCCTTTCAGCAAATGCTCAAACCAATTTCACTCCTTTAACTCCAACGAGTCATTCGATACTATAGTAATTGATGCCGTATAATCTCGCATAACGTCGACAAGAAACTCCAATCTCCTCCGTGGAGGCAATCCTAAACCTCCTAAATACATCCTGATAGTCACTAACCCAGAGGAACTTCGATACACTCCAGCTCCTGGCTCTTTCCGTTTAATCACATAAGCCGCTAGGCTTCCATCCTTTCTCCGGCGACCATCGCTCTAGCAAAGCACGCTGATATCAAGCATTAGAGAGGTGGTTTGACCTCTCGCAGATGAAAGTTACTTCATCCCTATCTCTGTTCTTAAGGTCACTTTTTCATTCTACAATCGACTATCGCTGTGTCAAGATAGAACCAAACATCCTCACATCATATCAATTCCTGTTGAGGAATTCTAGCCTAAGTCTCCTGTGAATTCATATTCTCTTATTCGATAAGACAATCCTATATACTTTATTCACAATAACACTATGTCTGAGCGGGTTTGTCACCAAGATGTCATACTCGGTTTCACTCCTGCACTTACCCAAATTAGGTGCATATCAAGACACACATATGAAACGGGTTGATCCTGATCTATCAATGCATGTACAATAGTATCAAAGATAGTAAAATTATATCGACCATCACATCTAGGCGCGCAGATTCTATCGCTTTCATCAGATATGTCGAGCTTTGTTAACACCATCTTGCCTACCCAAAGTCCTAGGTCCTCTTGTCCTTTAATTCTATGATTTCCAACACTTTGCTACCTTTATGTAATGATGAAACATTGCCCCTTGTCTGGGGTGTTGTGAAGGAATGTGCTCTAGGAAAATCTTTTACCTTGTGCTCATTAGATCCACAAACCAAACAAGAACCAGTCAATTTCCAACACTCTCCCTTATGCTTTCTTCCATAATGAGAACAATGAGGGACATCTTGTCCTTTAGAAGCACCTCCTTGTGCACTTAACCCACAAAGGTTTCAGAGAATATTCTTACTACTGTGAGTCAGAGTTAAAAATGATTAGATACCTGGTGGGTCTTTGAATTTCTTACTCACGCTGATGAGCACTTGACCAATTTTTTCTTACCCTCGTTTCTCTCTTTCTCACATTTTCCTTTCTTTACTTCTTTCTTACATTTGTAATCACGTCTAAATTTTGAAAATCTCATGGTAGAATCCTCGTGACATGGGCCCTCCTTGAGCATGCATTACCGAGACCATATTCAAACTTTACTTAAGATCTTCCTCTGCACTAGCATCTCGAGAGGCTACTGCTCAAATTCCGAAAGAATTATCTTGATATTCACTACACTCATCCGTCTCATCGGGATTATGAAACTCCTGCCTCATATTGTTCAAGTGATACCACTATTACATTGTTGTTTCTCGAACCCGCCCAAGAAGAACTCTCCATGTCACACTTTCCGTGGTGTGTGTCCTTATTACCGAAACCCACTCAATGATAAGCTTCATCTTGAAGCAGTTGAGACGCACACTCCACCCCTCTTCTTCTCGCTATGCAATGCATTTGCATACATCGCCGAATCCTCTCGAGCCAATTTTCTTCCATAGCAGCTCATCATCTTCTTCCTAATAAAATTCCATACGTCTAAGAGTTTGCCATTCAGCTCACGGCTGACCATTGGAGGAGCACCACACCGGGTTGCACCGCTCTTCGTGCTGGGCTCGAGCTAAATGTCGGAGGATATCCATATACCCTATCAGCCGGTTCCATTGGTGTATTGGTGAGCACAAAAAAAAAAGGTGTCACTCACCCATACACTAGCAGACTATCTGAACGATCCCCTTGGTCACCTGCGACCCTTTAGGAACTTGAACCATCCATGCTTCTCCTATTAAGACCCACAAGATCCGCATCAGAGTCATGTCATCTTTTATATGCAAATGCAATGTATGTCAAATACCATTTTCAAAATCCTTTTACAAAATCATTTAGGGCTTTCGTAAACGCCCAAAACCTAGGTCATACTACTAAAGTGAGGGACTTCATTCCCGTCGTGACCGATTGGTGGGTCTGAACCGAATCCGGGATGCTCTAATACCACTTAAGTGTAGCGACTATAGTCTCCTGAATTTTTTGGGTCACTAGATCGTCGGAGCACCAACTTGCTAACAAGTACCTGCAAAACAAACACGAAAACGGCGGTGGTGCGCCCTCCACCTCTCCGATGCCTAAGTTAGATAAGGAAACTGAGAGGAAAGGACTGGCCATTTTTAGGTCAGAATGTCATACCTTTCAGCCGATCCCTCTTTATCGAGGAGAAAGATGATCCGATTTCCATGGAAAGCAGGTGATTTCCTTCCGAAAAGGAAGGAGAAGGTGGCACATAGCTCACGTGTTATGACTTGTCCTTCCCTTTAGATAGCCAATTAACCTGCATCTTCTGCCCCAAGACGTGTTTGACCACCTTCAGGGTGGTTACGTGTGTGACCTTACCGTGGATACTCATTCAAATCGAGGCTCTACAACCGACTACCTTCCTTAAAGATGGTAGCCGGCCAAGAGAGATTGTACGGCACATTATATCTCCTCACTGGCTCAGGAAGTAAGGTTCTGGAGCCTAGCCGGTAAATGAAGGTGCAATCGGGGCCCACTGGGATCAAGATTAAACCAGTGGGCTTCAACATCCGGGCCTATCGTGGAGGCCTGGGCTAGGGCCCATGGCACCCACAATGCCCCCATTTTTCAGCCGGGAGGTGCATTCAAGCAGTGAAAGGCTGGACTCAGCCAGGGGGTGATGATTTGCAGTATAAAGGCCTTGGTCGTGAAGCAAATGGCCTTTGGTTTTTGAAAAGGTGAGCCTAGTGCGCCGCGGCTCTCAGCCTAAATTCCTGTGAGTGTAAAAATTCTCAACAATTAAGCAGCAGCTGCTTTTCTGGAGGTTATTGCTAACTGGGAGTTAGACTTATGATTGTCGCATGAAGAGGGGCATACGGTTGGTTTCCAAGTATGAACTGAGTCAAGGTTGTAAGGACCAGTAAGCCTGAATTGTTTATGCTTCTATGACTAACTATCGTTATAAAATTTTCTCCGGGTCACACTGTGTATTCAAGAACTGGAATGGAACTTTCTACAGCCAAGAACACCCTCCAAATCAACTGGCTATGTTCCTTCGCCTTCAATGTGATCTTTATGTTCCTTTCCACTTCCGTAGACCTCTCTTTCCTAGTGCCTCGCTCATAAACTTTTAAACTGACTAAATTCATGGACCACCAAAGAGACAGCCATGCGCTGATAACTATGAACGTCAAAATTAATGAATCATTTCTCAAATTCATTGCATACATTGTCTTACGCTCCCCGATGCCTCTACTGAATGGCATGATCACCTTACGCTGGCGGCTATGGTATTTGATATGCTTCAAAATGGACCGATCTAGAAGTAACATGGTTGGTCGACGCAAACACATCTGTTAGGGTGGCTCAAAGGCCCATGAGCCTGGCCCACGTTTGTTCACTGTGCCTTAATAGGCAAAACGTCGCCAAGATTTAAATTGGTCGTGGAGGTGATGAGTCAACGACATTTAATGCGTCTGTAGGCTCTAGACGCTTAATATATAGGGAGTCATAATTTGATTTCACCCGTTCTTGAACTTGTTTCTTCTTGGTCACCATGTTTCTCTCTTGCTCGAGATTTTCTATGGATACTCGAAGGACAAGGTTTTTGTGAACCTGCTTCTTCCAGCGCTTGTTCAAGGTTCTATTTTGTGTGAACACCGCTCCCCACTTGGGTTCATTGATTCGACATGACGCTTTTTGTGACGGCAGGATAGTCAGTAATCCACGAGCCTTCTACATCGCTGCCTCACTGTGTCAGGTGGGTTATATGTTTCGCTTCACGCCATCATGGCTTCGTCGATTGTCGTTTCTTTTTTTTTTTTTCTTTTTTCTTTTTTTTTTTTATTCTACTGTAGAATGGCCAGGAGGTCAGAAGATTTAATGCATGAGTAAATCTGTTCTAACCAAACACATACAAATTTATATTAATTGATACCAAAGGACTATTGGTCTAATCCTGTAGAATTCCATACCCAAAACCCGTTTAACTGACCAAAGAACTCGTATAAATTTATGACACTATTACCAAAATATCGTTGTTCAATCCGCCACAACTGCCACAAACTTTGTTATCCTTTGTATACTTTCATGATAAAAACCACCAATCCTTGGGAGAAATCATTTTCAAAGTCGGCTTTGCCTGATATTCCGCAAGCTCACATTATACGGTCAAGAATAAAATGGATTGTCCACATCGATCCCACAGAGATTCTAAGAATTTTAAATCAATCATCTGACACTACCTGTTCCATATCATTCATTCACAAATGATAGTAGGATCCAAGATTAAGCGCCTGGAAAATTAAACAATAAAAGGAAAATAACTGAATCCAACTGTAATAACCGGAAGATAAAGAATAAAGAATAATGAATTCTTCTAAATAAAGAAATGAATACCGAAGGCTTATCCCTCAAGAGCATTATTAATAGAAATAATATGTTGGAACTGATTCATCTCAGAAAGACCCGATAAAATCTCGATTATCTCAAGCTCTGGTAATCCGTCTGCAGCGCAGGCTGCGCCTGATCTCTCCACACTTCATGATTAATGCAATGATCAGAACTAGCCTTCTGAAGGTAGGTTTATGTCATAAAAGTGAATTTTAATTCTGGGAAGGGGGTACAACAGCTAGACCAAGTCTTGAAGCCTCTGGTTACTCACACAAGGATATACAACTCAGATTGTTCAAATTAGAATAGATCAACCTTCTCGATTAGATCACGCCTAACACTGATTGGCCTCACTATTCAATCGGTGTGAACTTTTGCTTGTTTAAATAGGGATAACTCATTCAACTCGTTCCTTGATTTCAAGTGAGAAGAGATTCATAGTTCAAGAACTTAAGCTCAAAAGATCTCATTACGCAGGTTACTATACCTTTCAAAGAAATGTACATTACTCCTCGTGAATGCCTTCCCCGTGGTCACGAGGACCTCCTGAAATCGTGAGCAATGACGCAAACTTAACTGGGCATAGAAATCGATATTCAACATCCAAGACAATAAAACCCAAAACCGTAAGGTAAATCGAAGAACCTAAATTAACAAGTTGTCGGAAACGACTACTGTGAAAGATAAATTTACTATAACGCTCACTTAATGGAAGTCGATTCCCACCATCGAATTACACTTATACAACATTCCTCCGATCATACAGAATAAATGCAATTTGAAATCTAAACAATCGAATTCCGTAAATTTGTCTCGAATCTCTCAAACATTCCAGTAATTTGAAAAAGAAATTGAAATCAGATTCAAATTTTCCAAAATTTTCAAACGAGCAACATCCAGTATCTAAAATACAACTAAATAAAAAAATACGAGATATTAATCCGCTTCTAAAAACGACGAAATAAAAAAATAAGAAAAAGAAGAAAAGAAAAGAAAAGAAAATAAAGAAATGAGCCTTCGTACCTATCCGCATTCTTCCTTCGTCCGTGGGCCGCCAAGCCTTTAATGAGTCGGATAGCCGCATACTTATAGGTTCCTGTAATCATTCCTAATCCCAATGTAGCTCGGCCGTGGGTTTCAAATGGTTTTGGCCCCACTCCATCAGTTTCAAGTCGCGATTTCATTTTCCTTGTCGTGGATATCATCGGAGGTCGGCTATCAATCTCTACGCCGCGACATCAACTTGCTCTATGTAAGCTTTTGATTCGTCACCTCGGCGTCGCATATCACCATCTTGTCGCACTTCTCACGCTCGCGTAAGCCTCTTAATTAGCTTCCCATGTCGCGACGGCTTGCATTCGTCACGGCACGCCTCATTTCATCCGCAGTTTCAATCGCGCTTTGGAGCGTCGCGAGACAATCTCTCGGCCGAAGCATCATCTCGGCGGAATCGAGGGCTTCCAATCGGTCGCTTCTTGATGTCGCGACGTCATCATCTTTGTCGCGACATCTTTCACGCCTGCGTACTTTGATCCGTCGTTCCTCATGTCACGACATCGATATCTTGTCGCCACCTCTACTTCGCGAAGCTTCACCTTCGAATCGGCGCGGTGTCCGTGGCCGCATTTACCGTGGCCAGGTCGCGCGGGAAGCAAAGCTTTTCGGTATGGAGATACCGATCTTCACTTCGTCAGTGATGATCATCGGCGTCGCGACATCAAACTCACGTCATGGCATCAACTTATAGTTCTCCTGGGCTTTCTAACCGTTGTCTTCGATTTGTCGCGACTTACCTTTTACGTCGCTGACGTCGCCATTTTGTAGCTTTCAAGAGCGCCCAAGTCGACTTACGTCTTGTTATCCATGTCACGACCGAATCGATTTCCTTCAATTTCGATGTCGCGACTCATGATCGACTGTAAACCCCAAAACCGCATCAACGATCAAATTCACTTTTTCATTTATGCTCGCCAATTGACTCCACTTTTATTCCACTTATTTCGCAATTTTTTCTTCTTTCTTCCATTCTACCGTTAATGTCGTGATGGTGAGTTCCTTTTATTTCCGCGCAAAGCACTGTCTCTTTATAATAAAATTGCCAAATGGACTAAAAATGTATGACTTTTAAGCTCATCATCGTCGCAGTGAGGGCCCACTGGGGACGCCTATAAGGTGATCATCTTTCCTGTCTATGGAGGAGCCGAGGGCCTATTTTGAGTCCCCCGATGACGCTGATATCAGGTCAGCTGAGGGCCCACTCGAAAATACCGCTGCAAAGAATACAACGTGTATTTCACACAGAGCAACTGCAAATCAGCTTCGCTTTCCCAGGCTGTCCTTCTCGGTCAAGCAATTTTGCATTTCACTCAGCCCCACCTCGCCTCTATTCATCCAAACGCTATCTCTGATTCCGGGCCGGTGTTGCATACTAAACCCATACCAAATTTTTGATCTTTCATCGTGGAGGCTTGTTTTTGATTATACCAGGGTAGCGCAAGGTGGCTTCTGATGTCTATAAAGAGTCAGCCCCCCAAGCCACTCCACATGACCCAGATCGCCCAAGACTAAGGCGAAGGGTGTGATCCTGGTCAGGGGACCTTGGGATGAGACCCTGGGTTCCCATGACCTTCCGTTTGATGTAAACCATTCAATGTTTTTCCAAGTGTGTACAAGTAACGGGGTCTGCCTGCTGGTGTATTTTCCGTGTGCTCATTTTATGTACACGTGTCTCATTATTGTGGGTTATTCGTGTAGGGAAGAGCCGGAGGGGCAAACTGGGTGCATCATGAGAGAGCCAGCTTTGAAAATCCTCGAGGTCATTGAGATTTCTCAGCAGGCGAATCGTGAAGTCCTTCCACCGTGGAAGAACTCGCATGATTTAAGCCGACACTGCCCTCCCCACAAATGTCCCAATAACCTCCGTGCCCCACCCCCTAAATCAGGAAGGAGCACTCTGCCACTCCAGGACCTCTAAACTTAACTTGCACCAGTCTCACCATGGTAGAACCCAGATCGAGGTACAAGCGATCGAGAGCTGGAGGTCCAAGATTCACTCTGCAAGCTCCTCTACTAGTGAGGATTCCGGCCCCGCCCCCCGTGCCTGTGTGTGCCAGGGAGGTGGTCATTTGGAGCGCCCTCCTCGTGCAAGAAAGGGCCCTGCCCCGCTCTCCAAGCATCAAAGAAAAGAAGAAGCACGTTTAGGTGATGCAGAGTTGCTTGAAGCAGGGGCAGAGGGATTTCATTCCGTGTTCCTCCAATATCCTACCGTCTCTCAGACAGGGAAGAACAAGAGGAAGAGGACTGGATGTCATATTCGATTCATAACTTCGTCGCTCTAAGCGGAAGAGAGATGCGAGTTCGGGAGGCAAGCGGTCGATGCCATCCCCGGGCAGACAGGGATCGACACCATGAAGAGGGTTCTGAGGTGACAAGATCGCCATCTCAGTTCACCGAGATGGCTTGAATGAGTGAGCCGACCGAGAACGCCACTCAAGTGAGCTCCAGAGAGAGGCTTCCCGCTTGTCGCCGCCATCCAGGTGGTCCATCCTCCCGAGCAGGCCGCTGGCAAAGGATAAAGGCTGGAAGTGCACTGGCCTGCCAGGAGGCCGTTGCTTCCTAATCAGTTCATTACACCTGTGATCTCCTCTGCCTCGACTTCCTACGTGAGGAGGTATCACCCCTTAGCCGGAGGCGCTCAGAGATTATCGATCTAAGTGATAGTCTCTCAATCGAGGCGACCTTCTACTAGACCATTCAGACTATCTCGCACTTGGTGATGCTAATGATGCTTGCAGCTATTTGGGTCAAAGGTATGTGCAGAGTATACCATCTTAGTCCTTGTTAGTACTATTAAGGAAGATCTCCAACAAATGATTGAAGATGGGATGCGGTGCTCGCAACCGCACCTTGCCAGTTCAATCGACTTAACTCAAAGCTAAAGGGGAATTCTAAGTAGCATTATTTCTTAGCTATTTCTCGCATCAATAATATGTTTCTTCAAGAGCGATTGTCGCTATCCCAATACTGCCTTTAAAGATCGAATTCTGCATCTGATCGAGGATGTGGAGAGGCTACTACTTGATAGCACTCTAATTCCAAGGCTTTTCTAACAAAAGGCCCCGGAAGTGCTCTTTAATGGAGGCAGAGTCAAAGTCGAGGCGTTTGGAGCCAGAGGCTAGAGAAGTTGTTGAAAAGGCGCTCGCGCCGAGGGCCGAGAGAGACGCCGTTGCCATGAAGTGCACACCTGACTGAGATCGGGAAGCAATGGCGCCGCCGGGCAATGTGGAACTGAAAGCAGTTTCAACCAAGAGCCTTTAGTCATGCAGAGGATGCTTCACTGGCAGAGTCCAGCTGGGCGGCCTGGTGAGGGCGCTGTCGCTTCCTCGGAGAGCTCAAAGTGGCGCGGAGAGGAAGTTAGCCGACGATGAGCTTCGTTTCTTACTTGTAGAGCTTTGGGGCCGTGAAAGACAAGCCGCTCAGCTGTGGCAGGCCTGAAAGAGAAGTTAAGGCTTGAGGAGGAGCTCACGCCGCTTGCCATCTTCAATTACGGCTATACGCAGTACTCAGACACAATATCTGCGGGAGGCCCTGCATCCCACTGATGCCCGACACGCCAAAGCCATTACCTCAGTTTTAATAACTCATGCCCCAGCCACGAGTTCCTTCCGACCGATCTGACGCAGCAAATATTAGTGGAGGAACCTCCCGCCGAGAGTCTTCCACACGTGAGAGTCTTCATTTGTAGAGAAGGGCTAATCGTCTAGTCAGACTCCCTTGCCAGAGTCGTTGAGGAAAATGAGGAACTCGATGCTTCTGGCGGGAGCTAGGGATTGTATTATGTGCTTGTTTTCCAAGCCTCCCTCTTTTGCTCATGTTTTGTATCCCAACATTTTGCTATAGTGTATCTAGACTTTTTGATGAAGGGTGCTTTGTTTTGCAAGGAATTCTGCGGGTCTCTTTGAGATCGTAATTTTCGCTTTGTTGAAATCCGAAGCGGATAAATCCGTCGATGAGTTAAACTTTGGCATCGTCGTTCCGAACTCGACTGGTGTGATCGTTCGCGCTCACGGCGGGGATGGTTATGACATCTTGGAAGTTGACGGTTTGGGCATCAATATATTGGGCCAGATAGGTCCTTACCTCCATCGGGACTTTAGATTGAGCTAGTAGGCATCGACCATCTTGGGCGGATAGGTCGTGCGACATCGAACTTTTAGGCCCAGGCGGTAGGCGTCAACCATCTTGGCAGATGGAGTCATTAGCGCCATCGGACTTTTAGACTAAAAGCCCATTTGGGCATCAATCATATTGGGCGGATAGGTCGTGGCGTCATCGGACTTTTGGGTGAGCGGTGGGCATCGGCCCATGCGGCGGATGGGTCATTAGCTCCATCGGACTTTGGACGTAACCGATAGGCATTAACTATACTGGGCCGAATAGGTCATTAGCGCCATCCGGACTATTAGACTGAGCCAGCTGGGCATCAACCATACTGGGCTAGATAGGGCATCAACCATCTAGAGTCATCGGACTTTTGTTCGAAACCGGAGTTGGGCATCGACCATCTTGGGTTTAGATAGGGCGTAATCATCTAGCGCCATACGGACTTTTAGGCCCAGGCGGTTGGGCATCAACCATCTTTGGGTGGATAGGTCATTGTTAAGCTCTAGCGCCATCCGGACTTTAGGCCAGGCCGTAGGGCATCAACCATACTGGGTCGGATAGGTCTTTAGCTTTCTAGAGCCATTCGGACTTTAGACTAAGCCAGCTGGGCATCAACCATACTGAGCTGGATAGGTCTTTAGCTTTCTAGCGCCATCCGGACTTGGGGACTCATCACCGGGCATCAACCATACTAGCCTGAAGACCATCCCGACTAGATCGAGAGCTGGGCATCAACTATACCGTCTGGGATAGGTCTTTAGCTTTCTAGCGCCATCCGAAGTTTAGACTTAGCCATCTGGGCATCAGCCATACTGGGCCGGATAGGTCTTTAGCTTTCTAGCTTCGGACTTTAGACTGAGCCAGCTGGGCATCAACTATATTGGGCCGGATAAGTCTTTAGCTTTCTAGCGCAATCCGGACTTTGTAAGTAGGCTATTGAAAAGATTTATAGAGAATGCTTTAAAGGAAGCTTTATTGATAATACCTCTAGGTTCGCAAGCCCGATATGAGTCCGCACCGTCATTATCTCTTCGTGAGCCTTCAACATGACTTTGCAACTCCTTCATCCTTTCGCTGTTTTTGCTTTCTCTTCATGCCTGACGCCACGGAGGAATTGATCTTCCGCGACCGATCACTAGGTTGCATGACATTACAAATGTACTCGACGACCGATGTTCAATGGGGATCGAATTTAGCTCTAGGGACGTAAGGGCTATCGACAAATCATTGAGCTAAGCTCTTGCCAATCGTCGGCGAAACTTTTTGTTCAATTTCCCACAGACGGCGCCAATTGTAGTCTCCTGAATTTTCTGGGTCACTGGATCGTCGAAGCATCAACTTGCTAACAAGTACCTGCAAAACAAACACGAAAACGACGATGGTGCGCCCGCCGCCTCTTCGATGCCTAAGTCAGATCAGGAAATCTGGAGAGTGAAAGGATCAATCTTTTTTAGTCAAGAATGTCATACCTTTTTTTGGTCTGATCCCTCCTTCTTTTATCGAGGAGAAAGATGATCCGATTTCCATGGAAAGCAGGTGATTTCCTTCCAAAACGGAAGGAGAAGGTGGCGCATAGTTCACGCGTTATGATATGTTCTTCCCTTTAGATAGCCAAGTAGCCCACATCTTTTACCCCAAGACGTGTTTGACCACCTTCAAGGTGGTTACGTGTGTGACTTATGGGTGGATACTCATTCAAACTGAGGTCGGTTAGCCGGTTGCCTTCTTAAAGATGGTAGCCGGCCAGGAGAGATTGTACCCAAGCATTATATCTCCCGCCTTGGCTCGAAGCATGTTTCGGGGCTTCATTTGTAAATGAAGGTAACTAGGCTCGCCGACCGGCCCATACCATGGGCTTCACCATCTCGGCCCGTAGGAGGGTCTGGCTAAAGCCCATGGTACGACAAATACCCCGAGCCCTGCCCGCCGACCGGCCATGATCCTAACTCAAACTCGGGAAGTTCGCTAAAGCCATTAATCAAATCCATTTATCAAATACATTTCATTAATATAAGCCGTTTTGTTCTCAAATCTTTATGAAGCTTATTCTTACCCCCCGCAAGCCCATAAACATTTACATAAATTCAATGCGCTCATTTACAAAATATGGATTTAACTAAAAGTGGCATTCTATGCTGCTTACAACATAATAATATCCAAAATCAGATTCGATATAGGTACAAAAATAATTTCGGGTTGAACTCTCCTCTTTTGTTTACAAAACAATGTCATGCTAAAAATGGGGCGAGGATGTATGTGAACGAGATACTCCGTGAACTTTCCGCCAATGACTCAGCCTCGACCTTGGGTCCGCTCGATCACTATCCATCACTCTGACTTCAGGCATTAATAAAATAATACGCTAAGCATTTTCATGCTTAGTGGTTCTATACATTTCTATTCCATTTACCAATACTTAATCATGCATTTATCAAAATAATGTCTTTATACAATGTCTATGTAAAGTAAAAGATACTTATACAAATACACTTTTTAATATCATTTTTCGCTTATCGATTTGCAATTTCACATATGACTATAGAGTCAACATTCACTACAGATTTAGTTGGTGAATCCTGTCCTGTTTGTCATTTAGTAGTAATGTGATTTCACATTCAATGTTACAATCTCACATTAGACTATAGAAATTAACATTCACGATGCATCTCGGGCCAGAATCCTACTGCTTGGTCATTAAGTAATAATGTATTTCACATTGAACAAATACGACACCTTCATGACGAATTCGCTTGGTGAATCCTTTGTCACGAGAACATACTCACTTTATCGACCTTTGTCTCTTTCGACATCTGGCTCTAGATCGTGCTGTCGTCTTTACTCGCACCTAGTCAAATACAAATTCTCTACTTTTAGTGGTTATCAATTAATCGTACTATTTCTCTCTCGTATACTCTTATATGAACCCCCATTAAACCTTATTAAACCTTAAACTATTATACGAATACGATGTTCGGAAACAAAATCCAAAATCGCCGCTGCGGAATAAGAGCTACACCGCGGGCAAAGCATCGCTTTGCCGTGGAGCACCCGAGGGGTGTCATTTTCGCACTTCTGCCTTGTCGCTGCGAGGTATCCAAGCCTTACGCAGGTTTATGCCGCGGCTGGTTCCCTATGTCACAAAGATAGGACCCGATTTGCCTGCGTATTTTCTAAGGTTTTCCTTTTGCCATTTCCTCTAAAAATCCTCAAAATCCCAAAATAAAACATGGGAATCACTCACAATAACATCCTAATATTATCCTAAACCAATCATGTGCAAAACCCATGGACGGATTAGGGTTTTCCAACCCAAATATCATCAAAGAAATTCTAGGGTTTGGTTCTTACCTTAAATCCCTTTGCACTTGAAGCCCTAGCCTTTTTCCTTCTTCCTTCGCAAGATTCAACAAACGGAAGGATTTTACATGCAACTCCTTCCTCCTCTAAAACCCTAGCTTCTCTCTCTCACTTTGCTCTCAAGTTTTTTCTCAAATGAGCATTCTAAGACCACATTTGGTCTTATTTCTCTATTTAAGTGTAAGGCCATGTTTGGATTACACACAAATTCCATTTCTCATTTTTCTTCTTTTTGGTCTTCATTTCCCTTTCATTTATCATTTAATTCACTTTTTCATTTAAGCTTATTCTATTTTTTACCCTTAGGTCCTCATTTCACCAATTCCAAATTTGCCCTTTTTACACTTGGGTTTATTTCCGGGTTCAATCAAATTCTCATTTTAGCATATAATATTTAATCATATGCTCACATATTCAATTCCCATTTCACAATTTATCGTCCTGAAAACCTAAGTTTGGCCTTACACTATAAATTTAATATATAATAAAATTATTATAAAAATTCTATGGTATTTTTAGGGTGTTACAGTTTCTGTGTGTCCAAGCCTCAATGTTGGCATGCATGTTCTCAATGGACAGTAGCCATGCGACTCCATGCAAATCTAGGGTGGAATATATGCATTCATGCTAGTGTTTGAAATTCTGCTCAGAGAAGACCTCAATTCTGGAGATGTCTAGGAAGGGCTTAGCGTAGGTAGGGAGCATAGGTACTATTGGTGTAGAGACAATAGAAGGGGCGGGGACAATGACTGATGGAGGGAGAGCTGTAGTGTGAGGAGCTGGTGTAGGGGTTGTGGCAGTGGCTGGGTCAACAAGAAGGAGTGTACCAGCGGTAGAGGAATCAGTAGCCATGAATTAAAATTCCTAAGATTGTTAGAGTCGGCATAGGCGTTTAAATGTGAAGAGAAATGTGGGTGCACTAAAGAAATGTGGGTGCACTATGATCGTCGAAAGGAATTGCAACAGAAGAATCTGGAGGCACATATATTTAAAAAACATGTAATCAACTGAGGTGTGTAATTGTAGAACACTATCCTTAGGAATTTTATTATTTAGGATTCAACAGTTCTTCAGATGATTATCTAGAACAGGAACAACAGGATGTGAGGGAGGAAGAATGGATGCAAAATCTGTGTTTCAACACCAAGACCCATCTCAATTTATAGGGAAACCAATATGTAACAGTTTGGTTTGAAATTCAAAATTATGGTTGTTGGCCATTAAGACTAGAAATCAATGCAAAAACGTTATGAATTGAATTCAAAAATAGTTGTTAAGATTTGAATTCAAAATGGATGTTTTGAATTGGAGAAACTGTTTGAATTTACTATGATTTTATGACTTTGACTGTTTTGATTTTTTGAATAATCACACACGGGGGGAGGGCGCACTTAAATTGGACTTTTGATCCATTTCTTATACGCATGAGGCCTTCCCTCATCTCAAGCCTTGTACAAGCCCATAAATGGGTTCTAGTATATAAACCCAATAAAGACTTTTGTCTTTTTTCCATGTGG
The DNA here is from genome assembly GCA_016808115.1 of Tetrastigma voinierianum. NCBI lineage: Eukaryota > Viridiplantae > Streptophyta > Magnoliopsida > Vitales > Vitaceae > Tetrastigma > Tetrastigma voinierianum. Next base: position 674,921 of record JAEQBH010002251.1, on the reverse strand, counting down.
GACAACATCTTTTTGAAAACTATTCTTTACTAACAATCACTCACATTTTTCAAAAAGATGTTTGAATTTAAAACATTTTGCTTGAAATATGGAAGAAAGTGTAAGTGCCTTAAATTTGGTGTTTAATGAACTATGAACTAAACATAGATGAATAAGATTTAATTTACAGAGTATTGGTGAAACTTATAGCTTCTATGAACCAGAGTACTCTTGATAGTAAATTATGGACCTTATCATCAGCACCACACATCACAATTTTGTCAAGCCTAACGTCAAGTAGTACAATTAGGCCATGCGATGCTTCCACTATTTTATAAGTGCTATAGAAATTTTGCCATACCATTTCATGGGAGTTGCCCCACTACACACTTATATAGGTGACTTCATCAAGTGCATACTACATTTATATGTACCACTCATAAGAGATATGAAATCATTAAGAGTATAACTCAACCTCTCAAAATATGCATTCAAGCACCACAACCACACCATAGGAAAGGACAATTTTTCCGATGCTAGCAGAATTAGCAAGTGACTTGTTATTACTCATATGAACCTTCTTCATGGGATCTTCAATCACAAAGGTTGGGTTCCCATCACTGCTAATCTCTAATTAGTTTAAGTCTCATCCCACTCAATGTGTCCAAAATCAATTTTCTTCCTAAAGGTTTAGTCAGAGGAACGACCAAATTCATTTATGACTTTAAATAGTCAATGAAAATAATTCCATCTTTCAACAGCTGTTTCATAACCTCATGTCTTAGACGAATGTGTCTATTTTCCTATTGAATGCTTTATTCTTTGCTATTGATATTGCTGTTTGACAATCACAATTCATAAACACCGAAGGTGTTAGCTGCATTTCCAAAGGAATTCCTGACAGGAAGTTCCTAACTACTCAACTTCTTTACCTATTGATTCAAAAGCTATAAACTCCAACTCCATGGTAGAAGTGGCACGAGGGCTCGCGAGATGATCGCCAACAGCACCAATTCCCAAAGTAAAGACATAACCGCTTATGGATTTTATCTCATCTCAATCAGATATCTAGTTAGCATTGTTGTATCCTTCTAACACAGCGGGAAATCCACTATATAGGATATCATAGTTCATGGTACCCCTGAGTATTTCATCGGGGCCTAGCTAACGCACCAAAGGATCATTACTTACTATGTGCATTCACTTAATCTACACATTGCATATGCTATGTTAGGTCTAGAAAAGATCATCAAATGCATCAGACTCCCAATAATCTATGCATACTCAGCTTGACCCACAAGATCACCTAGATTTTTCATAAAATGAGTGTTAGCATCATAAGGGGTAATCATAGATTCTCAACATAATGTTCTTGTGATAACATTATTCTATCACCCATCATTATGATCTTCATACCCAAAATTACCATTGCTTCACCCATATCTTTCATGTAAAACCATGAAGCTAGAAATCTTTTGGTACTATGTACCACACTCAGGCTAGTGCCAAAAATCAACATATCATCTACATATAATGCAATGATTACACATTCTTTCTCTATACACTTTGTATACACACATTTATCCACATCAACAAATAAAAACCCGTTTTTCAACAAGGCATTATCAAATTTATCATGCCACTATTTAGGTGCTTGTTTTAAACCATATAGTAACTTGTGCAATTTGAAAACTTTATTTTCTTGTCCAGGTGTAATACAACCTTAAGGTTGTAACATATAGATTTCTTCCTCTAAATCTCCATTTAAAAAAGTTGTTTTAACATCCATTTGATGGGTAAAAAGTTTATAAATGGAAGATAAAACAATCAAAATATGAATGGAAAAAATCCTAGTAATAGGAGCAAACGTATCAAAATAGTCAGCATTTTGTTTTTTTGAAAAACCTTTGGCTACCAACTTAGCCTTATACTTTTCAATAGAACCATCTAGCAAATATTTTCTTTTGAAAATCCACTTGTAACCAATAGGTTTTGCTCTTGAAGGTAAATTGACTAACTCCCATGTTTGATTTTTTAAAATAGAGTCAAGCTCAGTTTTAATGGCTTCTCTCCAAAGCAAAGCGTCAAAGGAAGAAATAGCTTCAAAATAAGAGGACTGTTCATTTTCAATCAAATAAGTATAAAAATTATCTCCAAATGAAACTTCTTTTCTTTGTCTCTTACTTGGGGTTGGGCATGGTGTGGTTTGGTTTGGGTTTTAACCAAAACTCAAACCAAACCTAACAGTTCAGTTTGTATAATTTTTCAACCCAAACCAAACTGAATTAGGACATAATCCAATCCAAACCTACTAAGTTTGGTTTGGATTGTCGGGTTGAAAATAACATATGAACGAAAGCTACTTAAATACGAAATAAGCTAATAAAAACTTGAAGTAACACTAATTGTTCCAATTGTTTACTAATAATGAAAATAACATAACAATGCAACATCATAGAATATTTCTAAGAATTTTAAAAAAACTCTTGCATTTTCCAAATCTATAAAGAGAGGTGGGCCAACTTTTTTCCTTCCATGTTCATCCTCTACAAAGTACCCAAGATAGTTTTCATCATCCTCTTCCATCCTATCAAAAGCTTTTTGAAATTTTGAAGCTGACTCTAACATCAAGTAAGTGGAATTCCATCTTGTGTGAAATTTAATATGAGCACATAATACCAGTTCCCCAACGAATCCTTATGTGATTAGCCCCATTGAATTCATGTATCAATAAAACAAAACCACAAACAAAAAAAGAAAAAAAGAAAAAAAAAAGTGCACGAGCGGATACTTCATTTCTTATAATCAAGAACAAGAATGAAACAAACCAAAAAAAAAGAAAAAGAAAGACAGTAGGACATACCTCGTCAATGGGAAGGGGGAGATAAGGCTTTGGCAGTGGAGATGGCTTCAATGACAGAGGTGGCCTCGATGGCAGAGATGGCTTCGACTGTAACACCCCGAAATATACCCTAGTCGTTTTCAACGTTGCTAGTAGATTCTGTAGTATAATTGAATTTTTCATACTTAAATTCAAACGTGAAAATCGAGAAACTGAATTTGTACAAGATACAAGGGTAAAAGTGGAATTTGTCAAACAGATATAAAGGTCATATGATAAGAAGACCATAAAGCAAGAAAATAGGAATAACTTTGATTTGCAACAGGGAGTTTGAGGACCAAAGTGTAATAAAAGGGAAATTAAAAAAAATCAAAAGGGGATAAGACCAAGTTGGTCTCTCATTTTGGAAAGGGCTTGAACGTGAAGAAGAAGAGAGGAGAAGAGAAGAAGAAGAGGAAGAAGAAGAAGAGGAAAGGTATGGAAACTATTTGTGAATGGATTTGTATGGATTGCTATGGTTTTGTATGGATATTAGTTTGTTCCATTTCTAGGGTTTAGTTAGGAATTCATCCTAACCCTAGATTTGTTGAAAGTTGGGTTGGTAAAACCCTAGTTTGTATAAGATGAGTATGGAATCCTCCCTTTGAGTAAGGATTCTTGGTTCATGATGTATGGATGCCTATCCGGTGTTAGTTAACCTAATCAATGGGGTGATTTATTTAAGTTTGGAAAGGCCCACTAATCTCTATGTTTGGTTTTGGGTTAAGCAGAACACACTGGGAGTTGTTTTCAGTTGATGCTTTTGGATTACTTGGGGTTTTTGGTTGATTTGGAAATGGATCAAATTCGCAAATTCCGGGGGTCCTACACACAAATGTAGGGATCCCACGTAGTAAGCCAGAGGTCCACGCTGCTGCGTGAAGGTCCATGCCGCGGCATGATGAGAGGGAGGCTTGATAAGCTTCCCTCGAGCACGCCTGCGCAGCAAAGCCATCACAGCGGCATGTCTACGCCTTAGCGTAGCAGTGCTACGCCGCGGCTTAGCTACTATTCACAACATGGAAATGTTTGTGTTTTGTTTTGTTTTGTTTTTCCGTTGCTTCGAGGACTTATCTATTAGACTAATGAGGACCTTATAAGTGTATGAAAGGGTCCATTCATGTTTGTAAGGTAAAGAAAATAATTGACTTCATGCTTCTACGGTTATTCGATGTTGGCAAACTTAATGCCGCTATGATAAAATAGCAAGTTACTGAACACATATAATTGTAGAACTGCCTAAGACCGGATATTGAATGACACGACACCTCTGTTACGTGGGCAGGCACGTATAGTACTTTGGTACTCTCTGATTAGTGCGACGACACTCTCTAACCGTGCTTCATTACTTAGTACTTTGCACTTCCTTGATTATGCGACGACACTCTTGACCGTGCTTCGACACCTTCTTTGTGCTACGACACTCAACATCGCACTGCACTTCGGTACTTATTGTGTTGTGTCCTACTCATTTCTTATTATCGGCTCCAGGTAGTCAAACGTTATATGATAAGAGTCTCGAATAACAAATAAGAGTAAAGTAATGTACATCGTCTACTCTTAATGTACTCACAAAATTTGCATAAGTATAAGCTCTGTAACTCCTACGAGAGATCCGAACAAGTATAAGTCTGTTATAAGTACAAGTATGTGTATAAGTTTGTTATATGAATTCTTGAAAAATTATGATATCTGCTACTGTATATCTGTTATTGTTATATGCTTACTGTAAATGCGTATTAGTGCATGTGTATACGTATAAGTCATATGTTTCCCACTAAGCATTAAGTTTAGCACGGGTTTTTATCCGTGTAGGTATAGAGGAGGACGTCTCGGGGATCTTTCTCGCATAATGCCGCTAACAAACTAGTAGAGTTCATCACAAAGAGGTTTTTTCTCTCTCACATGTATAATAATTGCAATATGCCTAGCAGCTTTTCGGCTTGTTTATATATTAAAAGCTAAATGGAATTTTTCAAAATAAAACGAGACCTGAATTAATAATAAAGGCAAGGGTAAAGTGGTCTTTACCACTTGAGGACATAAAAGGTATAAAACAATAAGTTTATATAAATGTGAAATTTGGAGAAAATATGGAATATAAATTAGAAAGAATTAAATATATAAATGCAAACGAGAAAAGAGTTTACAATGCAAAGGCCAAAACATGGCCTTAACAAAAAATTGATAGCAATTGGTCTCTCATCTGAGAGATCAAAAAACAAAGAGAGAGAGAAGAAGGGAGAAGAAGAAGGAAGGGGAAGAAGAAAGAGAAGAAAGGAAGAGCAAAAGGTATGGAACTTTTTATGAGCTCAGATGGATACATGTTTCAGGGGTTGTGGGCTGTGAGAAACCTAACCCCTAATAAATTTTTGTATGGAAATTCCAGTTTAGTATGGATACATGCTTTGGGGTTGTGGAACAACCTTTGGATAAGGGCAGATTTCTTTGTCAAGCATTTGATTTTTCTAGGGTTTTGATAGGATTTCTCATCCTAACCCAAAAAAAATTACCAGAGTAAAGGTGGGTAAAACCTCAAAATGGCATAAGAAAATATGGAACCTTTAAGGTCCGATTCATGGTTTAAATTAGTAAGTAATTGGAGTTAAAGCCAGGAACAAACCTTAACTTAATCTTATAGTTGGTTTATATATGGGCATGACCCATTATATACTGTTTTCTGTGAGGAATTCATGACTGCTTTCAAAAGATAAGATTGAAAGACGATTCGAGTAAAATAGAGATTTCAAGATGAATTCGAGCTATTTTAATGCAGAGGGCTATATTTAGCTTGATCTGCATCAACATATGGAAAAATTAAGAAAACACATTATGGGCAAATTCGAGGCGGTACTGCACCGAATAGGAGCGGCACCGGGTACCGTAGGTGTTTTGTTTTTCTATTTTGACCAAGAATTCATTTTGACCATAACTCGGGCTATTTTTTTTTCCGATTTGAGGATTCAGTTTCTTAAAATAATCCAAGGAGAACCAAACATCCTGAAATAGGTACCAAAAAATTCGGATTCTATGTGGCCCAAAATTCACTCAAAGTAGGCTATGTTCAAGTCACTGTCTGCTTTTGAACATAGAGTAGTCCTGGGCTGCTTAGGACATAACTCGAAGCCTGGTCTGATTTTGGGTGATTCCATTTGAGAAGAACCCTATCACCTTAGCTTCAAAGAGTATAAGAAACCAGTCAAAATGAAGTTAAGATCCCTAAATGATAAGAGATGTACACGCGCAAATGCATAGCCGATTTTCTTCACTTCGCTTGCAACTTCAGACAAACTCCTTAGTTAGACTCCATTATGGGTATTCTCGACTCTATGGAAAGATCATTGAGTCTAGAATTCAACCATATGCTATTTAATGGCATTTGGTGCCCATCTTATCTGAAAATTGAATCGTTGTACCAAGCAAAATAACTGCTGGTTAAAGTTAATTGGACACATGGTAAGAAAGGATGTGTGATATGAACAAAGAATCCAACATGTATAATGTTGCTACGAAACACGAATTACGACATTTAAAAATTTAAAACGAACCTAAACATGAACAAGAACATGAAAGGCAATATGTCATGAACACATAATGTGTTGTTATATATGATTATTATCACTTTATAAACTTAAAAGATAACAAATGATAGGAAATACATGAATGAACAAGTGATAGCCAACTAAGAAGGCTATGAATAGATAAAGACCTGGTAGATCTACATAAATGACATGAAGACAGATGATTATGATCGGTTATGAGTTCTATTTGTATATATATATATATATATCGATTTGAATTATTGTTATTCGAAATGTTTGTTCTTTGTTCCCTATTTGTTCTCTATTTGTTCTCTGACTCTGTTCTTATTTCAAGTATTTGGGTAGTTTACCAAGTAACTATGAAATGAGTACATGAATGAGTATATGAAATGAGTACATAAATGAGTATATGAAACAAGTACATAAATGAGTATATGAAATGAGTACATGAATGAGTATATAAAATGAGTACATGAATGAGTATATGAAACGAGTACATAAATGAGTATATGAAATGAGTAAATGAATGAGTATATGAAACGATTACATAAATGAGTATATGAAATGAGTACATGAATGAGTATATGAAACGAGTACGTAAATGAGTATATGAAATAAGTACATAGATTGAGTATATCTTTGAAAAGATAATACGAAAGCGAATATGGAATTAAAATGTGATATTTGAAAACCGAATGAATATGAATAATGATAAGGACGGGATTCATCAACTAATCATTATAAATGCTAATACGAAAGTCAATATAATTGAAATGCATTATTTGAAAATCAATGAATGTGAATGATGATGAAGACGATTCATTAAACGCAACCACATAAATGTGAATTGATTGATATATTTAATGAACTCATCGATCGTGATGCACAAATCCATCCGTCACGAAGGCACCCCGGCTATCGTTCTGCAATGTCCCACTTGACGGATGTGCACCAACGACATTCGCCATGACGCATGACATTAAAGAAATGTTACTACTTGAAGTGATGCACAATCGGGCATCCGTCGCGATGGCGCAGACATTTAATTGATACGCCATTGTCGGGTACCAAACGCATCCGCCATGATGGGAGATCGAATAGCGATACTACATGCTTCAAGATCAAACATATCCGCCATGAAGGGAGACCGAATTTACAAAGAAAACAGTGGGAGACACAATAATGATAATAAGGATTTATCTATCTAATCTAATCCATCGTAAATGCGACGGAATAGTCAAAGAGAAATAACCATTGACGAAAGTGTAAATGGGGTTTTATGTATATGTTTAAATCTCATAAATTAATTAATCGAATTTATTGCATTGAAAATGTATGTATGATAAATGATTTGTAAATGAAAGCATGCGAAAATGAATAGCATGAGTATATGTGGATATAAAGGCATTATTTTGTAAATGCTGCGGCTTGCCTAATTGAAGTGTTTTCAACAGAATTAAAAAGTCTAAAATGGACAACACAAACAACATGTTTTGAGAAGATAACTGAAAATGTCTGAGTAAACCGGCTCCTGACGGATCCGCTAACCGTCGAGTCGTGGATTCGTCGCGACACTTTTGAAACCAAATGATAAACCGAATGTAAATGTTTTGAGAAGATAATTGAAAATGTCGGTTAAACCGGTTCGCTGATCCGCCTAACCGGTCGCAGTCGGGATTCGGTCACACACTTTTAAAACGAAATTAATAAAACGATAATTAAATGAATTAAACGGTATCACTTCACTCGACCCCCGTATGTATTTGATATGACTCGATATGTTCCGATTTGCCACTGTGTGTATGCATAAGTTTGCTTTGAATATGATCCGACATGTCATACACGTAGAAGATATGAATTGAAACTGTAAAGACATGACACATGAAGTGGGATACGACCATGACAATGATATGGAATCAAAATATGAAACCCATAGTGTATGATATGAGTTAGTCACATACGAATAGGTTTTGTTATATGCATAAGGAAAAGTAAATGTAAAAAGATTGTGATGACGATTATTGTTATTGCCTTATTTGGTCGTTATATCGTTTATATGTTCCCCACTAAGCTTAGAAAGCTACAATGTGTTCAATCCGTGTAGGTACCGAAGAGATATAAAGAGGATGTGATATACCACACCAAAGAAGATGGCCATCTCGTAGACAGTGCTCACCAAAGACTGCTTCTCCGCGATTCCCAATGTTTGTATTAGACATATATATGTATAAGTGTTTGTATAAGTAAATGGGACTTAGTATATGTAATAGATTGAGTGGACACCACTCCGTATAGTTCTCAGATATGTAAAGTATTTTGGTTATTACAAAATTGCTCTAGATAACCACAGTACAAGTTCAGCTCCGACAAAGAAATCGCATTAATAAGTCCTAGTATATAGTCTCGCTCCCTGACTGTTCGATTCTCCAATCACCTGACCAGAATCTGGTGTGACAATGTAACAACGCTTTGTATATGCATATGTAAATAGGACTCAAGATCTTATTTATTGGATTAATCGGGGAAACACCACTACGTGGTAGTTTTATTTGTATCTTCAGATACGAGTATTTTGATTCAGCTTATAAGACCTGGGCTCCACCAATGTCTCGAAAAGCAAGCAAAGAGTCCTAGCATAGCTTCGCGCCCCTTCCATCCGCCGCCCCTCTAGGCGAGGGTCAGTGCAGTTGCACGTGTTTGTACAGCCAAGAGTCTAGACAAGACATCTGCTACGAAATGCAAGGCCCCAATGCGAATGTGCTTGTTTTCAGATATTGTTTAGAATGGATCAACCTCGTAGTTAACCGAAGCGCCAATCCTTCGGATCAATCATTTCTAAGTCCGTCTTCGATTCATCGACAACAAATATGCTTCAACTAAAGTATCAATAAAATTTCTCAGATATGGCATGGTCTAGATCAACTTTATGGCCTCTCGAGTCTGAGTGATTCAATAAGAAAGCATGGAGTGGAAGAATCTATGGTATAAGTGCATGGAAGAGTCCGATAAAGCCAAGTTTTGGTCAAAAACCTGAGAAAGTGGCTCTAGACAGTTTAGATGTCTTGCACCAAAAAAGGCCACACATGTGTATCACTGTCGAAGGTGCAATGAGATCAGTGAAGCCGGGCAGAAATCCACCATTTCGCATCTAGTTACGGGATTACTTTGTCACAGTTTACTATGAAGTATGTCAACATGATTACAAGAGTCAAAATGGAAGTACCTGACTCTAAGACAAGGGAAACTAATAGCCGGGCTGAATATGAGAAAGAATTCAAATTGCCTTAGTAAATACAAACGAATCCGCTTCTATGGAAAATTCAGATGTAGATAGTTTGAGGAGGGGCTTACATGAGTCCATAAAAAGGTACTCACTAAATAAGCATTTTTGTTGAGTAAGTCACAATTTTTATTAGCTAGCATGTTTTCGCCATAAAATTGAGAAGTCTCTAAATGAAGAGTCAAGAAAGAAAGAAAGAGAAAAAGTTCTCAAGAGGGGGGTTCTCGGGAAAAGACTCAGAGTCACAAGTTGATTCAGTACAGGGTTTAGCTACAAGGGGTAGGAGACAAGGACCTACCATGACACAAGGTTCCAGTCAAGGCACCTCAACCGGACAAGAGGAAAGACCTACATGCCCGCATTGCTTTAGAAATCATTGTGGTTTGTGTAGACGAGTAACTGAGGGTGTTTCCGGAGCGACAACACTGATCATGTGATAGCTATCTGTCCACGAGGATCGGGAAGTTCTAGAAATCCTCAAGGAAGTGGTAGAAGATGGTCAAATGTACCTCCACAGACTCAAAGTAAGGAGGATCATGGTTCACAAGCATGTAGTGCTCGCAGACAAAGAATCGTCCTACTACTACGTACCCACTGAGCTTATAAGAGAGCTCATGTCCGGACGCACTGGGTTATCATTAAGTATTTCACTCTCGACTTGTGCTTTAATCGATCCAGTTTCAAGCATTCATATATATGCATGGAACAAATGAGTGATAAATTGCCTTCGCAGAGTCGTTAATCTTATGACCTGCTTGTTACAAGTCCTCTGGGGCATAGTGTTAGAGTCAACCGTGTGTATAAGAATTGTCCCCTATTGGAACATGACAGGGAATTCTCGGTTGATCTAATTGTTTTGCCTTTTCATGAGTTTGATTTGATATTGGGAATGGATTGGTTATTCAAACATCGAGCCATAGTTGATTGTGATAAGAAAATAGTCCTGCTTAAATGTTCTAACCTATTAGGAAGTACGCATGTGGTATCCGATCTAATCTTCAATACCGAAAGAGTTTACCTATGGAAGCTTCAAAGTTTTCTCGAAAAGGTTGTGAAGCCTGCTTTGATTCTTGACTCAAAAGTAGAGCAAGAATTGTAGAAAATATTCCCGTGATTGTGAGTTCCATGCTTCAAGAGAATTACTGATACCACCTGAAAGAGAAGTGGATCTCTCTATTGAAGTAGTACAGAACGACTCCTCTTTCTAGGGCAATTCCTATCGTATGGTCCAACTCGTAATCCCAAAGAGTTGGAAGACTCAACCAGCTGTTGGCTGGATAAGGGTTTCATCCGACCTAGTGTCTCACCTTGGGTTGCGCCGGTTTTATTTATTAAGACATAAATTCTTCTTACAGCATTGACTACCGGCAAATAAGTAATTCATCAAGTAAGAATAGAGGATTTATTTGATCGGGCTGAGAGGAGCAGTGTCTTTTCGAAGATAGATCATGATCGGGATATTATCAACTCCGAAAGTAAAAGAGGTCACTGTCCCGAAAATGTTTTCGTAACCCGTTATGGCTACTATGAATTTTTAGTAATGCCATTTGGGTCGACTCAATGCTCCTACGTATTTATGGACTTGATGAATAGGGTTTTCCACCCTTATTTAGATCAATTTGTTGTGGTATTTATTGATGACATCCTGGTGTATTCTAAAGATGCATAGGAACATGAACATCATTTGCGGATAGCATTGCAAATTATGAGAGAGAATCAGTTGTTTGCAAAGTTAAATAAATGTGATTTTTGGCTTAAGGAAGTGTCATTCCTAGGTCATATTGTATCTGTTGAAGGTATTAGAGTGGACCGAGTGAAAATTGAAGGCCATGAATTAAACCTCTCGAAATGTAAATCCGAGGTGAGAAGTTTCTTTAGGTTTATCGGTTATTATCTGAGATTTGTACAAGGATTTTCATTATAGCATCCTCACTACAAGATTATCTCGTAAAGGTGAAGTTTGGAGTGATGACAAGTGCCAATCCAAATTTTGAAAGGTTGTTAAACACCGGTCGAGGCACCAAAGCAGGTTGATCTCACTTACTTCGGGTAGGGATTATACTATGTACAGTGATGCTTCGAGGATAGGTTTAGGATGCAATATTGATGCAGGATGGGAAAGTGGTGGCTTATGCTTCAAGACTTTTGAAACTGCATGAACAAAACTATCCCACTCATGATTTGGAGTTAGCAGCTGTAGTGTTCGCTTTGAAAATTTGGCGACACTATTTATATGGAGAAAAATGTAGAATTTTTACTGATCATAAGAGTCTCGAAATATTTACAATTCAAAAGATCCAACTTGAGGCAACGCTACAAGCAAGGAATTGTTTAAAGACTATGATTGTATAATTGATTACCACCTCGGGAAAGTAAATGTAGTGGCGAATGACTTAAGTAGGAACATAATTTCTCCTTTGACTTTGAAAGATTTTGATTAGAGACATGCACCCGATGGAGCCTTGTTGGCTCAATTGAGAATTATACCGGATTTGAAACAAATGATAGTAAATGCTTAAAAAGATGATGCCAAGTTATAAGAGATAGTGCAATTAGTCAATACTGGGGACAAGACGGATTATGCCATAGATGAAAGTAGAGGTTTGTTGTACAAGAATAGATTATGTGTACCGAATGTTATGGATTTGAGAAAGAAGATATTATATGAAAGCCACAATACTATTTTCACCATGCACCCTAGGGGTAATAAGATGTACCGAGGATATGAAGCATTCACTATTGGTGAGGAATGAAAAAGGACATTTAAGTGCGTGTCTAAGTGTCGAGCGTGTCGGCTAGTAAGGTTGAACACAGTACCATCCAGGTTTATTGAATCCTTCAATTCCCGATTGAGTTGGATAGCTTTTATTATTATGGATTTTCGTGACCGGTTTCCTCACCCAGAAGGAAACATGATGCGAGTTTGGGTAATTGTGGAATGAATTGACGAAATACGCTCACTTCTACGTCAAACTTGACTACTCCATGGATCATCTAGCGGAACTTTATGTGAGTGAAATTGTCAGATTGCAAGGAATTCCCTTATCGATAGTGTTCGACCACGATCCATAGTTGCGTCAGGTTACGGAAGGAATTACGAGTCGACTTTAGGTGCGGGGCGAGGTTTTAGCCTTGCTTTTCATCTGCGAAGCGGATGGATGGTACGAAGTGTGATTTAGGTGTTGGAAGATATGCTTCAAGGCTCTGTATTGGATTTTTCGGGAAGTTGGGATAGGTATATTCCACTCATGGAATTTTCCTATAACAACAGTTATCAGTCTAGTATTGGTATGACCCTATATGAAGCTTTGTATGGAAAAAGATATAGAACTCCTATGTGTTGGACAAAGTTGGACGAGCATAAGATTATTAGTCCTGATTTAGTAAAAGACACGGAAGAAAAAATTAAGATTATTCAACAGAGGTTAAAAAGCGATGAGACAAAAAAGTCTTATGCTAATTTGAAGAAGCAACATGAGTTTGAAGTCGACGAGTATTTTTAAAGTATCCTAGTGGAAAGAATATAAAACTTTGAAGAAAAGAAAAGCGAGTCAATTCGTTGGCCACTTTACGAGGATTTTAGAAAGAGTTGGACCAGTTGTGCATCGTTTGGCACTCCCTCTGGAGTTAGCCAAATTACATGATGTATTCCATATGTCTATGCTTCGGAGATATCATTAGACACATCCTTTTATAGCCACCAATTCAAGATATACAAGTACAAAAGGAATTTCACTTTTGATGAAGAAGTAAAGCTATTTTGGGTGTGAAATAAAACGATTCTGGAACAAACAAGTCCCTTTGGTAAAAGTGCTTTGTGACATCACGATATGGAAGAGCGACATGGGAACGAGAATCGTGATGAGGGCCTGAAGTACCCTCAAACTCACGATTCAGGTAATTTTAGAATGAAATTTATTTTGAGAAGAATTGCAACACCACTGAAATATGCCTTAAATCGTTTTCCAACGTGTTTAGGTATTCTGAGGTATGTTTGAATTTGTGATTTTGGAGTGGCGTGATTGAGCTGGGACGTGCGGTGAGGTTGAGGGTGGTTTGTCAAGCGGAGATATAAATGTCCTTGATAAAGTGTAGGCTAAGGTGAAGCCGGGAATAACCCCGGTTTAAATGAGAGGTTGATAAAAGTGTCAGAAAATTCAAAAATCAAAGTGAGTCAAGTGAATCTCCTCGTTCCACTGGGCAGTAGAGAAGAAAATGAAGAGAGAGGAGGAAGATTATGGAAACTATTTGTGTATGGATTTGTATGGATTGCTATGGTTTTGTATGGATATTAGTTTGTTCCATTTCTAGGGTTTAGTTAGGAATTCATACTAACCTTAGATTTGTTGAGATGGATTGTTGAAACCACCAGTTTGTATAGATAGTATGGAATCCTCCCTTTGAGTAAGGATTCTTGGTTCATGATGTACGGATACCTATTTGGGTGTTAGGAAGTTAACCTAACTTACAAGTATTTGAGTTTGGGTTTGGAAAAACCCTAATTAATTTCTTTGTTTGGTTTTGGTTGGGTTAGGACACACTTGGGAGTTGTTTTCAGTGATGCTTTTGGATTATTTTGGGGTTTTTGGTTGGATTTCTGGAAAAAGGAACGAAATCAGCAAAATTTGGGCAAATTTCGAGGTCTTACGCCACAGCGTAGGGATCCCGTGCGGCGACAGGGTCATGGCTGACTGGAAGGTCCTGTGGCGTGGTGAAGGAGGGCTTGAATGAGTCTCGGTGTGAGTTAAGCAAACTGCAGTGCAGACCTCATCTCGTGTGTGACCTGCCAGCTGTGTCTGTCCTGCATGAATGTTTGTGATTTGGGTTGTGATTTGTTTCATTGCCTCTTAGGACGTCTGTAAAGATATAGGAACCTATAAGTCAGTGAAAGATCATTCATGTGCAGTCAAAAAAATTAGACCATCTCTCATACGCAGGCCAGCGAGTTTGATGTTGTAAGCAATGCCCTATGATAAGATAACAAGTTCTGAACACATATAGGTGTGGACTGCCTAAAATAGGATATTGAATGACACGAAGCATACGTACGTGGACGAGCGCGTATAGTCTTACGAGGTACTCGATTAGTCTTGACAGAAACTCTCTGATCGTGATTCGACTCATTTAGTCCTTCGGTACTCTATGATTAGTGCGACGACATGCTCGGCGGGTGCTTGACACGTTTGATGCTTAGTGCTCTCACGATTAATTCTGTGACACTCTCTGTCGGTGCTTGGCATTCTGCTTTGTCTTCTGGCACCTTAGTACTATACCATACCTTCTGGTAATTATTGTGCTTTGTCCTCTCATTTTCGCCCTTCTTTGGTCTAGAGTGATTAACTGATTATGATAAGAGTCTGAATAACGGAAGTGGAGTAAGAAAGTGTGTACGTGGATTACACTGCAGATGTACCTACAGTACCTCTGTCTGTATAATACACTTAACTCTACGAGAGATACGAACAAATATAAAGTCTGCCTTTATAAGTGCGTGTTTGTGTATAAGTTTGTTATATGAATTCTGAAAATTCTAATATATGCACTCTTTGTATATCACATTCTTATTATGCTTCTTGTAAATGAGTATTAGTGCATTTGTATACGTATAAGTCATATGTTTCCCACTAAGCGTTAAGCTTAGCACGGGTTTTTATCCGTGTAGGTACAAAGGAGGACGTCTAGGATCTTCCGCATATTGCTGGGCCAACAAACTAGTAGGACTTCATCACAGTAGGTTTTGCGCTCTGATTATGTAAATGTAAATGTACAATTTTTGTATATGTATATGTAAATGGGACTGAGGACTGTATTTATTGACACTGTAAACACCACCATGGTGGTAGTTTTATTTTATATCTTTGTATACGATGTTTTGATTCAGTTATAAGATTTGGGCCCACCAATGTTTGAAAAAGCAAGTAAAGAGTCCCAATATAGTTTCACGCCCCCTTCATTCGCCTACGTGGGGGTTGGGGGTGTGACATCGACAGAGAGGACTTTGGTAGAGAGAGGTTGAGTCGACGGAAAGGGCTTCAGTAGAGAGTGGCGAGAGGGATTTGGTGGAGGAGAGGGGCAATTTTTGGCTGATGGTGGAGCGGCGGTGTGCAATCGACGGAGTGAGGAGGCCAGAAGAGTTTGTCTCCGTCTGCATAAGCGAAGCGAGAGTGAGGAGGCCAAGAAGGAGGGTTTGTCGTCCTGACTTTTCCATACGCATTTGTGTTGTTGCCATATGGTGTCGTTTCCTTTTTCTTTTTTCTTTTTTTAATTTTCCTAAAGCTAAACGATGTTGTTTTGGAGTTATGATTAATTTAATTATTTAAATTAACAAGTACGATTTGGTTCAGTTTGGGTTAGTATTTTTTAACCTTAAAACCGCTAACCGAATCGAACTGAATTTTGTTTTCAATTTATAACCCGAACCAAACCTAATTCCCATGACAAACCAGCCAAAACTAAATTTTTTAGTTTGGTTTGGGCGGGGTGAGCAATTTGGATCAGATTTTGCCCACTCCTACTCTTACTCCTCAACTCATCATGAGATCTTTCCATATCATCCACAGTAATGGGCACATGCTCATCATTTGAGCTTTCTATATCATCCATAGTTGAGGGTGTATGAGAAAATTTTCCAAAAAGTGGAAAAATATGTTCGAAAAATTCGGCATTTTTTGTCTCAATAATAGTGTTGCGTTCTATAACATCATTTTTCAAAACAAAGAAATCATAAGCCCACTTGCCCATTACTAGCATACGATAAAAGCGATTCGTGCCACAGTAGGGCTATAAGGAATCAACAATTTGTATCCTAGGTGTCCTCTTGCCGTGGCGAGGAGCTCTTCTTGATATATGATGCAGGGTCGAACACGGGGATGGGTTTTCTTCGTGAAATGAGAAGTGCAGTTGAGTTGAAAATGGTATTTCTCTTTGGATTTTGGGTTTTGTTCAAAAATAGTGGGTTGGATGGTTGTAAATTGCATATAAATTAAAGGAAAATTTAGAAAAGAAGACTCCTTGAAGTCTTGGGTCACTGGATTGGATTTTTAAGGTGTATTCATGCCCTCGGGTTTGTTTCCTCGCATTGGGGATAATGACTGTGTCATTTCCCAAATGGGACCATGATTTAGCACTAAAACCTAAACCTAAATTACTCCCTCGCATGAGATATATGACATTCGTGAGCATTCAAGTCCCTAACGGTGTGCATATGGCCTCAAAGAGGCCCAACCTCGACGACTAATAGGAGGCTGACTAAGTGGATGACGGTGGATCTAAGATCGGCTTGACCCACTTTGGCAACCATAAGCTTACGAAATACACATTAGCGTTTGGATCGGAGGTTTCAGCCTAGGGTGAGATCTGCGGGAGCTTAAATGGAGTGTGATAAATGAGAGGGCATGAAAACTTACCTCGAGCCTCCACAGTGACCCTCCTCTTGAGGAAGGGGCTTTAGCCAACATACCTTGGTTTGCCATCACGAGAGTATGTTTGGTTCAGCTAGAAAGAAAATGAAAGAAAATGGAGAGAGAAGAGAGCAAAATAAAACCTAAAAACTAAAGCTACGGGAAAGCTTGCATAAAATGGAAGTTAGGGTTACAAAAGTTGTAAGGGAGCTTATATAGTCAACCCCGATGTGTGAAATGACAAAAAGGCCTAAAAATGAAGAGTACGATAGGAATGAAAATGGTAATTAATCGAACGTGGTCGTTTGGAATCAAAAACGCAAACAAAGGGGCGGCGATTTCCTTTATGCGGGAATTTACGTAGCATAGCGAATTTAAGTATGCTAGCGGAAATTTATTAGCTAGCAAAATTCCTGAATAGCATCGAAATTTTCATGATGAGCGGTAATTTTCGCTAGGCTAGCGAAATTTCGCTAGCTTAGCGAAATTTTGCTAGTTAGTGAAAATTTTGCATAGCGAAAATTTCGCTAGAATTGCGAAATTTTCGCTATGGTTGTGAAATTTTCACAATCCTTCAGAAATTTTCGCAATTAGCGAAAATTCTACATTCCACCATTCCTCCAGTGTTGCCTCCTGCATTGCTTCCTGCATGGTTTCTTCATAATTTTGCCTTCAATTCTTCACTTCATCTTGACATTTCATCGCCTCGACTTGGTGAAATCAGGATTCTCACATTAGAGCTACCCGATAAGAAGCGAAGCTTCTTGTTGAGAAGTTCCCGAGGAACTCAAACTACCAAAAACTCAATCTCAAAACTGTCATTAGCACTAAGGTAGGACATTGATGAGCTTGAAAGTCATCTATTTTTAGTCCATTTTTATGATCTATTTTTATCTAAACAAGGAATGATTTATGTGCGAAATTATGGAATAACTAACTAAAGCACATTAAGTAGCGGGAATTCAAGAAAAGAAGAATATATTTGCGAAAAAAAAAAAAGAAGCGAGAAGGTGGATGAGCGTTAATGAGATAATTGTTTGAGAAACGAGGATTCTGCCGAGCGAAAGGCGTAGATAAGGAACGTGTCGTGAAAAGCTTTGGCAACAATCAAAATGCATATCGGGTTGCGGCGGTAAACTCGATCGAAGCGAAACGCGGAAACGAGCGGTGAGAGTTAAAGAAACTCAGGTGAAATGACGAAATGAAGAAGAATAAGACTTCATGTCGCGACATGCGGATCGCGTCGTATTTATCGTGATAATCTGAAGCGATCGCTAAAAGCGATGGCATGGCGACAACGGTGGTGAAGAGAGAGCGTGTGACATCGCGAATGATGATCAAGCTTGTCGCGACATCAGGAAACATGGAAGAAATTTGATAAAGGTCGCGACAGGAGAATCGCCTTGAAGCTATGACAGGCTTGGTGAGATGAAGCGATGTAGCTTCGAGTTGTTGTCGAGACGGGGGGGATTGAAGTCTGTTTCATCGATAGCGACCGCGAAACCTGCAAGGCGTGAATTGATGTCGCGACAACGAGGGCGAGTCAAGTGAGGCTGCGGATCCATAGGCGATGTCGCGACGAGGGTTGATGTCGCGACCGGGAACCATCGAATGAAGGCTGCGAAATGAAATGCTGTCACGGCAAGGGTGGGGATTGGGGCGTCATGAACATTAGATTAAAAGCTCACGAAGAATTGAGCGATGTCGCGACAAAGACATCGATGTCGCGACATCGGGAGAACCCTTATTGAAGCTTGCAAGGTATTGATTAATTGCCCTGATAGGCTAAAATTTGAATCAACAATATTTATATACCTAAGTTCCTCCCTCTTTGTAAAGAGTGGTCGACTCTTTGCTTGATATGAGTGGTCTGAATTCGAACACGGGATGGGTTTTCATCCCTAGAATGATTTGCATAAGTGTAAAAGGTAAGGCTTTCTATTTGGACTTTTTGGATTTTTGTTTCAAAAGCAGTGTAATGAGAGTTTGAAAAGCCCGATTAAACATCAAAAAACTGAAAATGAAGTGTGAAAAGTTAACTTTGAAGATTTAGGTTTTCTTGTGGTAACTTAGGGCCAATAGAGTGTCCTGCCAGGTTTTATCCTCGCGTTATATTGAGCAACCTATAGTCAGAGCACAGCCCAGGATCTATGTTTAACTAGCGAGCCTCACCTACAAATCCCAGCTCTATTTGAGTCGACCACAGATAACATGCATCTATGGCCCCTTTACAGTTTGAAACCCTAACATTAAACATCATTTTAGGTGGCTCGTAGAGACCATCTAAAAACACAGTGCATCATGATAAGTGTACCCTTTGTATCCTAAAGCATAGTAAGTATTGGCGAATCACTAACATTAATGCTATTGACCATATTTTGAAGATATGGGTCATCAACCGATACCTGTAACTTTTTAACCTGAGGACAGCATCGTATCTTACACACGAAGCTAGCTTCCTTCCTCTTGAAAGAGCAGCGAGCATCTCTTGAGTTGTCATCCTCAGAGGGTGTTTGGCAGCAAAATAAGAGAAGAGGAGAGAAGAGAAAACAAAACCTAACTAAAGCTCACGAAAGATATTTACAAAAATAAAACTTGCCAAAAATTGCTTCCTCGATTTGTTGCTTGGGTTCACAAAATGGAGGGGCTTATATGATTACTTGATGTATGAAAATACCATAAGCCTAACATTTTGAGTGAATTTAGGAAGACAAGGAGTAATACCAAATTGAAGTCGGTTTGCATTAATTACAAAAAAGTGTGACAAGGCGGTGAATTTAGCTAAGGCATAATTTATTTAGGCGACGAAAATTTCATTAGTAGCGAAAATTTCATTAGGTAATGAATCGCAAGAGATAGCAAATCCAGAATTTTTAAACAGGCGTTAACAATTCGCTGTAGCTAGCGAATTTGTGTAGTGAAATTCTTGTGGTGCGAAAATGCAAATTTCGCTAGGAATAGTGTAGCAGCGAAAATCACGAGTCTAGCGAAAATTCACAATTTAGCTAAGATTGCGAAATTTTCGCTAAGGAATTGCGAAATTTTCGCAATCCAAGCGAAATTTTCGCAATCTTAGCGAAATTCCACTTGGAATTGTGATTCTTCTTGCTTTGCCCTATTGCTCCTCTTCGCATTGATTTCCATCACTTTACCTTCATTCTTTCTTTGATTTTGGTGCATTTTGATGGTAAGCCCGATTGGGTTCGATCTTCATGATTCATCGTATGTCTCGATATTGAACTCCCAGAAATGCAGCGAAACCTGCAAGAAACAACCACGAGAATAACCTCTAAGCGGCATAAGTGAAACTAAGAAGACTTGAACACTTCAATTGGCATAAGTGACATGATTAGTGCGCGGCTTTTCAGAAACCCTACTCCCAATATAGGGTTGAATGCTTTTTGGGCACTAATCACACCCCCTGCTTAAAGCTTGTTGCTAGTCCTTAGCAATGCAAAACAAAAAGGAGATACCATAGTGATTTTCAAGTTTATGATTTAAGGTTTATGTATATATAAACATTACCTTAAAAATGAAAAATTGACACGAGTTTGGCAGGGTACAGAAAGAACCAAAACCATACAGAATAATTTCGAGGTCAATATTGGTTCCATGATTCTCAACTTGAATTTCCACCTAAGTCTAATGGCTCTTTAAGCCCAGCAGTTAAACCGATAAATTGCAAAATTTGTCCCCTCCCCCGACCCCCTGCTTAGCGTGGCCTTAAGTTGTTGAACAACCTAGATAGAGGGCTAGTTACACTCTTCTTTTCTTTATTTAACTACATTGTAGGGTGCGAAAGCTTAAGATTCGACTTCACTGAGAAGTCGTATGGCAGGGTCCTAGATGACTCCCGACGATTGGGTTTAGGGCATCGAAGCCCAGGATCGCGACCACAAACTGCGAGGCTTCACCGGACTCTGAATGACCCGAAAATCAAGCACCTACAAATCGTTTAGACTCTGCCCATCCACCCATGTAGCAGACATAAATCGATGACTCAACGAGATTAAGGCAGGGCATCGGGCTTGAGCTTCGCCATACACCCGCGAGGCCAGGTGCTCGGGTTTGAAGGCGAGGCTTCACGACTTTATTTTCTTTTCTCTTTCTTTTTGCTTTTTCTTTTCTTACCTTTTTGGAAGATACATTGGTCTTCAAATGTGGGTGCAAAAACCCTATCCTAGGTTGCCCGACATACCTAAGGCGAAATTTATCTGACCGAAAGAGGCAAACAAATTCATATTTATTGAAACAATGGTGTGCGTGTGTGAATTAAGCAAGGAGAAATTGTCAAAGTTAGGCATCTTTAGGCTATGGTGACCAAGGATTCAACATGGAATTTGTTCAAACGCAAAGCGGCGATAGTGATTCTATTCTCAACTAAAAGCGATTCGATTGTCGATTTGAGCTTGATTCAATTGTTCAATTGAAGAAAAACAAATATTCATGGTAAAGGCCACAAAAACATGGTATGCGAAAATACGCATATATAGTGAATAGATTTTGATATAGCGAAATGGCTAATACATATCTAGCTAAACATGCAAAGTATCATACTTTTTCTTATGCATTTATGCATAAATCTAATCAAAATAAGTAGGCGGTTGATAAAGTGTAGCTATACAAAATCATAAAAGAAACCTAACCACCTCTTCTTTGTGGTATTGGTAGATCTGAAAGGCTATTCTTCTTTGCTTGTGAAAACATCAATAAATTTTGCGTGCGTGGTGGGCTCCTCTCTACGATCGGGAACACGAGGAAGGCCCGAGTGCGTCATGATCTGAAGCATAGAGTGACGGGCCAGCCTGCGATCTGAAGGCACTGTGTAGGCGCTGAGTGGCTTGAATGGCATCCATCACACCCTGCTGATCTCCCAGGCTGAGATTGTGAACTACTTTCAGTGAATGGTGTCTTGAGTAGGATGGGCAGTGTATGTACTTGTTTGCGGATGTGGTGTGTGGAGGGAGGAGATGGAGGCATCTGCGGAGGTGGACTCCTCTGTATCTCGGGCTCGAGGGCGGGCACATCGTCTCCCCATGGAAGTCCTCGGCCACTGACCGGTACCTCCTCTGCAGTCCTGTACGTAGGAGATGGAAGATACGGGCATGGTCATCACAGCTCCATTTATGAACCAAGGGCATCGAACTCTCATCTCGATCCTCTGCTCCTACGAGATCCATATGCTCGAGAACTGCGAGTGAGTCTCGGCATCGAGTAGTGGAATGCTCTGCTTTCGTCTTAGGTCCTTCAGATGGACCTTCTCCACTCGGAAATGTATCCAAAGGAGGTCATCACCAGCTCGGAGGACTGAACGATATCCTCAGAGATCGGTCAAAACCTCCACAGAGATGGCTCCCTCGTGCACGTGTCTTGTAGCGGAAACAGACTCGTCCGGAATAAATGGTCGATCAGCAGCATCTGAGGCGGGAGTGCCTCCTATAAATCTTGGTCATTGTAGTGTCTACGGCCGGTGCTCGAAGCCATCGATGAGGTGGGTGGGCCCGATCTCTATAACCCTACACTGGCGGCGGTATCTGCGAGCCCCAGCTACTGAAATATCGGCCTCTCTGAGTACTCCGCGGCGATCATCAATAGAGAACTGAAGCTCACGCGGACCATCTGCTCCTCGAGATGTCATAGAGTGATAGAACTGCAGCACCACTCGTGGGTAATAATGCTGCCTCGGAGTCATGAAAGGCAGTAGTGAATAATCCTCGATCAACCTCATAGAATCCCTAAACCTGGGATCAGCCCTCAGCGCTGGGACATCATAGTACGACTCGATGAGAGTCTACTGCCCGGTGGAAGTAGGTACATTTCCGGAATGGGGTCCCCGGCGAACAATGGCCCTCTGATCCACGGAGGCTGGTGACAAGCGAGGCGATGATGTCGCCTCTGCGGCCCGTCTTATTTGGTGATGGGCTGGTAGGGAGGAAGATGACGCCTGGGCCGTGTGCGGGCCCGCTTAGGAGCCTGCAACTCTCCCCTCTGAGGAATGCAATTGATGGGGCCGGGGTCCCCGTCAGGTGTCTGTGGCAGCCGAAACCTGAGGCTCTCAGTCTTGCCTCGGGGGCCGTTAGTGTCTTGGGCTGGGATTTGTTTGGGACCTCTCTGGGGTGTCGCTGAATCTAACCGCGGCGAAGTGGACCACCACGATGCGAACCATATCCCGAGAAATCTTGAATAACCACTGCGGAAGAGTGCAGACTCATGAAAATGCAACTAAGGCCGAATACACGAGCTGGGGCTCTCACTAGAGGTGGCCAGGTCACTCATTTGAGACGAGCACTAGGCCGAACGGGGCACGGGTCCTGAACTAGCGGTGGAGCCTTGATGAAGGCTCAGCGGAGATGGCTCGGTTTGGGGCCCGAAAATGGTCAGTCGTGCGGGGCACGGCTGGCGGTGGGAGTGACGGCGACGGTAGAGGCTTTGGGACTCGGGGGACTCACGGTAGAGCGAATGCCTTTGGTGGCTCGGTCGTGGTGTCGCGCCTTGTGAAGATCTGTGAACAGCAGAGGCGTGGCCAGGGGCTCGATCTGGCTGGCTTCTTTGGCTAGCGCGAGTAGTGGCTATAGTCCACGGTAGCAGTGGCGGAGACGAGATGCTTTGAACCGGTGGTGGATCGGGTGACTCGAGGGCGCCGGGGAGGGAGAATGTGAGTGATGATAAAACAGCCCCTTCCTCTTCATAGGCAAATGAGGAAGTAGAAGAGTTTTTGTCCTCATTATTTATTTACAGTTCGTTGAATTTAGTGCTTTGCATCACCTTTTGCAATTCAAAAAAAAAAAATTATAACTTAAATATTAATTGCTATGTGAAATAAAAATTATTATAATAAAATTTACTATATGAAGCAAATTAAAAATTTAATCTGAAATCTTATAGTATATAAACAAAATTATTAAAGGGAAAAGCGCTAATTTAGGAAATTTTGAAAAATAGCGAAATTATCAAAAATTAACTAGAAATTAAGACAAAAGCAAAATTGTTGAACTACAATCTGGTTTTTGAAAACACCGGACCGAGTTCAATTTCAAAAATTGCTCGGAGGGTCGAGAATGATCTCACTTGACCACTGCACCAGGTAGCTGGGGGTGACTCCATGGTGTTGGATGTCGATTGTTGAAGTGGTCTCAGCGATGGCTTTTGAATTGAAGCCATTGGCCTGGGTGGATGTTGATGTAGAAGACGATATCTCTTCATCTCCTTGGTGATTACTCTAGCAATTCTGGACAACTGTGCTTCCTGCATCTTGAACATTTGAAAACGACTTCATCGGTTATTTGATTTTCATGTTCTAGCGACTTTGGCTTGTTGTTCAAATGAAAGATGTTTTAACTCGAGGTCATGTTACCAAGGTAAGTTGCATGATTCCATTAGGAAATTGATGATTGCATTGGGTGGCGGAAATGGTCTTCACCAATATGATTGGCACATGATTGGGTTCTACCATTCGCGGTGGCTCGGTGTAAAACCTTCTGAAAATCTTGGGTAGTAGAATTTGTCTATTTTCTGAACATCTTGACAATCCCCTTGGGGTTTTGCGATCTATCATTGATGAAAGTGTGATGTTGGTGGTTTAAAGTTCCACTAAACTGTTTGCTTGTACCTGAGAATACGGCGATGGGTTCCGCGTGGCTCTAAATGAGAAGGTAAATGACTTGTCTATCTGGTCCACCCGATATTGACTGAAATTGTAGGAGATCACGGATCCTTGTATTTGACTGGATTCTTACTTTGGATTATGACACTGACTTGTTCAGTGAGAAATGCCTTCTTCTCAATGCCTAATCCCTTCTTGATTGTACAAAGATCTTTCAAAAATTTTGTATATGCAGGGACTTGTTTGATTATGTCCAATAGAGGTATGTTAATCTTACGCGCCTTGCAGACCTCTAAAATGCACAACTGTGAGATGCCTTCTTCTTACCTCTAAGTGCTTGTGGAAATGGAGGGTGGTATGCGGGGTATTTCATTGAATCCTCCTTTAGGAGAATATGCTGTTTACTGATTCTTCTCCCACGCTTGGATTCTTCAGCGGGCTTTGGCATATCAAATTTGATCGACCTCTTCCCACTAGGGATTATAGACTTCACCTCATCCATTCTGGTGTTGGATGATCTACTCATGGATTCCCTTTGGGTTTTGGCACTGTTGGGAAGGGAACCTTCCTCAGCTAGTAACACCTCCGGCAACTTGTTGATCTTGGTGATTAGAATCATGGGTTGTCAATTTTTGTTTAGATTGCTCTCGAAGCCCATCCCCATTCTCTTATTCAGTGTATTCTCAACAGTATCAATCCTTTGTGCCAGTTGCACATTGATTCCTTTGTTCCTCAAACAAGTTGCCTACCACCCTTTCAGGTCGGTATGGCTTGTTCGGCTGGAGAAGAGAGGATGGTGGTGGTTGTGATTGAAATTTGGGAACGAACGTGGTTTGGCTGCAGAATTTACCTGCAGGGGTTGGGTCTCCATGAGAGTTGGGAGTGATTCACTCGATTGGTTGTGGGGTATTACCATATGGAGCATTGGGTTGTGGTGGCTTGTATTGACTCTGATGTTGCATTCGACATCAAATCCTTCCTTTATAGGGGCCATAGGACCTTTGTTCTCTTTGGATGTACGGGGGGGATTGATAATTAGTGCAAGATTGGTGTGTGCGAGATTTTCGAACCTTTGCATGAACTTCATGGAGCCTTTTTCCTTTAAGCTCCTCCGCTCACAGCTAAGGTTGAAATCCACACAGCTTTCATTTCTATATCCACACAGCGGTGTATAAATCCCTCCCCCCAGGGTTGGCTGAAGGTCTCATTGTTCCATTTCCTTGGGGTTTGGCTCATCCCGACCCTTGAGTTTCAGCCACATAATTTAAAAAATCCATGGCTTCTTCAGGATGCTTACTGAGAAAGTCTCCTCCACACATGGTTTCCAAAAGCTGCCTCATGGCAGGAGACATACCACCATAGAAATGGTTTACCAGCATCCATGTATCAAACCCATGATGTGTGGGCATGCCTTTGATGGTCTCCATAAATCTCTCCCAACAGCGATAAAACCTCTCACCATCTTGGCGCAAGGTATAAATTTGTCTCTTCAAATTATTAGTCTTATGAGCGAAGAACTGTGAAGTGCACTTTGCTGACTCGGCGATTTCTAATGGTTCTTGGCCTCAATGAGTTGAGCCAAATCTTGGCCTTGTCCTTTAGGGTCAGTGGAAATGCTTTCAGCTTAAGCAAATCCATGTCCATCATTCCTTCCTTAAAGGTTGTGCAAACCTCCTCAAAATCCCTAATATGAGTGTATGGATTTTCATTTCCATACCATGATATGTGGGAGTAGGGAGTGCAATGGGCCTCAACTAGCACATCCTTCGGTAGGAATTGTGATGCGGGGAGGGGCACTAACTCTAGGAGGGTGGATGTGATCCCTCCTTGGTTACATGGGTTGGATTCATTGGAGTACACCAGTGACTCTGGCATTCTTCGGGTAGTGGATCCATGGTATCAGTGTGTACACTAACTTCTTATTTTACAGTCGAGTTGTGTCTTGATTCTATGTGAATCTACTGATGTGTCTCTATCACTGTTGCATAAACCTGTTATAAAATTGTAGAGACAACAGAAAACCTGAAACAAACTTGCAAAAAGTGTTATTGTTAGCTAAAATAAGCGATTATAAAGAACAAAAACGATGCGATTCTTGCAAAGTGATGAAAACTGGCGGTTCACATATTTGGGTTACAAAAGAGTTAAAGGTTACCTTCACTTGTGATGTTGATCAAGTACACTTGACTCATCATTAGTAGTTTGGCACCATCCCGACAGCATCCATTTGGTCGATGCCCGCGGTAAGGTGGTGAATCAGCGATATTTATATACTAAGTTCCTCACTGCTTGGTAGTCAAACTCTGCGAGTATAAAGTGATCCCCAGGTCGAACACGGGGATGGGTTTTCATCCCCAGAATGGTTGCATAAGTGTAAAAAAGGTAAGGCTTTCTATTTGGACTTTAGTTTTTGTTTCAAAAAACGATTAATAATGAGTTTAGCCCGGTGCTTGTAAAAAACTGAAAATGAAGTGTGAAAAGTTAACTTTGAAGATTTGGTCACTAACGGTAACAGGGCAAACAAGTGTCCTCGGGTTTTATCCTCGCGTTATGACAAACAGCTTTATAGTCAGAAACCTAGCCCAGGATCTATGTTTAACTAGCAAACCTTGCCTAAAATCCCAACTCCTATTTGGAGTCAACACGGATAACATGCATCTATAGCGCTAGTTTGAAACCCCTAACATTCAACATCATTTCAGTGGCTCGTAAAGACCATCTAAAAAAACCACAGTCATCATGATAAGTATACTGCTTGTATCTAAAGCATGGTAAGTATTGGGTGAATCACTAACATTGATGCTATTCGACCATATTTTGAGAAGATATGGGTCATAAACAGTACCTGTAACTTTTAACACAAGAGGACAACATGCATATGCTTATACGAAGCTAGCTTCCTTCCTCTTCAAAGAAAAGGAGCAGCGAAGCATCTCTTGATTGTCATCACTCAAGAGGGTGTTTGCCTTGAAAATAAGAAAGAGGAGAGAGAAGAGAAAAGCAAAACCACAACTAAAGCTACGAATATTTACCAAAATAAAAACTTGCCAAAATTGCTTCCTCGATTTGTTGCTTAGGTTCCTGAAAATGGGAGGCTTATATAGGCCATGATGTATGAAAATACCATAAAGCCTAACATTTTATTGAATTTAGGGACAAGGAGTAATACACCAAAATTGAAGTCGGTTTGCATTAATTGCAAAGTGTGACAAATGAATTTTCGCTAAGGCATCTGAAATTTCGCTAGCTAAGCATTTAGCTGATGTGAAATCACCAGAAGATAAGCGAAATCAAGAATTTTTAAGCTGAGTAGTCAATTTCGTAGCTAAGCGAGAAATTTAGCTGCTGAGAATTCTTTGAGTAGCGAAAATGCAAAATTTTGCTAGGAATAGTGCTTAGTGAAAATCCTGGAGTCTAGCGAAAATTCACAATTTCGCTAAGATTGCAGGAAATTTTTTATTTAAAAACTGCGAAATTTTAGCAATCGTAATTTTAAGCAATCTTGAGAGCTCTGAATTCTTGATTCTTCCTTTGCTTTGCCCTCTTTGCTCCTCTTACGCATTGATTTCCATCGCTGCCTTCATTATTTCTTTGATTTTGGTACCGTTTGATGGGTGGCTTGATTAGGGTTCGATCTTCATGATTCAACATATGTCTCGATATTGAACTCCCAAGTATGCAAACACAGAAACAGCCACAAATAACCTCTAAGCGGCATAAGTGAAACTAGAAGGCTTGAACGCGGTGGCATAAATGACATGATTAGTCTTGTAGCGCACCGAAACTTTATCCCCAATATAGGGTTGAAATACTTTTAGGCCTTGTCGGGTATAAAGTGATGTCGCGACAAGGCGAAGTGGCGACATCGAAGACATCAATTGGAGTTTGCGGAGTCCATGTAGTTGATGTCGGCGACAAGAGATTGATGTCAGCGACATCGAGAAGACATCGATTGAAGAGCTGCGAAGACTTAAGGCGATGTCGCGGCGTGGGTCGATGTCGCGACATGGATGATCTTCCGCAAACCAAGGGATTTGAAGTAGCGACTGAACGTGCTATGGGCGATCCGCGGAAATCCTAAAGGCGCATTGGGATTAGGGCTCCATTGGGAAACCTATAAATACATGTTGCCATTTCATGGGTAGCTTAGCGCCTGACGGAAGATGCAGGTAGGCGAAGGCTCATTTCTTTATTTTCTTTTTCTTTTCTTTTCTTTTTCTTCAATGTTGATAAGTAGAGATTAGATTAGATTTATACGTTTGAGTTTTTCGTTTATTTTGGGCTGGATGTTATCGTTTTGAAGCGAGAAGAATTTGAATGCGGAATTCAATTCTTTTCAAATTACTACGGAATGTTTGAAGTTCGGACAAATTTGCAGATTGGCTCCTCCGGTTTCATAATGCGATTATTCTTATGATCGGAGAATCTTGTGAGTGTGTAATTGGTAATTGAGGAACCCGGCTTCCATTAAGTGAATCTTGTGTGAAATTATCTTTCTGTAGTTGTTTCCGGCAAATTACGAATTCCGAGTTTATGAATTTACTTTAGGTTATGGGTTTAATGTTTTTTGATGAATGCTCAGGTTTCTTATACCGTATTAGAGGTGTTTCATTAACTCCCGATTTCAAGAGTCCTACGAGTGACTCAGAGATGACAATCTGGGAGTTATGAACATTTCCTTTGGTATATTAACCTGCTATTTGAGATCTAATGAGCTTTGTAAGTTTACTTGATAAATCCTCTTCTCACTTGAAATCAAGAATGAGTTGAATGAGTTATCAATTTAAACAAGCAAAGAGTTCACCTCAATTCGAATAGTGAAGCGATCCGTGTTGCTGAGATCTAATCAAGGAGAGGGTGTCCCTATTCTAATTTTGAGGAAGCGATCTGGAAGTTGTATATCCTTGCTTGGCCAGATAACTTGGGATGGGTTCTGATCAGAAAAAAATGGGTATGAAGTATTGCAAAAGAAAAATACCCAGAAATAAGAAGTCCCTGTTAAAAAGTAGTTATCTCATTCCCTGTATTCGAGAGGATCGGGTAAAAATTAGATAATGAAGTGTAGTGTGGAGAGATCCAGTTGTCTTACTAAACGCCTTGGACAGATTTTAAAACCTGAAATACACAAGCAAAATTAACAGTGTTAACAACAGGAATTGATACTTCACAATAGCATTGATCTTAATGTGTACTCTAAACGATAATTACTCAGTTCCATTTATTTTCTTAACTATTCGTTATTCATTCTTTAGATTGATTTATTCGATTGTTCATTCTTTTATTATATACCATTATAATTCAGCTTGGCCCGGAACACAATGTCATTTATAGTCGAATAGTATGAAGCTTGAGTGGTCGGGGTAGTTGATCTAGAATTCTTGAGATCTACGTGGGATCGATATCTGGGCACTAAATCAATTTAATACTTGTCAGCACATTGCCTTTGCGGTATATTAGGCGAGCTTGATAATGAAAATGATTTACTCTGGGAGATGTTTTTGGTCTAGTTAACAAGTTTACATCAAGTATTTGTTATAGGGGATTGAAGAATTCGATGTCGATATTATTGAAGAAGGAATTACTAATTTGGACATTTTGAAGAAAAGAACAAAAATGACTTTTCAGCCGTGGTTGTACATGTAACCGCTTAACAAACCATATTGAAAATATTTATTTGACCAAACTAATCCTATTAATGTAAGTGTGTTTTGATTTCGAGGAAACGAAATTTAATGCATAGGAAGCGAGAACAACGTCATTCTGGGCGACACGAATTAGAGAGGACACTCGAAGCTTGAGAAAGATAAGAGGCGAAAACTACGACCGTAGCGGATGAATGCGGGATCGGGATGAGGTACATATAGAAAGAAGCTAGAAGACCATCAATGTAGGTAATGGGACTTACGGAATGATATCTACGGGATGAATACTTTCGGCAATCGGACGGCCTGCCGGTTGATCTTCAATAATTTTGAGCCGAAGCCCGGCGCGGTCTGATGGTCAACTGACATCGGTTTCTTTGGTCATCCCGCGAAGACCCAAGCGAGCACTGGGAAGATTTCTCGGGATTGCTATCTGATGAAGTTGAATGGGGTGAGACCCGAGGAAGTCATCAAAGTTTGCATCTATTCCCATTCTCTCTAGGGTCTGAGCTGACTACATAGGTATGAATCCCTTACCATATGGTTACGTTTGATACTTGGGAGGAGTTAGTAAAAACTGCCAGGTAGATTCTTTCCCTGACCCTCACCACGAGAAAGAAGGAGGGGGAAATCATTGTGTTCAATGAGGGAAGATGAAAGCTTTGTATGTAGCTTGGGAAAGATTCAAGCGGTTCTTTGAGAAGATGTCGATGCATGGGATAGATCGAAGATTGAGATGAACATTGTATATCATGCCTTGAATGATATATCAAAGGGATCGTGATCTTCATCAAGCGTGGGCATTCAAACGAAAAGAAATCTTTGAAGAGGCGAGGCGATTGAAGACAGGCTAAATGTAACATGAAAGCTCATGCAGGCTTTCAAAGGAAGCAGCGAGAGAAAGGGATCATGGAGCTGAAGCGAATGTAATGACCGTAGGCGAGTTGGATGCCATTATGCCGCAGGTTGGACAAGCGAAGAAAGACACACGCTCATGAAATAGAGACGATTGAAAGAAGTTATTGAAGGAAAGTCTTGAGAGGGTAGCGACGAACAATTATGATCTTTGAAGGGTGTAGTGTCTGGGTGAGCAGAAACTACCATTTTAAACCCCGATACTAACACAAACCACATTTATCACCCAGCAACGAGGAACCATAGAATTTCTCTTATGGTGGAGGGGGCTTCCTCGAGGCCCCAGGCATGGGCGGGAACCCTCCACGGGGGTTGCTCAGCGACCACGAGTTCAATGACCCGGCTGTGAAATGAGCACATAAATGAATATCGAGGGTGAAGGAGGGCCCAGTCTTACCCCGAAGAGCAGTCTTAGTTCATGGGGATAATAAGAACAATTTAATCTCCATGAACAAAAATTTGCGAGTTGGAACTTAGCTGCTACCAATTCACCAAATTTTGAGAACACCACGATGCGCCACAGAGAACACGGAGACACAAGTAGGGCGTGGCCTAACCGCAAAGCCGGAGGAAAGATGCCTTCAAGTGACACAAGGAAGAACCCCCAGGCGCATGGGTGTGCGGCTTAGGAGTGGAAGGGAGTTAGAAGAGATGAAGAGAAAAATGACGGCGAAAGAAGAAGAAAGCCCCGAGAAAAGAAAAGAGGTACTAGAGAATGAAAAGAAATAAAGTAGAAGGAAGAACATCCAGGATCAAAGCACGTAGTCCCATTTCCACAAAAGATTGCGAAGTCGAGGATGGAGCGATTCGCAAGGTTCTTGGCTTTCAGGAAAATTTGGAAATCAGTATACCTTTCTTGAAGTAGTGAATGCCACTCTATGCAAAATTTACGAAGGACACAGCGAGAAGCGGGAAAGAAAAATAGTAGAGGAAGATAGTGAATCTCACTTTGCCACTTGCGGTCACGATGTCGAAAAGAACTGCATTAAAGATAGAAAGACCGGGGAGCTTCTGATTCCTTGTATTGTTAGATAAGTGAATTCGAGAGCTCTACGTGACTCGGGAGCTAGTATCGAATTTGATGCCTCTTTTGTTCTTGAGAAACTAAGTTTGGAGCTTACTCCCTTGTACTCTTCAAATGGCGAGACGGATCGATGGTAAAACTGAAGGAGTCATTGAAGATATCTCTTTAGTCCTTTGTTGGGAAATTTGTTTCCCGAGTAGACTTCATCATTACGGACATGGAAGAAGATTCACAAATTACCCTACTATTGGGAAGACCATTCTAGCCTCTTTGGAGCTGCTACTGATTGACATGCAAGAGTTCTTACTTTGAGGGTTGGAGAAGAAGTAGTTGCTTTGCTTGATAAAAAGTATGAAAAATATAGACAGAAAAGGGAAAGTTGCAACGTGTAACTGAATTTTGTCTATACTTCCAATCCTGTTGTTAACAATGATTGTAACACTCCAGTTTTTATCAATGAAAAAGAGATGAATTCCCAGTATACTGAAGATGTCTATTCTGAATTTCCATACAGCAGTTTTCATTCTATAGAAACTGTGTTGAGCTTGAAGCAAAACAGAAACGATAATGGGGAAAATATTGAAAAAGAGGAAATTCATCAAGAAACCAGTGCAGAAGGGCTAGTTTTGAAAGAGTTGCCATGTCATTTAAAGTATGCTTACTTAGAATTACCAAAGAAAAAACCAGTGATCATTTCAGCCAGACTCAGTGATGCTGAGGAACAAAGATTGCTGAAAATATTAAGGAAGCATAAGGAATCGCTAGCTTGGTCCATTGAAGAGCTGAAGGGTATCAGTCCATCAATTTGCATGCATAAGATTATGCTAGAAGAGACTTCAAAACCATATGTGGAACACGAAGGAGAGGCGAGATCGGTGATGAAGGAAGTAATTGAGAAGGAGGTACTCAGGTGCGAATCTTGGTTTTATCTATACTATTCCAGTGATCCTTGGTGAGCCCAGTCCATGTGGTTCCAAAGAAAGGGGTTTTACTATGATCATATTAGGAAAAATGAATTAGTTCTAGCAGAAACGGTAGGGGATGGAGGGTATGCATTGATTACGGGAAGGCGAACCTGACCACGAAAGAATCATTTCCCTTTGCTTGCCATTGATCGGATGTTGGACAGTTAGCGGGACACCCTCACTTTGTTTTGGATGGGTACTGAGGATATAAATCAGATTGCTATTGCACCTGAGGATCGAGAAGACCACGTTCACATGCCCTTATGGCACCTTTGCGCTGAAGGATGCCATTTGGGCTATGTAATCTCGACTACATTCGAGAGGTGTATGATGTCTATATTCTCAGATTTGGTTGAAGTGATGGAAATTTTCATGGATGATTTTCTTTGTGTATGGATCCGGCTTTGATCAATGTTTA
This sequence comes from Tetrastigma voinierianum, assembly GCA_016808115.1. Classification (NCBI taxonomy): domain Eukaryota; kingdom Viridiplantae; phylum Streptophyta; class Magnoliopsida; order Vitales; family Vitaceae; genus Tetrastigma; species Tetrastigma voinierianum. The sequence continues at coordinate 641,272 of JAEQBH010002251.1, read as the reverse complement.
AACAATCTGGAAGCTTGGAGTACTTCAAAGATGCGAGACAAGCATTTGCGGTGGGAAAATGCCATTTTATGGTGACGAGAAATTATTGTTCTTGGGCGCCAAAGTTCTGCGCTCTTTGGACTGAAGTTGATCAGTCCAAGGTATCATTGTCAGACTCTTGCACCACTTACCACAGTAAAAGGAGTAAGAAGCTTCTTGGGGCGTCTTTAGTTTCTGGAGATTCATCGGAGCTTTCAAAAATAGCCGGACCACATGCGATTCTTGGAAAAGATACGAGTTCAATTTTGATGACTCCTGCAAGAGGATGCTTTTAGAAAAATCAGATCAGATTGGTCTAAGCTTTATAATGGCTGCACCAGAATGGAGTCAAAGGATTTGAAATAATGTGATGATTTTGCCATGGAGCCGTGGTTGGCAAAGAAAGAGAAAGTATTCAGGGCCATATACTATGCTAGTAAGACCTTCAATGAAGCACAAGAGAACTACTCAACAACTGAAAAGGAGATGCTATCCATAGTATTTGCTTGTGAAAAATTTAGGCGGTACATTTTAGGATCTCATGTGGTAATTCACACTGATCATGCAGCAATCAAATACTTGATGTCAAAAAAGGAAGCTAAGTCAAGATTGATATGTGGTGCTATCACAGGTAGAGTTTGATCGGGAAATCAAGGATAAAGGGATGACAATGTGATAGCCGACTCTATCAAGAGTAGAAAGAAGCAAGACGAAGAGGAAATGTGATGTTACAGAGAACTCAGGATGAGCAATTGTTTAAGGTTTCCTTCCAACTTCCCCGGTATATTGACATTGTGAATTATCCGGTCAGGAGTAATGCCTTCGTAATTCAGCTACCAAATGTAAGAGGAACTTTAACCGACATCAGGTATTATATTTGGGATGACCTACTATTATTCAAGAGAGGTGCTGACATGATAATAAGAAGATGTGTGCCATAAAGTGAACAAGGCAACATTATAAATGAATGCCATGCATCACCATATGGGGGACATTTTTCTGGAGAAAGAACAAATTCTCGCAAGATACTCCAATCATATCTATTGGCCCACTATCTTCAGAGATTGTGGCTGAGCGGGTTAAATTGTGTGATAGATGCCGCATTGGAAATATCACTAAGAGGGAATGAAATGCCCTCAAAGGTATTATGGTGATACAAATTTTTGATGTATGGGGAATAGATTTATGGGACCCTGACATCATCATTTGGAACCTATACATACCGCTAGCGTGAGATTACGTTTCCAAATGGGTGGAAGCAAAGGCTTGTCCAAGGAATGATGCTAATACAAAGCTAGAGTTTCTTGCAAAAGAATATTTTATGCATTCGAACACCCGTGAATCATCATTAGTGATGGGGGAACCCACTTTGCAAACAAAATATTTGCAAAACTCATGAGCAGGTATGGGATCAAGCATGTAATGAGTTTAGCTTATCATCCCCAGACCAATGGACAAGCAGAAATTTCCAACAGGGAGATCAAAAGAATACTTGAAAAGACTGTGAGCTCAAGCAGGAAGGATTGGTCTTCCAAACTTGATGATGCACTTGGCATTAACCCGCATACAAAACCCCCAATAGAACCGCTGGCAGAGTTGTTTTTGGTAAAACCATGTCATCTAATTTTTGAATTAGAATACAAGGCAATGTGGGCCATCAAGAAGTTAAACTTTGATTGTAAGGCTGCAAAGGAAGAAAGATTGCTCCAACTGTCTGAATTGGAAGAACTGAGAAATGAAGCCTATGATAATGCTAGAATATACAAAGAAAAGACAAAGAAATGGCATGATCAGAGAATTTTAAGAAAAGAGTTCAGAGAAGGGGGAACAGTCTCTCATTGCGAATTCTGTGATCGAAATTGTTTCCAGGAAATTAAATCCAATCGAGGGCCATACACAAAGGGTGTCATAATTACATTTGGTTAAAGACAACGGGAGACTGACATCAAATAAGAATTCAAGGTCAATGGACAGAGGTTAAAGCCTTATCTAAACAGGGAAGAGGAAAATGAAGAACTCCAAATGGTTCTTGAGGAAAAAGAAGAAGTACCACAACAGTAAGTCCAGCTAAGGACTCAAAACTGAGCAGCTAATGGGAGGCAACCCATAAGGATTTAATTTCTGGTTTTAAGTTTTGAAATATTTTTAGTTGCTTAAATTAGGTCAGATTTGTTTTATATGATAGATTTACTTTTAGAAATCAATTGTAGTTTAATTAGATTTCTTGAATACGTAAGAAGCTTCAAGAAGATTCAGCACATGAATGGCAAGACAATCATAGGAACAATTCCAGCAACTTGCAGAGAAGTCACAACATGAGAAAAAGGGGAGTAACTTTATCCCTAACCCAATTCTGTAGACATACTGATTAGTACCCAAAAAGTGCTATTTTGAGCCCTATATCAGATAGGTTTTGAGTGCTTTTTGCGCATTAATCATATCAATTATGCAATTGAAGTGTTCAGTGTTCTTAGTATCATTTATGCCGCTTAGAGGTTATTTTTGGTTGTTTATGTGTTTTTATACTTTGGGAGTTCAATATCGATGTAAGTGATGAACCAGAAGATTAACTCAATCACGCCATCAAACATACCAAAAAATCAAAGCAGAAAGAAACGAAGGCAGCGATGGAAATAAATGCGTACATGGTAGTAGGCAATGCAAGAAGACAAGAATTCCAGGAATTTCGCTAAGATTGCGAAATTTACTGGATTGCGGTGGCTCGTAAATCCTATTAAATCAGGAAATTTCGCTTAGGCCCAAGGATTTCGCTCTTATTAATCGCTCCTAGCTTAAAAACTGGGGCCACTATCACCTAAAAAATTTCGCTAAGCTAGCCGAAATTTTGCTAGCTAGCTAAATTACAATGCTCTGTTTAAAATTTCGATTTCATTTATTCGTGATTACAGCCTAGCAAAATTTCGCTTAACTAGCGAAATTTTCACATAAGGAATTTTGTGCCTAGCGAAATTGGCCATTTGTCATACTTTTTGTAATTAATGCAAACCGACTTCATTTTGTGTATTACTCCCTTTGTCCCTAATTTTAGCCAAAATGTTAGGCTTTATTGTAGTTTCACACATAAACGCGGGCCTATATAAACCCCCATAGTTTTCAGAACCCTAAGCAAGAAATTGAGAGAATTCCTTTTGGTACATTTTCATTTTTTTATGTAAATATCTTCCGCAGCTCGCTGAGTTTGGCTTTTCTCTTCTCTCTCCCTCTTCTCATTTTCTAGCGCCAAACAACCTCTGAGGATGACAACTCAAGAGATGCTCGCTGTTTCTTTTCTTTGAAGAGGAAGGTAGCTAGCTTGGCTGTGGGGCATTTACTGAAGTTGTCCTCATGTGTTGAATGCTGTGCACCGTATTTATTGCTCCCATCTTCTCAAACTAGGTTGAATACGAATGTCATTAATTTGGCCAATACTACCATGCTTGTGGATACAAAGGTATACTTATTGCTGGGATGTACTGTGGTTTTTAGGATGGTCTTTACGAGCCACTGAAATGGATGTCAATGTTGTGGTTTTAAACGTAAAGGTCAGATGCACAAGTACTATGTTGACTCAAATAGAGTTGATTCTAGTATTAGGTTTGCTAGTTAAACAAAGATCCTAAGTTATGGTCGACTATAGTCAAGCCATTATAATGCGAGGATAAAACCCGAGGACTCTGCTTGCTCTATGTTATCATGTTAGTGACCTAAATCTTCAAAGATACCTTTCACACATCACTTTCAGTCTTTACGCTATTCGCTTTTCAAATTACTCTAATCGCTTTTGAAACAAATCCAAAAATCCAAATAGGAAAGCCTTACCTTTTCACACTTATGCAAATCATTCCTGTGGATGAAAAACCCATCCCCTGTTCGACCCTAGACCACTATATCAAGCAGCAAATTTTGACCACGGCAGTAGGAGGGAACTTAGATATTATAAATTTTGTTGATTCGGATCACCCTGTCGTGGCACGAATCACATACTTGAATTGTTTGTTAAATCTTGCTTGAGATGCCGTGCTAATGTCCAAAAGGGTTAGGAACAATAAGAGAAAAGGATCTTCAGATCATTGAGATATATTTGGGTCATGATTAGAAAGGTTATGTCGCGACATAAGTGATGTCGCGACAAAACATTGATGTCGTGACTTGTTTTGAAAGGGCAACTGATGAGTATTGAAGGAAGAAGGTATATGTCGCGACATTCACTGTGGAAGTCATGAAGGTAGAATTAAGTTTCAAAATGAAAAAAAATAGATGTCGCAACATGAAATCAAACAATTCCTAGAAAACCTAGTTATGTCGCGACAAACTTAGTATGTCGCGACATAAAGAGGGACAGGTGCCACTCACTCACTTTAAAAAGCCCTAAATTCAATGATCTCAAATAAAAAGACGCGAAAATTGAAGTCGCGACGTGTTCTTAATGAAGCAATAATTAGCCCACAAACATTGATTGAATTGCAACTGTTGGAAACTTTCATTCACCTTAAACCACATAGTTATTCACCTTTCTTCTCCTCCTTCCGAATCCCAACCCCTAAACCCTAGCTTTCCAAACCTTCGAAAGCTTTTCTCCTGCCCAATGGCTGAAATTCCCACTCTAAATTCCTAACCTGTGACGAGATTATGAGGGAGCATGAACAAACTGTAAGAAGAAACTCACCAAGAAGAACAGTTAGATGAGATCTGGTCAGAAGAACAAGCAGAGAGGTGCCATCGAAACACCCGGTCTCTGAACCCCTCAAGAAAGAGCAAGTAAAAGGGAAAGGGAAAGTGATGAGAGAAATTAAGAAGAAGTAGAAGATTCGTGGTCGATCAGCGACTCCCGCTGGAAAAATATTGTGCCACAATGGGGTTTGTCGCAGAGAGGAGATTCAAAATCCCAGCATGCCTTTTAAGGAGATGATAGAGCAGAGGAGTCTCTACAAGACACCAAAATCAGGTGTACAAAGACTGCGTAGAGAATCTTTATTCAAATTTGGTAGGAAGGAAGGATGGAGCGGTTTCGTTAGAGGAGTCTGCTCTTATATGAAGCCATACATCAACGAGGCCTATGGCATGGCAAAGGTACAAGCATGATTCCAAATTTAAGAAACTTTTGGAAAAACCAGATTTTGGAAAGGTTGCCAAGAAGCTCACTAATGGTAAGGCATCAAACTAAGAAGAAGGAAGGCCAAGAACAATGAACAGGGGAAGCCTTACTGAGGAAGCAAAGGTATGGTTCTACTTCCTGGCTTCTGTTTTGGTTCCAACAAAACACGTTTGCACAGTAAGAGAACAAGAAGTCAGTTGCCGTATGCCATCCCCTAAAGGATACAAGATCAATATAGGAGTTGTCATTGAGAATTCTATCATGAGGTATCATGAAGTGGAACAAAGAGGAATGGCCCTCACCCAAAGAACAATCACCGTTTCATGTTTGAAGGTCGTGAAAGGGAATATGGAACTTAAGAAGAAGTACTCGAGCTTCACCACTCTTCCTCGCGTGAGTTAGCAAAGGACCAAGAAACCGTAAGAAAAAGGTAGCCGGGTAGTGAGAAAAGAGATGAAGCCCAAGCGGAAAGACCAGAAAAAGAGACTCAGAGGGTTGCTGATCAAGGAGCAGAGCAAACTTAAAACCCACCGGCCAATGATTTCATTTTTGCGCATAAAGGGCGAGGATGAAGAGCGGACCAATAGACTACTCCATTCCTTAGCCGAGTTCTCCTCTGTGCGAGCAGAAATTTCCAACATGGAGAAAGCTGAGAGGAGCACAAGAGAAGCAGTTCGTCTTAGGCTCTCGATGCCATGCGAGAATGGATGAAAACGAAAGAGTGGAACCTAAGCGGGAATTCGAGAGAAGGCATTTATGAAAAAGAATTGAAAAGAAGAAGAGAGGCCGGCCGAGTGGGAGGGAAGAGCTAAACGGGGAAGGAAAGGGCATGAGATTGAGCTCTGAGAAGAGAGCAATGGAGTGGGAGAGAAGAGCTGAGCAGGAAGAGAGAAACGGATGAGAAAAATTTTGAACTGACAAAGGGAGGAATTTAGAAAGAAATGAAGGGAAAGAATCCACAAATACATTCTGAAACTCAAAGCTAAGTCATGAAGCTTTTTTATAACAATCGGTTTGAGCGTGATTCCTCAGCTCTAACATTGATAAAGAAAAAAGATCTGAGCAAGAAGCTAAATTTGGGAATCAAGGGCTTCAAGTTTCCTATACAAGTCTCTACGAGAAGGATTTTGAAAATAAAGCTTGGATGATAGAGACAAGAAGCAAAAGAATCTTGAATCATAAGCGAAAAGATGGCTAGAAAATTTGGATCTGATTAACAATAATCTCTCCAAATTTTTAGAGGTTATGACTGAAATGGAGAATACAATGAATGGTTTGGGAAAGAGACAGGATGAGTTGAACAAAAAGGTTGATCTCTCTAATGAGATTTTCATTGAAAGAACAAATGGAGAGGAAACCAAGAAGAGAAAGGAAAGAAAGAGGAATTGAAAATTCACGAATTCCAGCTCATTTAGGTACACTTTGGACTAGATCCCCCAAACATCTTTCTCTGGCTACTTCAAAGAAAAAATAGACCCTTCTCACTGCCTAACCTTCTTTACCTTCTTATTCCCATTTGAATTGTATCCAATGTTGCAATTAAATCGAAATAAAATAAGAAACTTGAATTGAATTATTTATTAATGCGTGCTATTTTAGATTTGTTTGTTAAATGTTGTGTTGCTTTGTGGTTGCATGATTAAAAAACTAAAGTAAATTAGTTCGAATAAGCTGGCGAGATGTCATGGCGGGTGGATAGACGAGTTAGATTATGAATAATTTGAAATCTGAGAAAATTGAGAACAAAGTAAGAAATGAATCGTTTAATTGAGACCTGAGGTGTAAAAGTTACTTAAGTCTAAGCGATAAGTCAGAATAGAGGAAAGTAATATAATAGAAGGAACAAAACATATTTTTTGAGTTTGTGGTATGAGCAAATAAGTCAAGGAACTGTTGAATATCAATTAGTTAACTACTCATCAGCGAAAGTAATTCGAGGTACTCATATGGTTAGTCCACATTTGTTGATCAATTCTGAATTTGTTAGATTATTGATTGAGGCGAAATCCTAGGTGATACAATTGTGAGATGATCGCGAGGCCATTCTTGGATAGTTTGAGCCATTCTAGCCATCCACATTCACTTATCTTGTGCATATGCTTTGATTAAATTTGAGCGACAAGCTTATTTTTCAAAAAAATGAACCAATGGAAACCCAACTCATCCCAAGAAATCAATCCTTCAGTAAAGAACCTATGATTACCCAGGAATTCAAGGAGGAAGAAAGAAATGAAGTTTGGGGGAGTATATGTTTTTGAGGAACTCAAAAAGGGAATGAAAACAAAGAGCAGAAAATGCAATAGAAAAGAAAGATTATAGGGATAAGTTTTATCTTGTGGCCTAACTCTCTTGAACAATTAAGTTCTTAGGGGTGTTTCAACACCTAGTACCTAATGCCATATGGTATATAGGAGCTACTAACCCAAAGGAGTTCAGCTAAAGTGAGTAGAAAGCCTAAAAAGTTAAAACAACACTATCCATTTGAATGGTGACAAACAAGGAAATTTCCCAGGTGGAATTACAAGTGAGAATGGGCGTACGGGTTACAGATTGAAGAAATCAAAGATGGCCCCGAACAGCAGTTTAGGGAGTTTATTAGGAAGACTCTGAGAAAGAAAGAGGCGAAAGAGGAAGAAAGGTTCGGGAGTAATCTTAAGCACAAGAATTCTTCCATCTACTTATTACCCAAGCCTAACAATATAAGCCCAAAAGACACGATTGATCTTGAGGCTGAAATCACCTACAGTGGAAGTCAATATGAAAAACAAACTTATAGATTTGGAAATATGGAAACAATCAAAACTATGAAGGACTTTAAGGAGTTAAGTGACTCAGTATGAAGATGAGAAAGGAAAACAACTTATTTTTCAACAGGATCTAATGATTATGTTGTTTGTAAAAACAATTTCTTGATTTAGATTTTTGTATACTATGAAAGTAAAAACTAACCTTGAGGCTGAGACTTGAAGCTAGATGTACAGAAAATAATACTACCTTGTATTTCAATTAAATTGAATACTCTTGCAAAACAAATCGAGAAAAATGTCCTTAAAATTTTCTTTTATTTGTTTGAGGACAAACAATTCTTTCTTTTTCTTTTAGCAGGACAATGAATTTTAGTTTAGGGAGGGTTGGTGGGCTTGAAAGTCATCTATTTTAGTCCATTTTTCTGATCTATTTTATCTAAAACAGACTGGTTATGTCTTGAGAATTATGGAATAACTAACTAAAGCGTTAAATATTGGGGGAATTCAAGAAAAAGAAGAATATTTGCGAGAAAAGCTGAAGGTGGATGAGCGTTAATGAGATAATTAGGTGAAGCAAGTTGCGGCCGGAGAAAGGCCTGAAGATAAGGAGCACGATGTCGTGAAGCTTTGGCGGCAATCAAATGCATATCGGAGTTGCGGCGATCAAAACTCCGATTTGAAGCGAAACACTTGAAGAGCAAAGGCGGTGAGTTAAAAACTCGGTGGAAACAACGGGAAATGAAGAAGAAGAAGACTTCATGTCGCGACATCACGGATCTTGTCGTGACATCGACGATGTCACCGACGATCATAAAAGCGATGAAATTTATTCGCGACCATGATAGTGAAAGAGCGCCGCGACATCGGTACGAATGATAAACTTGTCGCGACATCGAAACATGGAAGAGATTTGATAAAGATCGGCAGCGGAGAATCGCCTTGGCTATGTGAGCTTGGCGGGTGAATGAAGGCGATGTAACTCCGTTTGTTGTCGAGCGAGGGGATTGAAAATCAGCGACATCGATAACGACCGCGAAACTGCGAGGCATGAATTGATGTCGCGACAAAGAGTTGATATCGCGGCAATGAACATCCAGTGAAACTGCGAGATCCATAAGGCGATGTCGCGACAAGAGATCGATGTCGCGACATCAGGAACAATCAGATGAAAACTGCAAAGAAATGAACTGCTGACACGACAAGAGATTGATGTCGCGACATCGCGGGTATTCAGTTAAAAACTCTGAAGGAATTGGTGATGTCCGACAAGACATCGATAATCGCGTTATCGGAAGAACTCTATTGAAGCCTGCAAGGTATAAAGTGATGTCGCGACAAGGGATAGAGATCGCGACATCGACGACATCAATTGGAAGTTTGCGGTCCATGCTAGTTGATGTCGCGACAGATATTGATGTCGCGACATCAGAAGACTTATCCGATTGAAGTACGCGAGAAGACTTAAGGCGATGTCGCTGACGTGAGATACGATGTCGCGACATGGATGATCTTCAGCGACAAAGGTTGAAATTCGCGACACGAACATTAACATGGGCGATCCACTTGAAATCCTGGCGCATTGGGATTAGGGCTCAAGCGAAACCTCATCCCTTGTTTACCCGACTCGCGCGGTGGCAAGCGGCGACACAGACGAGAGTGGGTAATTTGAGCTCATTTTCTTTTATTTTTCTTTTCTTTTAACTCTTTTCTTTCAATGTTGATAAGTAGAGATTGGGTCGGGTTATCGTTTGAGTTTAGTTTTTATTTTTAAGGCTGGATGTTATCGTTTTGAAGCGAAAATTTGAATCGTGAAATTCAATTCTTTTCTAAAATTACTACTGGAATGTTTGGAAGTTCGGACAAATTTGGAATTCGGCTCCTCAGTTTCATAATGCGGTTATTCTTATGATCGGAGGAATCTTGTGGTAGTATGAATTCGGTAATTGAGAACCCGAGCTTCCATTAAGTGAATGCTATTGTGAAATTATCTTTCTGTAGTTGTTTTCGACCAAATTGCGAATTTCGGTTTATGAATTTACTTTCGGTTATGGGTTTAATGTTTTTTGATGAATATCGGTTTCTTATACCGTATTAAGAATTGTTTCATTGCTCACGATTTCAAGGTCCTCGGTGACTCGGAGATAGCCAAATCCACAGGAGTTATGAACATTTCTTTGAAGGTATATTAACTTTGCTATTAGAAGTCTAATGACTTTGTAAGTTTGCCCGATAAATCCTCTTCTCACTTGAAATCCAGAATGAGTTGAATGAGTTATCAATTTAAACAAGCAAAGGATTCCTCAATTCGAATAGTGAAGCCAATCCAGGTGTTATTGAGATCTAATCAAGGAGAAGGTGATCTATTCTAATTTTGAGGAAAACAATACGGAAGTTGTATATCCTTGGCAATGATAACTTGGGAGCTAAGGTTTCTGATCCGAAAAAATGGGTATAGTATTGCAAAGAAAAATACCAGTAAAAGTCCACGGTAAAAGTAGATTTATCTCATTCTACTGTATTCGAGAGGATCGGGTAAAAATTAGATAATGAAATGTGGAGTGTGGAGAATCAGTTTTATCTTACTAAACGCCTTTTATTGATTTTAAAGCACGAAATACCTGACAAAATTAGCAGTGTTAACAACGGAATTGATACTTCACAATGCATTGATCTTAATGTGTACTCTAAGCGATAATTACTCGGTTTCCATTTATTTTTCTTAACTATTAGTTTATTCTGTTATTCTTTAGATTCGAGTTTATTCGATTGTTCATTCTTTATTATATACTCATTATAATTCTGACTTCTTAAAATTTGGAGACACAATCATTTATAGTCAGTAGTATGAAGCTTGGAGTAGTCAGGGTAGTTGATCTAGAATTCTTGAAGTCTCGTGGGATCGATATACGGACTTGATCGATTTATTGCTTGTCGGCACATTGCACTTGCGGTATATTGGAGGCTGACTTAATGTGAAAATGATTTACTCTAGGAGATGTTTTGGTCTAGTCCAGGACACATGACAATTAAAGCAATTCATATGAATGATTAAGGCGCAAAGCACTCAAACCTATCTCGAATAAAGGCTCAAAATAAAGACTTTTCAAGCACTAATCATAAACATGCAATCAGAAGTCTTTCATCATATTTTCCTCTTTTTAGGATTAAGTAATATAACATTGGCAAGACACCCCCACACTTTCAAATATTTAAGGTTAGGTGCATGACCTTTCCACACAACTCATAGGGTGTGTCTAACACAATAAGTACAACATTTATACTTGCTTTCAACCTTTCCTTTCCCGTATTTTGCCCTTAGTTTGTGTAGAACAGATGCGTTTGACTTCCTTTTCTGTTTTTATGCTCATGAAGGTTGCTCAATGTTCTTTGCACTTTTCTTAAAGTGCCTTTGGATGCTTTAGTGGACAACCATGTTTTGAAGAAAGCACTTTGGCGCATCTTCACTTCCAAGCGAAGCCGAATTTCGAAGCAATTCGCCAAAGCCTACTCAAATCTTGTTCTTCCTTCCTCCTCAACCTAAGGAATGGTTCCTCAAAGTGATTGAGGACTTTTGAAGCTGCGGGGATGGTCACTCGAGGTCCCATGCATCTAAGGAGTGGAAAAGTGCATAATTGAAGATGAGCACTTGCATCAAAGTCTAGTACCCTGCATCAAGGTTAATAGAAGTGTAAGAAGATGAGCACCCCAGACTCAAAGTCTAGTACCGACACTCAAGGTTAAGTGCAAGAGGAAGATGAGTACCCCAGACTCAAAGTCCGCATTGACACTCAAGGTTAAAAGTGCAGAGGGGAGATGAGTATCTGTGACTCAAAGTCCAATCGTACTCAAGGTTGGGGGTGTAGTAGTGGAAGATGAGTACCGTACCAAAGTCCACACCTAGACTCAAGGTTAGTAGGAAGTGTAGTGAAGATGAGTACCGGTACTCAAAGTCTAGTATCGGTACTCAAGGTTAATAGAAGTGTAGAGGAAGATGAGTACCGGTACTAAAAAGTGAGTACCGGTCCTAGTGCTCGAGATTCAACTAGGTGTATTCGAAATTATGATATTTGTGCAAGGGCATGGTTGTCTTTTGATCTCTCTTTTGTGTGCATAGCCTAGATCCTTGTTTGTTTTTGTAGTTAAACTCTTGTAACCCCTAATCTAAGTCTCTTAGTCTGTAGCTTCATCTCTAAACTTGTTCCATTCAATTTTACGTCAATATATAGCATTTATTTCTCCTCTATTTACATTTATGTTGGATGTTCTTGCATTTATTAGTCATTTCCTAGCTTTAATGGAGTTCTAAACCTCCAAGATATGATTCGAACGGTGGAAACTCATCACCAACAAAGGTAACAATGCTCTCTCACCCCTTGTGCTTCAACGGAAGTTGTATGGTATTCAATACTTACTATATTCCCTCTAAATGCTCGCTTGAGATATCTTGACAATGTGTGAACAAGAGAATCTTGGTACACATTGTGCTTGAACCTAAATGCATGCTAAGTGTTGGCATAAACCTTCTAAGTGAGTATTTGACATCATTCTTCTATCTTTCTTTTATGAACAAATTAAAGTTATATTTTTCATCATGACCATTCCTCAATGGACCCTAGATGAGAACATAAGTAAGAGACACTGTTACCTAGTTGTGGATGAGTGGAAACCTCTATAATCATATCACTTATTCTTTTCTCAGGACATATAATCTCAAATAAATTCCAGCCACTAAGTTAAAACCATCAACATCCTTCTCATGATTTACTTTATTTGCACATTCATCAAATATCACTACCTAAGGATCCTTTAGAACCCCACTCTCTGAGGAGATGACCCGTGGACTTCCTATAGAATTATTATGCTTGGCGACATTGAGTTCCTACGCTTGGGAACATATTGAGTACACCTCAAGTGTCAAGCAGGGTGTCCTACCAATTTTCTTGTATGGAATTCTATTTTGTAGATGACATGTAGACAATATGGCTTTACCCCACAAATTATCCAGAGCTAAAGCACTACCAAGTAGAGAATTCATCATCTCTTTAAGAGTCCTATTATTTCTTTCAGCAACTCCCTCGACACAAAGTATCATGAGAGCTCACTTCACGCTAATTATTCCTTCATTTTCAATAATCATTTAAAGGGATGTATTCGCCCTCTATCAAATCTAACTTTTCGATTTTATCAAGTTGATTTTCTACTTTAGCTTTATAGCTTAAGAACATATCAAATGATTCATCTTATTTCTAAGCAAGTAAACTCTAAGAACCTAGAATTGTAAAAAACCCTGAAAATTCAAATTTCGAAAAGTAAATGGTACTTCGTCAAAAATCCAAAATTTTCTAGATCTGATGATGAAATGGATTTCACCTTGGAATCGCTCGTGAAATTCCAGCTACCACGTCGAATTTCGTCGAATTCCTCGAGACAGTCTAATTTCACGTTTTTCGAGGCACCGGTGCCTAAAAATTAAAACGACTTCATAGAGACATGTGATGTGACAAAGGTCACCTACTACATGTACCCATGTGACACATGTTGCATGATTAGTGAGAGGATAGAAATGAATGGCTTAGATTATGCCAAGTGTCAAAATCCAAGACTTAAAGGGACATGGATGGAATTTTGAAAAGTTTAATAGAATAAGACAAAGACGAACGCTTTTCTTTCTTCACTAAGAAGAAAACGCGTAAGGTGGGAAACTATGCAGTAGGTTGGTGTTTGAGTTTTTAGAGAGAAAGAGTGTCTTCTCTAGATTTCCCATCGTCAGGACCGTCGGTTCGTCAGCCAAGAAGTAAAGCTGCTCTACGCGCGATGGCTAATGGCACCGACATTTTGTGAGTTCACAACTCCAAGATAAGAGGCTCTTCCTCTACTACATATTCTTTCAAGAGCCATGTGAATGGTTAGGGATTTATGAGTCTTGATTTAACCGTAATTTTGGTCTCAAAACATTTGAACCGAGTGGAGAAAATCTCTAATTATTGTAATGCGGAACAAAGGCTAACTCGAGGGTTTCACCGCTCACGTGATTTTGGGCAAGGTGATTTTGTGTTGTTATGATTCAAAATGAATTGCTTGTATTTGTTAATTAGCCTCCTGCGACAAATCTCTTCCTGCTGACAAAGAAATTGCCGGTAACTCCACAAGAATCCTCCCAAACAAGTCAGCCGACCGACAAGTTACCATGAAGCAGCCGTAAAACCGCCGAAATCGTATTGGAAAACGGGTTATAAAATTTTTCACTTTTCTATCAAAATCACACCTTAAATTTAACGAAAATCCGACAAAAGATAACGGCCGCATCGATGGTCAGCTCTCCAAAATACAAAATCACATGTATAACAAAATATACTCCCACAATATTTTCCCAAAACTAACTACAACAATAAAGGACCTCTCGGGGGGTCCTCATCAAAATATAAGATAAGGATCAATCCAATATAAGTTTATCGCAACCTCGTTCTCAAAATCATGCATGCATATTTTACAAAAGATATTTACGCGCAAATGCCACATTTTAACTTTTACTAGTTTTAATTTACACCTTATCTTATATATAATCACAACACAACGTCTAAGACAGAGGATCCTGGAAAGATCTTTCGCCAAAGACTAAGACCAAAAATTATTTTAAAACGTAAAACCGTGAGCCAAACGTGCTCGTGAGTACACAAGCTCGGGCCGTCATGGTTCGCTTGCAGATCTCCCAATATGAAAATCCTGCACGTAAATGGTTGTAAACTGCTGCGAGAAAACTGAGTTTTCGCTCAAACCGCTTTTGCCGAAACCGCGGCGCCGCTGGAAAAACCGCTCAAAACTATTTCGCAGCAAAATCGCTCAAAACTATTTCACAATAAAACTGCTTTGTGGTTAATATCTCGAAGTGCTATATCAGAATCAAGTACCAACCATCGTGGCTCATTTCCGGGAATAATTCCTGGGACGTGATACCACTAACCTCTAACTCGGCATCGTAGTGAACCTCTAACACTACTCCTATTAAGACGGTCCTAAGGAACACCTACGATCTATATAGCAGCATAATGGAACCTCACCAAAATGCTCTGCGGATGGAACCTCGAACCAACACCTCATCGCTACGCACTAAGTCACGCTTAACTATATACCCGAATGCAAGGCGGCGACTCACTATATAAATATATACTATATCTAACCCCCAATCGCGACTGTGCAATAAGTAGTTAGTCATAATATCCCATAACCTTGCCATGCACAATCCGAAATACATCCGACCGGAAACCTGAGCGCCATCTGTGTGGGTTTTGCTAAAACCAGCCAAAACCTGCTTAAAGCCATCAAATCGAACTCTTTCAAGTGAGTATAACAATTGGGAGGTAAAAAAAATGCTTTATAAATCTATATTTTCAAAGCACTTTACAAACTTGTACTTAAACACTTTCATTTAGAAAATGATTTTGAGTACTCACCTTTTCTCGACACTTTTTCAAATTCACAAGACTCTAGATTCGCTTGACACTAAATCGCCACACAATTCATTCAAATACAAAATGCCTCGCTACCGCTTTACCATAAACATACACAGGCTTCAAATGACTATATCGAACGAACTTCGATTCTAACAAAACTTTACGTGCTAGTCCCATCTCGATATGGACATCGATAATATGATGCGAATCGACCAAAATATCCATACACAAATGCCCCATAAAACTATCTGTTTTGAACAATTTTCACTCAAGGGACTTTCCATATAGTCTAAAATACCCAAACATTTCGAAAAATTCGTCCGACTCGGTCTCACTATACTTGAAATTTTCAACCCGAACCGGTTCGAAAAATGGGCCCCAAAATTCAGCCCTGACTGTCCGAACACAGTCCCAAATATTCCTAAAAATTTCTAAACTCAGTCTAAAAATTTTGGGACTAAAGTTTACGACCTTTCACGGCCTTTCAAGCCATTATATAGCCTTTAGACTTGAAATAACACAAGTAGGCAAATTTTCTATCTTTTAAAGTTTAACAAAAGGCTAAGATATTTGCACATGCCAGAATTTCGCGCATACCAATTTTGCCTCTCGTCCACGAAGTTTACTGGCCTGATTGCAAATCAAAGAAAGCAAAGAGAATAAAAAATTAAAAATCGCCTCCTCTCGCACTCTTCCGTCTGGCCTCACGCATTTTCCTTTTATTCATTTGATTTTCGTTTTTTTTTTCTAATTATTCTTATTCTTATTATTATTATTATTATTATTTTCATATATAATTTATATTGTCCTATTCGGGTCCATTTCTACCCCGAAAAATTTTATTTATCATAATTGAATATTCTTTAAATATTTGTCATTTTTCGAGATTTTTCTAAAATCCCGTTTTCAAGTTTCACTTAAACTCCGTTTACCTAGAAATTGTGAAATATTCGACTGTCTCTCGAATTTAACGAAACTTTCCCCGATTAATAGATTTCTGCGAGACGAACTTACAAGACACCCATTTCACATCCGAGATCTAGAGAATTTTCGAGACTTCCCCGAACTATTTTGGTAATTTATTATTATCCTTTAAAATTCCATAATTGAATTCTCACCCATCCACTTTCCCACTCTCACAAAAGTGCCACAATTCTTGAAAACTTTATAATTTCACCCTTAAACCAATTTCAAAATTCTATTATGGCACTAAAATAATTAAGGAAACCCTCGTGCACATACTTACACATACCCGTACACCCTCTCGACCTGAAGTTACAAATCCTCCTTCCTTAAGAACATTTCGGGCTCTAAAATGAACCAAACTAATATAAAGAGGATACCTTTAACTGGAAACAACTGAGGATACTGACCACAAGATCCAGCCCCGACCTACGTAGCCTCCTTAATCCCATGATTCCTCCATAAACTTCGACTAACTGAATGACCTTGTTCCGCAGTGCACCGCTTCCCGCGATCTACTATCTCGCATTGGTCAGTTTTATGTGTCAAATTATCCTTTAGTTCCGCCGATCTCTCTCGAGCATAATGGAGGGATTCGGAATGTACTTCATGAGCATGGATACATGAAACACATTATGAACCTTAGACAACTCGAGGAAGGTCTAATCTATATGCTACTCGGTCCCACTCGTAATAATCTCATATGGCCCTATGTATCCGGGGCCCCGCCTTTCCGCGCCTTCCAAATCTCGAGGACACCTTTCCAAGGGGGAAACTTCGAGGAAGACCCTATTCGCCTACCTTAAATCGTGACCCTACCGCTTGTCCGCATAACTTTTCCGTCTATCCTCGGCTATTTTGAGTCCGTCCCTGACAATCCGGATCTTATCTAAGGTAACTGTACTAACTCGGGGGGGCCTACGCCTCCTCTCTCCTACTTCATCCTAGCATACTGAAGTACAACACTTCCGCCCATACAATGCTTCAAATGGAGCCATGCCTATGCTAGATTGATAACCCAAGTATCGCAGCGAACTCCATCAGAGATAAATGCGTATCCCAAATACTCCCTTAAATTCTATCACGCATGCTCTAAGCATATCCTAGTGTCTCGAATAGTTCTCCGACCGACCATCAGTCCGAGGATGGAAAGTCAGGCAAAGTGCAATCGAGTCCCTGGGGCGGCATCTCGTAAACGACTAAAATCGATGTGAATCCGGGGTCTTTGGCCTCGAGACCATCGATATAGGAACACCATGTAATCTAACTATCTCCTCCACATATAATCGGGCCAACTTGTCCAATCCGGCCGTCATTGCTAATCGAGAACATACCGATTTCTCAAGTACTTATCCACTATCAAATTCATATGGCATCGTGTCGCTCTCCGAAGTTCCCTAAGCCCAGAACAAAATCCATAATCTTATCCCACTTCCACAGCCAGAATCTAAGGGGCTGTATCTTTCCTCATGTCAGTGCTCTCGCCTTTACCCACACTGTTAGTATCCGGATGCCGAAATCGCAATTTCCTTTCACGCCTCTCTTCCACCAATAATGCTCCCTCGCAGGCGATACATCTGTACATTAGGTACATGGCATATGTCGAAGAGTGAGCCTTCCATGATTTCCTTTTAGTTTAGTTCACACATTTCGGTACACACGGTCGACTCCCTCTAACTATTACGCCATCGTCTCTAATACGGAACTGCGGTTTCCTACCACCCTCCCGATCTACGCCCTCGACTTAATCATCTACGAAACTTGCTTAGGCCTTCCTTGATCTGATCCTTTAGAATAGGACAGACATAAAATGATGCCCAGCAGTGTCCACTTGTATCATTACACCTGGCCAGACTCCCCAAAGATCTCAACTCTATCAACAATGGGAGATATCGCGCATGCGAGATAAGCATATGAACCCTCAGGTTCAGGCTTAAGGCATCGACCCTTTACATTATTCCACAGGATGGTACTCTATCGTGCAATCTACAAATCATAAATCAACTCCAACCACATTGTTGCCTTAAGTTAACTCTTTACGGTAAAGATATATTGCATGCTCTTATGATCGGTGAATATCGACGGGAGCACCTTATAGATAATGTCTCCCGGATCTTTAGAGGCGAAAACCCTTCTTGCTAGTTCTAAATCATGGGTGGGTAAGTTCTTGCTTTCGTGCTTCTTTAAAAACGACGGGGAAGCATAAGCTATCACTCACCATCACATCAAACACACCTAACCCTTGTCTGGAAGCATCACTGTATACCACATAACCGTCCTTTCTTGACGGTAGTGCTAATCTTTGGGTATCGTCAATCCTTGTCTCGAACTCCTCAAACTATGCTTCTAGTAGGTATCTGACCACTCGAATTTCGATCCTTGTTAAATAGATTGAGTGTGGTGTTCTTATCTTTGAAAATCATCAGCAATTTCCTATAATAACTTTGCCAATCCAAGAGCTACGAGTAAAAAACATTTGTGGGCGGCTTCCCGATTCAGCATAAGCTTCAATCTTCTGGGATCCACACTAATACCTTATATAGAAATGACACTGACCACAAAGCTACTTTGTCAACCAAAGCGCACTACACTTAGCGTATAAGCTGGCGCTCTAAGATACGCAATCTTGTCAGGAGATGCATGTTCCTGCGAGGCTGCGGTATACTAGAATGTCATCAATGAATACGATCACAAACTTATCTAAATACGATTTGAATACCTGTTCATCAATCCATGAAGCACTTAAATTTGGGGCATTAGTCGATCGAATGGCATCACCCCAGGAACTCGTAGTGGCCAAGTATCTGGAATCTGAAGCGATCTTAGAAACATCATTCTCAGGACCCTGTTGATGGTAGCGACCTTAGGTCAATCTTGAATATCCCCAGGGATCATGCGATTGGGAATAACTCCTTTATACGAGGGGCGGATGCGGTTGCGTATTATCGCTCGATTCAGCTGTCTATAGTCTATCTGCAATAGTAGCTTCCATCTTTCTTCTTTACGAAGAATGGAGCTCCCCACGGTGAGTACTAGGTCGGATGAAGCCAGCACGCCATGTTCCTCGGTGTGCCTTCAATTCTTTCAACTTCTTTGGCGCCGTGCGTATGGAGGAGGGAATGGATATTGGCTCGATCCACTGGAGACTAGACCCGATAACGAACTCAATTTCTCTATCTCAGGGCCAAACACGAAATATCATGCGGAAAGACTTATGCAGGAACTCTTTGACTATGGGGATGTCTTCCTAGCGGGTGTATCTGCTTGTCTCTATCCACTCTGAATGCCAAATAACCAGCCTTTTGAAGCATTTTGAAGTGGTCATGGCATTAATGAGACCAGGAGCGATCTCTCTTACGATTCCCGAAATATCACGCGGTTCCTCTGTGAGACGATCTTACTTCTTTTATTATAGCAATACAGGTGGCTCATGCACGGATAACCAGTCCATACCCGAATTATACTCCCGAAATCATGGATACTAACACTATCGAGTCTGTTTGGAAAATCTATATTGGATCACGATCTTGCACGGAACTATCCTTTCGGATGTCCTTAGTATCCCCATTGGAGTACGGAAACCTGCTCACGACCATCTATGAGGTGGGACTCTATCACGGGTGCCTCTCGGTCGAATGAATGCTGAAATAAATGAATAGTGGCTCCTGGGTCACTAATGCATATGCATCATGATCGTGGCGAAATCATAATACCCATTAATCCGTCGGTGATGCATACGCCTCGTGGCCAGAAGTAAATACCCAGAGCTTTAGTCACAGTACCACTCTGAATGCGGCTAATCGGAGTGCGCCTCTACCTCTTTACACCCTGCGACCTCTGCCGGTCAGCATCTTTGCCACCTCTTTGAACCACCCCTACCGGCTGGCGGGACCGGTGCACGGGTAGATGCTCTTGTACCTACCTCGAGAGGTCTCTGCGTCTGCTTGTGGACAATCTCGAGATAAATTGACCTTCACAGCATGATGGAAACATCTGTCATGTTCATCACGCGCTCTCAGGAATGCCTCCTCGACATGTAGGGCCTGATGGAAAGATGATCTGAAGATCACACCACCTCTAGAGCTGCGGTGATTGAGACGGATCCTTGGCAAGAATGCTACTCCTGCGTCTGAGCCATTTCCGCTTCTGGCTTACTTTCCTTTCTTTTACTGGGATCGACCTGTGGTCCTGCTTACTAGTGCTCGAGCACCTCTCTCATCGTCTAGCTGCCCCCGAGTCGAAACTAAACTCCGTCCTTTCTACCTTTAGTGTAGCCTCAAACTTTTCATAACATTGTCGGGGCTTGCTTTGCTTTGTCAGATCGTAGTAAACACGGAAATTGTGTCTCTACTGCAATGATGGAAAGACCTCGTGTCCACATCACCTTTTTCCAGCAATTATGCTGAAAGATCCTCATGTCTACATCACCATATAATAGCTAGAACACTAACCCATTCCAACCATGGGCACCCGCCTCCTGGTCGCCATCATCATCGCTTTAACCCCACCCCAGAGCACTTATCACGCTCCAGTTTTCCTGAGGCTCCATCAACACGGTAGCTGCCGTAACAACTGGTATAACCCGATCCATCAAGCCAAGGTACCGCCACCGGGTCCCGCTACCTCATGGTCATTGGGGCTGATTCATTGAAGCATCTTCTTCGATCTAGGTGCCCACATTTCTCTGCTGGTGCCTTCTAAGTATAAGTCTTAGGACTCCTCTACGACTCTCGCCCGTACATAATGTCAGAATCAAAGTTAAAAGATTCATGGATACTTTACAATATTTGATGCATGCAAGGATTAGCAAACAATGTAGTTGTGGGATAGAAAATCATTATTATAAAAACAATTTATAGAAACAGGAAAATTCCGTTAACTATCGCCTAAACTCCTCGACACTAAGTCGATTGCACCCTTCCTAAAGGATGCGAAATCGCCTATGAACTCCACAAGAACCTCCCCAAACAAGCTCGCTCGACCGATTAAGTTACTAAGGTTGTTTAAAACTCATTAAATCGTATTCGAAACGCAAGATAAATTTCAATTTTCTATCAAAATCACACCTTAAATTTAATTTAAAATCCCATGAAGATAATCTACAGATCGATGGTCAAGCCCAAAATACAAAATCACATGTATAACAAAATATACTCCCAATATTTTCCAAAATCCAACTATTAAACAATAAAGGGACCTCTGTCCATCAAAATATAAGATAAGGACTGAATCCAATATGTTTATCGCAAACCTCGCTTTTCTCAAATCATGCATGATATTTTACAAAAGATATTTGTTATATACAAAATGCCAGCATTTTAACTTTTACTAGTTTTAATTTACACCTTATCTTATATATAATCAACACAACGCCTAAGACAGAGGATCCTTGGAAGATCTTTCTGGGCTTCGCACTGCGACCAAAAATTATTTTAAAAAACAAAACCGCGGAGCCAAACTGCCTGAGTACCTGGTGTTCTAAATGTTGCTTCGTCACTGTATCTCCCAATATGAAAACTGCATTAAATGGTTGTAAACCGCTTTATGGAAACCAAGTTTTCTGCTCGGAAATCATTTGTCGTCAAACCGCGAGGCCAGCCAAAACTGCTTCAAAACTATTTCGCCGGCCAAAATCGGTTTCAAAACTATTTCGTTGTCGAAAAACTGCTTCTGGTGGTTAATATCCGAAAGTGTTATAATCAGAATCAAGTACCAAATCCACTCGGTGGCCCATTCGAAATACCCGTGACGTGATACACCACGAACCTCGAACCCGGCACTCTGCAGTGAACCCTAACACTCACCCTAGCTTAAGATATCCAGAACACTACGGATCTATATAGCATAATGGAACCTCTGGGACTAAAATGCCTCTTATGATGGAACCCCAACCAACACCTCATTGCTATGTACTAAGTCGGGCCACATTAACTATATACCTCGAATGCAAGAGGGGCGACTCACTATATAAATATATACTATGACTTAACCCTAATCACGACTGTGCAATATAGTTAGTCATAATATCCCATAACCTTGCAGCGCATAACTAAAATACATCTCGACCGAAAATCGAAATGTGCCATCTAGGGGTTTTGTATAAACCAGCCAAAATCAAGCTTTTAACATCGAAATCGAACTTTTCTGTCAGTATAACACCGGGAGGAAAAAAATGCTTTATAAATCTATATTTTCAAAGCACTTTTACAAACTTTGTAATTTAAACACTTTCATTTTAGAAAATGATTTCTTAGTACTCACCTTCGATTAATTTCTTTCAAATTCATTACACTCTAGATTCTCGCTCTGACAATTAAATCGCCTACACAATTCATTCAAATTACAAAATGCCCCTCGCTTACCGTTTACCATAAAAACATACTAATGTGGCTTAAAATGACTACAGGATCTAACGAACTCTCGATTCTGTAACAAAACTTTACGCGTTAGTCCCATCTGATATGGACATCGATAATATGATGTGAAATTGACCAAAATGTCCATACACATTAAATGCCCCATAAACTATCTGCTTTAGTCAACTGACTCAAGTGACTTTCCATATAGTCTAAAAATACCCTAAATATTTCGAAAAATTTGGTCCGACTGGTCTCGATTATACTTCTGAAATTTCAACCCGAACCGCTTCTGGAAATAAAGCCCCAAAATTCAGCCCCGACTGGTCCGAACACAACCCCAATATTCCTAAAAATTTCTAAACTCGCCTAAAATTTTGGGACTAAAGTTTACTTACCTTCACGCCTTCAGCTTTTCATTATATGTTCTTTAGAATTTGAAATAAATACAAGTGGTAAGTAAATTTTCTACCTTTAAAGTTTAACAAAGGCTAAGATATCATACCTATGCGTAGCTCTTTCGTATACCAATTTTGCCTTCGTCTCCGACGAAGTTTACGATCCGATTTTGTAAACTGAAGAAAGTAAAGAGAATAAAAATTAAAATCGCTCCCTCTGACTCTCTTCCGTCTAAGCCCATTTTCCTTTTATTCATTTGATTTTCGTTTTTTTTTTTTTTCTAATTATTCTTATTCTTATTATTATTATTATTATTATTTTCATATATAATTTATATTTATTCTATTCGTCCATTTCTCACTCGAAAATTTTATTTATCATAATTGAATATTCTTTAAATATTCATTATTTTTTCAGATTTTTCTAAAACTCCGCTTTCAAGTTTCACTTAAACTGTCGCCTTAAATTAAAATATTCCGAATCGTTCCTGAATTTAAATCGAAACTTTCTCGATTAATAGGATTTCAAGTGAGATTTTAACTTAATCTAAGACATCTGCTTTCACATCCGAGAGATCTAGAGAATTTTCGAGACTTCGAACTATTTTGGTAATTTATTATTATTATTATCCTTTAAAATTCCATAATCGAATTCTCTCACCCATCCACTTTCCTTAATTACAAAAGTGCCACAATTCTTGAAAACTTTATAATTTCACCCTTAAACCAATTTTCAAAAAATTCTATTATGTCACTAAAATAATTAAGGGAAACCTCAAAGACATACTGCTACACATAAATCGCACAACTTCTGGATCTGGTGTTACACCTCATGAGCTAATTTTGTGTTATCACGTGAATTTAATAACATGAATTGTGTGAATTAATTATGTTGATATATACATGTAAAATATGTTAGCATGAATGTTTTGAATTATATAATGCATTCTATATGCACCCAAAATTTCTAGAACACTAGGGTGTGAGTGCATGACACAAAATAAGGAAAATGAAAACATTGTGAAAGGAATTTCGAGAAGATTTTCTCCAAGAACTAGAGTGGTCCAACAGTCGCTCATCTCTGAGGTCGACCCCATGACCTGTTAGGGAAAAATTATCCAAAGAATTGCCCCTGAGGGTAGTCCAATATATTTTATTTAAACTTAGAGCGTATTTTCAAAGAACAAAAGCTTTTTGTTTTGAAAAACCGTATTTTACTGCATTTGCTTGGCGCATGTGTGGAAGGAGCTCTATGAGGACTCGAGACATAGGATTGGGCATGTAGACATTCAAGTAGGACTTGCATTTGCTTATGTGATTGTTTCCATGACATGTGCACTTAGGAAGTGGAGTAAACTCCATGAGGGTAGCCTCATTACTACTGGTATTGCTCACCCTGTCGAGATCACTATTTCGTGCACAGAGCCAGACAGAGGACGACGCTCACTAGAGGCCGCGTTTTAGAAGAAAGCCGGGTTGTGGCTTTTGTATTCATTTTGTATAACATGTATTAGAACTCTAGATTTTAATATATATTTGAATTAAGAGTAATGTAAAAACTCTTGAACTATTGATATATAGTTGATATGTATTTTTGTGAGTATTGATGCATGGGCCCAAGTGGCCATTTTACTCGCATGTGGACCCGGTGTGGTCATTATGAACTATTTGAGACAGGTCAGGTTTTGCAGAGCTCCCATAAAGGAGACCGCCCCGATTCGTGGATCAGGCCTGCCACCCGACATCCACGAGTACTCTCGCAGTTAACTGTTGTCAACAGACACCTTGCTTTGAGGCTGCCTCACTGCATCGAGCTAAGGTGTACTTCCAAGCACTTGAGCTCTGGGTGTGGAGTTTAGGTATGTAATTACCTAGGCAGTCACAGGACAAGATTAGAACACTGCATGCATTGTGTTTTATGTGTGATTGGGTGCATAACATGATGTGTTGTGTATGATGTGTGAATTGTGTGCTTAATGAATAGCATAGGAAAAAGGTTGAACACTAGGGTCGAGAAAATATAACCTTAGGTATTCGAGATTTTTGGGCAAAATAGTCCAGATTTAAACGAAAAAAATTGCGGACAAGAGCCTATTAAGGCTCGTGCAAGCATTCAAGCCTCCTGCTTTTATTGGTGTGCTCTCAGTACTTTTGTGTATTAATCAAGATAATTAACCCAATTGGCACATTAAGGTCCCTACTTTATGCTTACTCGATCTCTTATTTCAGGGCAAATTTTGCATTTTACAAGCTATTTATGCCAAAATTGTTGAGTCAATCTAAGCACAAGAATTCGAGTCAAACTCAAGACAAGTAGACGTAGACTAATAAAGAATTTAAAATGCTAAGAAATCGAGTCAGAAAATTTCATACGTTATAAATTTTTTGGTACCGCGAAAATTTTTGTATGATGCGAAATTTTCGCAGGTTGCACTGTTCATCCTGCGAAAATTTCCTTCATATGTCACATCAGCCATCCTACGTGCACTGTTTCATCCATCCCGCACCGCTGGGACTTCCCGTGCCTTTTGCTTTTATTACTTTTTGTTACAAATTTTTGTTTCTTCCCATTTTATCCCCTGTAATAGCTTTTGGTTTTAGTTTTTTTTGGTAATTTCCCTTGCTCTAAGCAGTATATAAGCTGGAGTCAAGGTCTGTAAAAGGGATCAATCCATCAATCAATAAAATGGACGGGAAGCTTTCATCTTTCCCGCTTCTTCTCTTCTGCTTCACTTTCTTTCATTTTCTTTTCCATTTTCTGGGCAGCCAAACACCCTCCGAGGATGACAACTCGGAGGATGAGTGGCTAAAACCCCTTTCTCCTTAAAGCACGGCTAATGGGTGTTGGATCCCGAGCGTGATGAGGAGTCCCCTGCTTTTCATGCGTACTCACTGCCGTCCCAGGTTCCTTTAACTCTAGGTTTGGGATCCTTCGACCATGTTGAATGGTCAAGATTTGGTAATCTTTAGTGCTCACTTGATGCTTATTACTAGATCTCGTGATGTTCTACGCTTATCATTTATTACCCATTGTAATGTGAGTCAAGGAGACTCGCTTGAACCGACCGGGAACATTAACCCGCGTTGAATGCCATTTTCTCGTAGAAATTTACTAAGGTTAGTTTTTATAGCTACATGAAGATCCGGCTCGAGATGACTTATACAAGATCCTCCCCAACGTGAGGAAATGACCCTGGAAACCCTTAGTTGCCCTAAGATCCTAATCCCAATATCCTGATACTTCAAGGAGATCACTTTTATTATTTTTCTTATTTTACTTCAGTTTATTTCTAGTTTTCACCATCAAAACCCCCACTGTTTTTACAAAAACCTTAAATCCAAAGTGGGACATTCAATTCTCATTTTTCGCACCATCACACTCATCACTACAAGTCATTGCCAAAAACTCCATCCCGTGTTCGACCTAGAACCGCTTATACCATAGCAGTTTTGCTACCAAGCAGCAGCTTTGCTACAGCAGTAGGAGGAATTTTAGGCTATAAATATTGTTGATTTCGGAACACCTACTGTGGCATGAATCAAATGGCGCCGTTGCCGGGGATGGTGCCTAGTGCAAGCGAAGTCATCGAACTCAGGATCCTCATCACAAGTGTTGTGAATTCCAATCTCTTTGCCTTTACTTTTTTATTTCAGTACCACTGTTAGTCGATTTAAATTTTTATGCACCGGGCCCGTATTTAATTTTCCTTCATTTATAACTAATAAAGAATCTCTTCTAGGTAGCCTTGCTTTTTTTTTTTTTTTTTATGTCTTGAGCTGTTTCCACAGGAGTTTATGCACCACTGGGATAGAAACATAACAGGCACACTAGAGAGGATCAGTGCCCTATAGGAACAAGGCTTTGAAGTAAGTCTCGATTGCTGGTCGAGACGGAGCCTCCACCGAGGGAGCAAGCAGAGCCAATGTGGTGTGTGGGAATCCCACGTCTACAGTCAATGAGGGACCATATACACCCACCAAGGGTGAGTGCACCATGTATTGTACCTCCTACCATGGATGTGGATTGAGCAAGCCTTATCCGCGCCCTCAAGCCCCAACTCCACGGTATGGAAATGAAAAATCCATACACACATCCGGATTTTGAGGAAGTTTGAGCTAATTTCTAAAGAGGGCGCACTGATATGGAATTGCTGAATTTGAAAGCCTTCCCCTTAACCCTAAAAGACAAGGCCAAGATTCGCTTAATTCTCTTAAGGCCAAGAACTATCAGAATCGTTAACCGCAAAGTGTAGCTTCAAGAAGTTCTTCGAAGGCACACAAGACCAATAATTTTTGAAGAGGCGTATTTATACATTTTGCTCCATGATAATGAGAAGTTCTACCGTTGTCGGAGGTATATGGAGACCATCAGTGCCTATCCTCACCATGGCTTCGATACATGGATGCTAGTGAATCGCTTCTATGATGGGATGTCCCCTACTATGAAGCAGCTGTTAGAAACCATGTGTGGAGGGGACTTCCTGAGTAAAAACCCGGGTTAGTTTTCATGGATTTTCCGAGTTATGTAGCAGACCCCAAGGCATGGGATGAGCCTAACCCCAGGGAAACAGAAAGAATGAGGCTTGCATCCGGGCTCAAGTGGAGGCATATACCACCCTAAGACATGGAATTGGTGCATTTGGCCATCTACCTCTCAAGCAAGAGGGGCGGAAGAACTGGAAGGAAAAGACTACATGAGTTCCGTGCAAAGGACTCATCCCTCTACAGGCCAAACTATGCTTCATCTGTCAATCAACTGAGCATGTGGGAAAGAAGTGTCCTACCATTCCAGTAGTAAGAGAGATGTTTTCTGATCAGGCAAATTTTGTTGGTCAAAGCAAACCACCACCTAATGCCCCATACAACAATACATACAGCCCCAACTGGAGAAATCACCCCAATCTCTCTCGAAGCCGCATCACCTCATGTCCCCTTTGTGCAATAACAACGTAGTGGTTCCCATTCTTGAACTACGCCACCACCAACCTCATCTCCCCGCTGAAGAAGTATTGTAAATTTGAGTGCGTGGTAGTAAGTTTGTGGAAGAGCAAAAGGATCAATGTGCAATTCGCCTGAGAATCGATACCGTGGAAAGCATCCTAAATAAAAAGATAGATGGCTCCAAAGTGATCCTCAATCGTGAAATAGATAACTGGCAAAGATTTCATCACCGATTACTAACTACTGGAGGTACAAGATCGAGGGAGATTCCCTTCCCAGACACAACCCAATCCAAGGGGAGTGCATGAATTGAGCTATTCTAGTGAACCCGGCCCCAAAATGGACGGCTAAAGGATATTATACTTTTGAGGAGTGGTAAAGAAATCGAAAGCAAATCAGTTGTCCAAACCCGTTGAGAAGGCCAACCAGAAAAGGAAATGGAGTTAGATCAAATAATTGCTAAAGAAGATTCAATGAAGAAAAGCATGCCTCCTCCATTTCTCAAGCTCAAAAGGAAAAAAGGCCTCCAAGCAAAGTTGAAATTTTGAAGTGCTAAGGCGCGGTGTCAACATCCCAATGCCGATTGGCGATTAAATAGGTCCCAACCTGCTAAATTTAAAAGACCTCGTACGCTAAGAGAGGGAAGTCGAATGTCGAGCAAGAGGGGCCTTCCTAACAGTATAAGTGAGTTTATCATTCAATGCAAGACCCCAGTGAAATACAAAGATCCAGGGTCCCCACCATTTCACCAACATCGAGGGACTCAGACAGATAAGTGGCACCGCTAGATTGGAGCCGTTGTCAAC
The DNA here is from genome assembly GCA_016808115.1 of Tetrastigma voinierianum. Lineage (NCBI taxonomy): Eukaryota > Viridiplantae > Streptophyta > Magnoliopsida > Vitales > Vitaceae > Tetrastigma > Tetrastigma voinierianum. The sequence goes on along the minus strand of JAEQBH010002251.1, from coordinate 612,497 downwards.
CCGTCGCCATTATCAAGCAGGCGCGCTAGGGCCTTGGGAGCTTTCAAAGCCTACCAACATCACTCTATCCTTACCGACGAACAAGAAAATTCCTAAAGGTATAGTTGAGGATGTTTTGAAGTAGCGTAGACAAATTTTATTAATGTCCGATGGACTCTCGGGATGTCCTCGACACGGCTTCCGGCGGGCAGAGGGCACCAACCATGCCCATCATACTCTTGGAGGCCATTTTGCCACATATAATGTCAAGTAATCAATTGCCGAATGGAGTCATGCAAATGCACTTTCGCAATATGACTTTGAGCTTAATATTTCCACCTAGGCAACAAGCACAAATCGCCAGAGCAGGAGTGTGACCGACGGTCTCGCCCCTGATCGCTCCAAAAAGTGTGGAAAGCATATCAAGCCACTAAACTCAGGAGGAATTCGACAGAAGAAATCCTGAAGCAGCTTGATGAAGAATTAACTGCATCCGTCACCCTCCAAACACCACCGATTCCCAAAGACCACCGTATGCGAGTGCTTAAAACAGAGGACTGTAAGCTCAACTCACGCACCACTCACAAAGCAGACATGGAGGGACCCTCCTTGACCCTCCATGAACTAGAAGGGCTACTTGAATAGGAGTGGTTTCATAGTAATATGTAGTTTCACTTTAATTTTTGTTAGACTTTTATCTTATTTTGTTATTTTATTTTATTTTATTTTGATTTCTTTAATTTTTTCTTGCATTTTCTTTTAATTTTTAGTTAATCTTTGTTTTTAGCTTAATTTTTCACTCTTCGCAATTTCTAATTTTTGTGTTATTTTGCGCTTTTGTCAAATTTAAATAAGTAGTGGGAGTGTGCGTAAGCCCAAAAATTTCAAGAACATATGAAAATTTCAGATGTCGCAAAATTCTTACAGCTAGCCACTGTAGTCACTGCTTTATTATTAGTTTTATTTTATTTTATTATATATATATATATATATATATATATATATAAATTCCGTCCTTGAAAATATATATAAAAAAATTTGTCTTTTGAAAAAAAAAAAAAAAAAAAAAAATTGCACCCAATTTCACAAGTATGAAATTTTCGCAGGTCACGAATTTTTCGCAGCTCTCGCTCCACCTCTTTTCAAGGGGCCCCAATTTTGTTTTGATCATAACCTTTTCATCCAAACTCCATTTTAAGTGTTTTTGGTACCGTTGGAAAGCTTAGAGAGTTTATAATCCAAATATAGCCAGAAAGAACACTTTTGAAATTATTATGAAGGTGTAATTTTCAAAATGCTCAAACTGGTCACTTCTTTCCTCTCTTTTCCTCTTCTAACTTGTTTATTTGAACCCCAAACGGAGTGAATAAGGTGTCAATGGAAAGCTTGCAAAGTCTCCTATCCAACAATGAATACATTTCATCAAGGAGGTAGCACTTCCTTCTCTAACTTTCCAATCCAAGCCCCATCATGACAATGTGACATCTGGGTCGGGGGAGTTGCAGAAGGAAGTGGTATTTATTTATGTTTTTGTTATTATTTTGAGCAAGCCTATTTTGTGATGTTCCAAGTGGGTTTGCTGGTTTTCAGGAAGTTGTTATACTATACAGCTTACTTTTTCAATTAAAAAATTGCACCCATTTTTGCACCCATTTTTTTGTGTTTTGCCTTGCCTACGGTTTGAAAAATTGAACCACTGTCCAATTTTATTTATGTTAGATTGGTTCCATGCCTAATTAAGTGGATGATTAGTTGAACTCTTATCAAGGCTTTGACCTTTTTCTTCCACCTCTAGCTAACCACACACTCAGTGCACACTGTGTTTCAACACAATAAAACCGCCTTAACCCTCCTAAACTTTACGAAACCTATCCTAGTTTCGTTGACCACCTTTAATAGGTTACGGACCCCCATCAATAAAAGGCCAATGTGTCTTTCAAAACAAAAGAAAAATCAAAAATAAAAAGAAAAAGAAAAAGAAAAAGAAAAAGAAAAAGGAAAAGAGAATAGAAAAGCCGCGACGCTTTGCCTTGAAACTCGAGCACGGTCCGAGGGGTATATGGCGAAAGCCTTTAAAGCCCGGTGCCCTAAGCCAACTGGTTGGGAGTCACTGACTTAATGCTCACTACATGGGTGGATGGGTGAGGTTTGGGCCAAACAGAGTGCTGGAGTTTCACCTGTCTGTCCCAAGAACCTATAGCTGGTAACAAAAGAACCTTTACACTGTTCCAAGCCTTACTGCTGTAGCTACATTCTGATATCCCACACATATTCTTCATATGGTTCATTCCATCAAACCTGCTAAAATACACAAAGAGTTGTGGAATAAGAGTGGGTTCTGATCTATTTAGGTTGGTTAGTGTCCTAGGTAGCGGTAGTAGCTTGGTCGGGGGGAGAGTGTAGTTAGCAGTTTATTGTTGAGAACTGATCAAACAAACACTTAGGTTTTTGTGGAAGTCTCGGGTTGATTCACCAAGAAGGAGGCTCTTTGATAATTAATTTCAGATGGTATTCATCTCTCTCGAGATAGCTATTAGCAAGGGTTTCATAAGTGATTCCTACTGGTGTGGGCTAGGCATTACCACTCATAACCTTGAAATACCATTTTAGTGGGACATCATTTTGATTGTTTTGTATGTCTCTTTCTCTCTCTTCTTTCTTTTCATTGCCAAGGGACTAGCAATGTGTAGAAACGAGGTGTGATTAGCTACAAAAGTGCTATCTTGAACCCTGTTTATTGTAGGTTTTGAGTACTTTTTGTGTACTAATCAGCATAATTAACCCAATTGGCACATTAAGGTCCCGGCTATGCTACTTATCTCATTTTGTGGCAAATTTTGCAGTTTTTATAAGCTATTTATGCCAAAATTGTTGAGTCAATCCAATCAATGGCACCCGAAATAAACCTATCATCAGATATCAAAGACCGTATGAAAGAATAGCGTAAATGCCAAGAAATTGAGTTATAGGGAAAATTTCGTAGCATGCGTAAATTTTCACAGAAATTTTCGCATGTCAACTATTCATCCCGCAAAATTTCCTTCATGTCACATCGTTTCATCCCGGGCAGTAATCGCTTCATCCATCCTGCACTGTTGACTTCCCGCGCCTTTTTGCTTTTTGATACTTTTTGTTACAAATGTTTGTTTCTTCCCATTTTATCCCCTGTAATAGCTTTTGGTTTTAGTTTTTTTGTACTTCCCTTGCTCGAGCAAGATATAAGCCTGAGTCAAGGTCAAAATGGACCAATCCATCAATCAATAAATCGACGAAGCTTCTCAGCCTTCCCGCCTCTCCCTCTTCGCTTCTACTTCTTTCATTTTCTTTTCCATTTTCTAGGCAACCAAACACCCTCCTAGGTTGACAACTCGTAGGATGAGGCCGCTTAAAACCCCTTTCTCCTTGGAAGCACGGTATATATCAAAAGGAACTGAGGCAGATTTAGGAGTCCCCTATTTTCACGTTGTGTACCACCGTCGTCTATGTTCTCCTTCTTTAACTCTAGGCGGATCCCTTCGATTCATATTGAATGGTTAGTACTTGGTAATCTTTTAGTGCTCGCTTGATGCTTATTACTAGATCTCGTGATGTTCATTAGTTATCATTTATTACCCATTGTAATGTGAGTTAAGGAGACTCGTTTGAACTAACTGAGAACATTAACGACTAATGAATGCTATTTTCAGAGAAATTTAATAAGGGTTAGTTTTATAAATTTACATGAAGATCCTGCTCTGGAGATGACTATAGTCATCCTTCCTTAATGCGTAGGAAATGACCCCGAAACCCCGCCTGTCTCTGGGTAGATCCTAATCCCAATATCTTGATACTTCAAGGAGATCTCTTTTATTATTTTTCTTATTTTACTTCAGTTTATTTCCAGTATTCACCATCAAAACCCCCACTGTTTTTACAAAAACCTTAAATCCAAAGTAACATTCACCATTTTTCAATTCACTATAAGTCATTTGTACGAAGAAAACCCATCCTTGTGTTCGACCCTAGAACTGCTATATCATAGTAGCTTTGCTACAGCAGTAGGAGGAATTTTAGGCTATAAATATTGTTGGATTTTAACACCTACTCCGTGGCATGAATCAAGTTCAGCTTGAACATAAACAGACAGAAGTTAGGAAATTCGAAAAATTTTCAGTTTTTGCACAAGAAAGGGTCAAATGAAACTCTAAAAGTTTTTGAGTCATGAATCATAAAGTGGTACAAAGCACGTATTTCGTGAGCGGTAGGAGGCCGGCCGAAGATTAGAAAAAATGAAAAGAAAAAGGGAAAAGGTCATTGATCGGAATGGCTATCGCCCATTTTCTAAATCGAGTCACAATACAAAGAAGTCAGACAGGCATTACAAGAGTCGAGCAGTGCACGGCGTCTGTGCATGCCGTGAGGTGGGGCACGATGCGTCGTGCACGACCACGATTAAAAATGGTGTGGGTGTGTAAAATACCAAGAGTCGCGGCGCGACATGGCCGAGTGAGGTTCATACACCGACTAGCCGCGCGTAGCCTGCCAGTGAGGATGCTGCAAATACAAAGCTCAGATTGCGGAGCTTCGCGCCTGGTCACGATACGCTGGGACGAAGCCAAGATACGGCGACAAGCAGCCGGGATACAACGCGCGCTACGGCGATACGACCGTGGGGCCTGCACAGGCGCATAGCCCGCGACACAAAGACCAGACGCCACGACACCAAGACAAATGCGCGCCGCTGCCTACCGCACTGCTGCCTAGCGCATTGTAGCGCTGCAACTGTGGTCCTTTCGGGGGTTGCACCTTCGTGACTGACCTGCCACTCGTGACACTGCCTGAGTCAACGTCAGACATCGTTTCATGAAAGCACTCCAGTTCTTCACGTAGGTTTTCAAAAAATAAAAATAAAAACATTTAAAATAATAATAATAAATAAATAAAATAAAATAAATAAATGAAAACTAAAATAAAATTATTTTGTTTGTCAGATATGATTTAATATGTGAATTATTGTCTTGGCATTACCAGAATGTACCGGACATAGTGTGAAATTTTCTGTATGTGAATAGCGTCTGTAGACCGTTACACCTGTAGATAACGCATTGAATCTTAACTTGCCATTTGACATGTGTAGATGGCTAGTCGAGGGCGAGGACGTAGAGGTCGTCCACGAGGTGCTAGCTAGGCGAGGACGTAAGGATTGCGCCGCCATCGTGACAAGCCAGGTAGCCAAAGGAACCAGGTGGGTCAGACTCCGGGCCATCATACATCGTCCCTCCAATGGTTGGGAAAGAGGAGCCGGACTCTGTGGTCGGGACGACTACGCACCACAGAGGGAGAGGTAGATGTTATGCAGACATCCGTGATACGGGAGGCCGGTACTAAGAGGAAGTGGAGATCAATCTTCACTCGAGAAAGAAAGTTCGAAGGCTTGTGGTCTCACAGGTTCCAGAGCCTATTATCCGGCCACAAGGAGTTGGGTCGCAGACGGCAGATGTGATGTTATGTTTCCACCGCCAGCCAAACATACGAGGAGGGATTTGGCTCCCAGAAAGTGGGATCCCGAGGTTTCGGGGACTGCAGGCCCCAAATAACCGAGGATGTGGACTCAGCCAGTGGATTCTGACAAAGTGGCAGCGACGTGTTTCCACTGCCATCAACCCGCATATGAGACGAGATCATTCCAGAGGAGAGGTCTCATAAGTACTAAGGCCGAGCATGCAGATTGAAATTAACATGTGGCAATGCTTTTATACCTGCATTTGTTGTTTGATGCATCATATTCATCATTGTTGCATCTCGCGTGATGTGGTCGGGCTTAGAGGTTTGCGCCCTGGAGTGAGTCTCAGACGTGAGTTCTCCCTGTAGATTAAAGGCAAGGATAGATGAGATTTCATGACAAGGAAAGTTAGAGATCTCGGGATTTACCACAGCTGGACCCGAGGGTCATGGACACAAATGTGAGTTCGACGCCATCCCTGGATATGGATCACTGACAAATTTTGCTGTATCAGCCATCGATCATGAGCGTAGGAGGGTTACCGCCTACACGCAAGACTGTACTCGTGTTGTATTTCAACTATAAAAAGCTTGTTTTCATATAAAAACGAGTTTTTTTATAGCTGAACCCTGTAAGATAAAAAGAAATGCAATGAAGACAGTTCCATCACCTCTTCGAATGTGTTGGAGCTCAAGAGGTGTCTCATGTCGACCAAACAAAAATCTGGCTGCTCTTTACAATACCATGTGTGTTTTGAAACTAAAAACGAAAGCATTCGTGTCTCAAGTCCGTTCTAATTCTCAAAAATGTAGTTTTTTTGTGAATTTTTTGTTGGAGAGCATGGAGAGAGAAGGAATTGTGTTTGTGATGTAGCTCGGTTATAAAGAATAATAAAATTAAAAGAAAGCGAACAAAATAAATAGAATGAAGTTCTCAAGTTTTCAATATCATATCAAGTCCTCCTAAAACAATAACATAAGGTGCTATTTATAGACACCAATAGAAAACCCTAACAAACAAATCCAAAAAGTACAATTAAATAAATAAATAATAATAATAAAAATCATCATTGACTGGGCTCCCATGTCATTTGTAATAGATATAAGCCTACCCACGCTCACTCCGCTCAAGCACTCCGATACCAAGAACCTCGTGGAGCGTCCAGGCCTGGACACGTGGACACGTGAACACGCATCAGATACGTGTCTGATACTCACCATGACGCTGAATTGTTAAGGTGAGGTCAAAGACTCTGATACGCTGACATGGCTTGACACGACTTAATTATTTTCTCTTCTTCTTTCTCAGTTTAAAACCCGACTTTTGTTCTTCTTCCTCAAAGACACAATTTTTTCTCAAAAACACAAAAACCACATGCAAAGAAATTGGATTGGTCGACTGAGAAGTGAGAGTGAGTCCCGACATGATCGATACACACCAAATCCACTGGGAAAAGGTATGTTTCAGCTTTTTTCTTCTTTTTTTTCGTGCAAGGATCAATCAACGAATCAATTTCTTGTGGTTTTTTTTTTTTCTTTTCAGCCAACAAAAAGATTGCATTTTTTTTCTAAAAAACACAAAAAGTCTCGCGTCTCAACGCCCTGGGCTAATGGAGGGTAAGAAGGAAGAATAAAGAAAAAAAGTGAAGGAATAAGAGAGGGATGACTCAATTAAGCTTGTATGGGAGTGGAAATCCACCCAGATTGATGTCGCAGGCTAAAGAAAGTGTGTGGTCAGCGTTCTGGGGCCTAACTCATAGCAGAAAAGGAAGAGAGGGGAGATGCGAATGTGGGTGGGGAGTCAGGCGTTGGGGTGGTATAGTTCCAACCTGCCGTGGGCCCGTGAAGCCTGGAGTAATGTCGGATTGGGTTCCAAACACTGCAGTGCCTTGCACTGTGTGCAACCCGTGAATGTCCCTCATGTATGCTTAATTACAAAGATAAACTATTTTGATAAATAATTAAATTTCATTTGATAAATAATTAAATTCATGAAAGAGAGCAAGAATCAAAAGATAATTCTCTTTTGTAAGTTCAAATTTTCTTTCAGAATACAAATAATGATATAAAAATTCATCCATTTATTATTAATTTATTAGTACAATTGTTAACTCCTTTAAAAAAACTAAATTAGAGGTCTATTTGCCTAATTGCTTTTATGTTTAATGCTTTTATAGTTTATTATGAGAAGGGAGAACAATTAGATTAGATTGCTTATAATATATTTTTGAACTTCAAAGAATGCAAACGTGAAAATTTTATGGAATTAGCCTAATTCAATTATGTTTATGGATGACCAACAATAGATTGGTTAGGCTTTGAAATAATTTATTAATTTAAAATGCATGATTATTATAATTTTTATGATGTACCATACAATAAGTAGTACTATGAGCCTTCATGATCAATAGAATAATCACATGACAATGCTCCACATGGAGGCACACGAGTATAAAATTGCAAAGAGGGAGGAAATGTTGCTTTTCAATGCAATTTTGTACAAATATATAAAGGGGTCATACATAGAGTCAAGGCTCACCATGAAAATTAAAGGGTCTGGTTGCATCTTGTACTAAAGTAATGAATGAAAATTTAGTTGAGATGCAAAGGGTGGTGGAGGAAGCTGAACAAAGGGTGAAACAATATAATCTTAAGCAAGTTCCTTTACCCACATCAAGTGCTAGAACATCTAATTTTGAGAATTCCTCTTCTAGTGTTAGTGCTATTGATCCAAAAAGGATAAAGGGGTCTATTGGATCAATAATTGAGAAGGCATTCAATATGTGGGTGCACGTGAAATAGTCGACAAAGGAGATAGCTAGGATGTTTTACACCTGGGGTGTTAGCTGTCCCACCGTGCTATAATGCATTAAGAACTACATTATTGCATAAGGAGAAGAATATTGAGAATCTATTAGAACCAATCAAGAAGACTGAATGAGAAAGTCTAAGCATTTGTCGATGGTCGATGCTCAGTTAAGGACCATTTATTAACATCATGGCTGCCGTAAAGTGGGCTAATGTTTCAAAGCAATAAACTCGGGCGGGAGATCAAGACAAGCACTTTATAGCTGATTTGTTGATTAACACTATACAAGTGGGATCGGGTCCTCAAAGAGTCTGCTATAACCGACACGTTGCAAATTTCGCGAAAGCAATAGACACACAGGGAAGCGAAGTTTCTATAGATCTTTGACCCCATGTGTGTTCATACTCTCAATCTTGTTAAGAACATATGAAAATTCATCAACACAATCATGATATGATGATGTGATGGAACAACATGGCCTGGATCTCTCTGGTTTCAAGTGATGCCTCTTTCATCAAGAATTTCATTATGAATCATAACAGGATTGTCAATGTTTACTAAATCATTGCAAGTTAGTTACTTTCAGCGGCCGATACACAATTTGTTTCAACTATTGTTATGCTTAAACCATTTAAGACAATAAAAGGTTGAGCAATTAGTTGATAAGTGAAGAACGGGATGTGGCAAAGATGATGTAGTGAAAGCTAAAGAAGTAGCGATAAAACTTCAAGTGAAGACTTTCGATGGATGTGGATTATATCTTAGCTTTTACAAATCCTATGTATGAGATGCTTCGATTAGCCGACACTCACAAACTGGCTTCACAATATTTATGAGTGTGATTCAATGATCGAAAAAAAGCGAAGGAAGCCATCTATAAGAAAGAACATGTGCTTTCATTAAAATTCAAGGTATAATTAAGATTTATTAGTTAAATATTTTATTTTAATTGGAAAAATGAATTATATTTGAACTTATAAGGAATCGCTTTGTAATTATACTTGTAGGTTTTTGATATTGTGAATGGAATCTTGTGAAAGATGGGACTAAAGCTACACACCTTACATTCCTTAAATTTATTCCTTTAAATCCAAGGTAATCTTAAGAGTTTAAATCGTAGGGCTTTCACAATTTTAAATATAAATGATATTCTATAATAAGCTTAACTTTTTATAAATTCATGTCATAACTCAAATTGTAGGTATTATAAATAACAAATGGTCAAGGAGTCTCATGATCGTGTTCCACCACACGAGATATGGAAGTAGTAAGAGAAAAGAAAAAAATGTTTTAAAAGATATTTTTCAAATGAAGCTGAGCGAGCGTAGCAAACTAATGAGTATGCTACTTCTTCGCATGTTTCAAGATTTTTCTAGTAGTGATTCAATCCAATGATGTGTGGTACATGAGTCCCATTAAAATGTCAGTTGTTCATGGATTCGCTAATGCTTCAATCTATAGCATTGAAATTGTTAGGACAACCTTGTTCATCCTCATGTTGTGAAAGAAATTGAAGCACATATAATTTCATTCACTCCATGAAGAGAAATAAGTTAACACCACAAAGAGCTAAGAACTTGGTTTATGTCCATAACAATCTTCGACTTCTGTCAAGGAGATCTCCAAACTATAATGAAGGCGAATCTAAAACTGTGGACATCGGGCTGAGATGGTTTCACTCAATGGATATAGAGAATGCTGGAATTTTAAGATTGTATCTTTCTCTTGACGAACCCGAATCCAGCTTCATTTTTATTTGATCTCGTAAGGAAATGCTAGTCTTTAGTTTTAGTATTACTTATGTTTCAGGTTCAATATTCAGAAACAATGTCTGAAAGCACTTCGTTGCTTATTTATCTAAATTTCTTTTTAAATACAATATTTGTAAGGATAATTATTTTTCTTTTATCGTATTATGTCGTGTCCTTGTCGTATCCGTATCTTGATTTTTTGAAATTTGTCAAGTCCCCGTGTCCCGCCGTGTCGTATCTCCGTGGCCGTATCCGTGTCCGTGCTTCTTAGTTCATCGGTTTAGGAAGAGACATGCCCGAAGCTTGACATTTTTGTTGTTGTAGATACAATTGCCCCATTGTAGGAGTAAATTACACTAACTATGAAAACCAGGAAGACCCAGATCCATCCAGAGACTAAACAATGTGGACTCTTTTCCAAACTCCAGTGTCCATGCAGTTTCTATCCATTAGAAACCTCCATGATGCCAACCAATCTTGGTGTGTCAAAAATAGTACTGGAATAAATTTCGTGGGTGATTAGATGGATTCCTTTAGCAGTAATGAAATCGACCAAGAGATTGAGCTCATCCTGGCTGGTTGTGGTACCTAATGGACTTAAGGGGTTGGTGATCAAAACGCCTTTAACTTTGAGGTTGCATTTTTAAGCTTGTAGGTAAGTGTCACACCATTGAATAATGATTACGAATTTTTTGCCTTATGGATGTGCGGTGCTAAACCGATTAGCCAACCTTCTACTGGATGGCTTGCACACTTGGCATCATGGGTCTCTTTCTACAGCTATTTCCGCAATCCACCCATTGGTCATAAGATCGAATTGATGCCAAGGGCCAAACCTCCTGCCCAAGTCCCTTACAATATGGCCCATACGGAATTGCGGGAACTCAGAAAACAATTGAAAGAATTGCTGGATGGTGGCATGATTCAGCCTTGGAGGTCCCCATATGGTGCACCTGTTTTGTTCCAAAAGAAGCATGACGGATCATTGCGCATGTGTGTGGATTACCGGGCTCTAAACAAGGTAACATTTAAAAACAAGCATCCCATCTCTTTAATGTTAAATTGTTCGACTTATCGAAAAGGCCTGCACTACAAAGTTATACCCGAGGATCTGCCATTGGAAATTTCCTGACGTGTATGTGATGAGGAGAAAATCACATGTGTAAACCTCGCTATGGTTCATACGTAATCTTCACTCTTACTCAGCTCATAAATGCCCCAACAACATTATGTAATTTAATGAACGTGGATGGTCTCTGCTTGACTATCTCGCGGTGGTCTCTCGGATGCTCGTAGTCACCAACCGTGACATTAACCTAGCAAAGAAGGACCCGCAAACAAAACAGCAATCGACTTGCAAGGTGATCGGCCTACTCCAATGCTTAAGTTAGACCGAGAAATAGAGAGCATCAATGTTTGTTTTATTTAGCAGAGTATTTTTTCACATACCTTTCTGTTGTCATCAGCTCCTTATTTAGTTAAGACGACTATCCACTTTGAAAGTGTGATCGTTTCCGAAATGGAAGCTGAAGCCGCCACTGCGCTTCATCCGTTTTTCCTTTTGGATAACTAAGTTGTCCGAGTCTTACACCTTAAGGATCATTTGATCATCTTAAAGGCAATTACGTACGAGGTTTGGGGGAGAATATGTTCTTGAGCTGTAAGGGATCAACCGAAATCATCAGTCGACCATCTCTTAGAGATCTGTGAGCCGACTAGAAAGAGCGGCCCGGGCAATAACTCGAGGCCTTGTCAGGATCGATGTTCATGTCGGCCTTTAGCCATGGTTCGTGCCCATGTTCAGACGCAGGATACTCGGGCCTCTCGTGGGCTTCTGATCCGTCTGGCCTTCGGCTAGAATGACGGGCCAAAAGCCATGGTACCTACAATGCCCCCCTTTTCTCTCGTCAGAGTTCGATCCTCGACCTAAAAATATCGCGGTTCCGAATTCGTCACGCTGGGAACTGGGATCGCATTGCCGTGGTTCCAACGTGCACGTCGATGATTTTCTATCTTTGGTATTATTTAGTACTCCGATTCGAAGGTTCCCACTAGTTGGTAACCTCTATAAAAGGCTGCAGGGTGACGGGTTTTTATATCACTAGCTTGTTTTGAGTTTTCGGTGTATGGCTAAACATTGGCGGATGATGCTATTACCGGGCTTTTCTGATTGCTCCTGGGCTGAATGTGACATTGATAGAGGTCAGCCGGTGACTATAAGGAATGCTCCTGAGCGTAAGCACTACCTTTTATAGAGGGGTATTTTAGCCTTATATGTCCCTTGGGTGGTTCTTGGCTAACTTGATAGAGAATCGCCCCTTCAAATCGATGAAACTCTCATATCTCCATGTTCAAATTATAAGCCCCCTCAGATGTCCCTCGCTTGGGATTTTTCATTTTTTAGCCTCCGCAGCTGTGCCAGCCTTTTTCCTCTTCTTAGCCACTGCATAGGGATTTTTCTTCAAATTTTTTCTTTT